>JAHDVE020010666.1:0-323580 GCA_022606495.2 Halesus radiatus
TTTTTAATTATTTATTACTAAATTAAGAAACTATTGTATATATTCAAAATAAAGGTTGATAGGTTCTTAGATTGGGTATTTTATTTCTTAAAACACCCAAATTAAGAACCTAAGAAACTATTTAGAATGTTTACTATTTTTTTTAATTATTTATTACTAAATTAAGAAACTATTGTATATATTCAAAATATAGGTTGATAGGTTCTTAGATTGGGTATTTTATTTCTTAAAACACCCAAATTAAGAACCTAAGAAACTATTTAGAATGTTTACTATTTTTTTAAATTATTTATTACTAAATTAAGAAACTATTGTATATATTCAAAATATAGGTTGATAGGTTCTTAGATTGGGTATTTTATTTCTTAAAACACCCAAATTAAGAACCTAAGAAACTATTTAGAATGTTTACTATTTTTTTTATTATTTATTAAGTTAAAAGAAATGCATAATTATTTCACTTTATTAAATTAACCACATACATATTGTATTAATTAACTACCTACATATTATATTAATTAACTACATACATACATATTATATCAATTAACTACATACATACATATTATATTAATTAACTACATACATACATATTATATCAATTAACTACATACATACATATTATATCAATTAACTACATACATACACATTATACTAATTAACTACATACATACATGTTATATTAATTAACTACATACAAATATATTATATTAATTAATTACATACATACATATTATATTAATTAACTACATGCATACATATTATATTAATTAACTACATACATATTATATTAATTAACTACATACATACATATTATATTAATTAACTACATACAAACATATTATATTAATTAACTACATACAGACATATTATTATTATCCTATTTTAATACTTTTATAATATATAATATTACTTTTTTATTTATTTTTTATTTTATAAGAGAAAAAAATACAATTCAAAAGTCCCGATAAACAACTTTTTTTTGTAGTTTGTCTAACGGGAGATTTTTATTTAAAACATTAAATTTACAGACTTAATATTACATTATATACCTAACATATTATTCCTACATTACACATTATTCCAATATACATTGTTATTTTGCTCAATTATTTTGAGATTGAAAATTGAAGATTTTGAGATGTATTGAACTGTCCAATGTCATATTATAAAAAAAATGAACACGGCGGCGTCAACTCTTTATCAATATTAACGCGTTTTTAGGTAAATAAAGTTAAAAATGAAGTGCATTATTTTGTATTTCCGCATATGAAATTAGAGTCACAACTGGAAATGTACGAGTATACAAAAAATAAACGAATAATTTGCACATTTTGAGATTAGATACAAACATACTGGTGCACAAGTCAATTTAATATACGTATCAGTTTATTCACATCATAAATCTTATAGCTGGTGTGTTGTTAACAATATCCTTACTTTGGTTTTTTCAAAAACCTACACAAAACCACGTTTGAGGATAAGTGTAAATTTCGGCATTTTTTGCTGTGTGAAGTCAATCATGCAACGAGTATACAAAAACAGCTGAGCTTTACAGGGAAGCCTAATTATATATTGTAATTCCTAAATCAATCATTACAGGAAGTGAGAGCAGTAAAAATGTTTATTATGAAATACAATAGTTTTTTTTTTACATGAATACCGCACAAGAGTCTCAACTGCTTCCAACCGTCTGGAGTCAGTGAGACTATGGCATCCCCAATTGGGAAATGTTGTGAGGCTGAAGGTATTGGGAATGGGAAGGAGAAGGGGAAGAAAAAGATGGGGAAATACCTGGCTATTCAGATCTGGTCACCAAACACGGCTAAAAGCCATTTCAAGCAACGTTTCAATTCTGAATGATGGTCTTTCACCAGGGCGATACTTAGAGTATCTTCTAATATACTATATACTATTTTTAATTAATTAATTGGGAAACAGCACAAATTAATAAAATAAAATTTACTTGCGCACGCCGGGATTTGAACCCGCGACCTTCGGATTCGTAGTCGAGAGCCTTACCCCTCGACCATGGAGGCCGTAATATGTAGATGATTTCCTAATTTCAAACAAAACGCACGTGTAATGATATTACCTTGTCCACGGGGTGAAGTCGATCATTTAATATTCGATAATAATTAAATGAATATAATGATAAAACGATTTTTCCATAACTTTCTTACATTTCTAACTTTTTGTGATTACTATTAAATTTAACAGAATAAACGAAAAAACAAGAACAAAAATTTCGACTTCACCGGGAATTACGGTGCTTCATAAACCGAGATTTAATGAACCTTAGTAATCTCTGCCGGCAGAAAATAAATGAATTGATTATGATAACCTTATGATTTCAATCTTACGAAATTGCTTTCTTAAATTTAGGATCATCAAAACTTAGCATCAGCAACGTCATCAGATTCCAGAAGGTTTAGGCAACCAAAACACAATTCGGATACCGAGAGAGTCAAGATTGCGCTGTCGGAGTGGCAGGCTTTAAAACTTGAAATTAGCTCTCTCCCGAACAAAGACGTTAAAAACTCAATAAAATTCAGATCTAGATGATCTGAATTCTATGATCTCATCTCCCCGTGATATATTTCAAAAGTGAGAAAATCAACATTTTGGAATGAATGAAATCTTAGCTAATCGCCGAATGTGATACGAAAGTGAATTACACAACAATAGAAATACATATTCCCATGTCCATGCAAATATTCGAGTAGATTCAATTATTACCATAACATACGAAATAAAACATAAACTGATTATTAAACCACACAACTTATTTTCATATTGTACTCCACCGGTTTTGCTTATATCTAAGTTTCTACGGAAAAGTATATTAACAACAACTAATTAAAGTTTAGAATAATGATAATAATATTGATAATAATTTTAAAGATCGGCATGTAAATTAATTTATAAAGATTTATTTAATTTATTTGACAGTGTAAACCTCAAATGAAATATGATACTGACTATAGAAAATTAAAAAAAAAAGTTATATTCGCATCTGGGAATAATACCCAGGACCTTTGACTTACTTCTTTGTCGAGTAATTTTTATTGATATCGTTCTTCAGTTTAAGAAATATCAATATTATCCGCAATTAATATTTCATTTAAGATCTCTTCATATTATCTTCAATGATCAAATATCACAATGAGGTTTATAATATACTAGGTTTGGCCTATTGCAGTCTTGCAATTGGTTGTGAATAGTTATGTATGTGTGTTTTAATGTGAATGAAGCCAAGGGGTGCGTGTTGGAAATAATGTGTATAATGTATATTCGGAAATATATTTCGACTCAACTTTCTACTCGTACACCAACATCTACCTCTACACCTACACCTACACCTAATCCTACCCCTACCCCTACTCCAACGCCTATTAAGTTGAATGCGAGTCTTATCTCGTTTATAAAATAAAATTAGATATTTCAATAAACCGTTCTTTTATTTAGTGGATACCTATAAATTTACACACATACCTCCCAAATTCATCGTAATAGACTAGAAAAATTGATAGGAAATATCGAGAACGGAAGAGATTTTGTAAATATTCAACTGGTTTGACGATTAAAATGGTTTTAAAAGCTTTCAATGAAGCCGCTCAAACTTTTGTACATCAAATAATATTTGTAATTTTGGTTAAATTTTCCCAAAAATATCCTAAAAATATGCATTAAAGGCATCCCTAATAACCAAATGGCTAGTTAGATTTAAGTGCTATAATAATAATAATGGATAATATAACCCGTTCGATGGGAGCCAAATAAACAGAAGAAGAGTAAAGTTTTAAGTTTGACTGAGCAGAACAAACACGAAAGTTCTTATAAGATGTACAAAGTTCCCAAGAATAATGCCGCTTTAACGATATGGAGCGGTATAACGATCCGCGATAACGGCAATGCATCGGTGGAGTTTGATTAGGGTCTAGGAATATTGGCTAGCGAGGGATTTCATACTTTCAGGAAGAAAATCAAGGAAACAACACTTTCCGTTAATGCCCGGAAACTTACTTCTGATCCTGGATATTTATTTTAGCATACTTAAGCCGCTTATAACTTCAGACGAGAAATGTTATTATGCATTTCCGCTTATTAACTACTATTTGTTTTATAAAATACAAGCATAAATAGGTATTTTCGATATCTGAACAGCTCTTTGAAGTATAAATAATTAAGGTAAAAACCCTCGCCCACGAAATATAAAAATTCGGTTGACTGATTTCAATCATTTACAATTTTTTTTAAATAATTAATCAATGAGCAATCGAACAGCAGTCGTTAATAATTACCAAAACTCTTTCTGTAACGATCGCGTCTGTTTCAAACTGATCACAAAACGAAGGAAGCCGCTTTATTTTTACTTTTTTATTGCACCTTCCAACTATTACTAACGTGGCAAGTTTTCCTTATAAGTATCAACTTAATGGATGTTTACCACGTTTTTTAAGGGTCCTATTCATCATTTGTTCTAAGAAAATCGCATCAAAAAAATAAAGGGAAGATGAACACGGAGGGCGGGTGGTAATTTTATTGACTTGTTTACCCACCCTAGACCAAGTAGTTAGACATAAATATATTCCTATAGGTGTCTTAACGTTTCTTTCACCTTTATACCCGAGCGAAACAGATTATTACGTAATGGAGCCGCTATCGAAATTGTGATGAAAAGGTCAACCAAAAGGCACGCTGAAAATTCAGTTTTATAACGAAAATAAAATACGGATGAATGAACTTTGAAATTAAGCTCAAAAAATGTAGTTTAGCAGGTTGTTCAAATTTATTGAAGCGTTATTATTCTTCAAGCAAATTCTTCAGAGAAACCTCATTTCAAAGGAATTCAGTGAGAGCCTATAAAACGATCACCATCGGAACATAAATATAATAAAATGTTTTAAAAAATCTTGTAACCGCACGGAAGAAAAATTGAATAGTAAAAACAGGTAAGGGGTTCGTTACGTTTTAGGTATCATATCTTTAAAATATATTTTTTTTGTCCTTAGGTAGGTGTACTCATTTTAATGTGAATGGAAATTCATAAATCTTGTCAATGGAATAGGGTCAAATTAAATATTTTATCCCACTGACAACTCAGCTCCTGAACTTCCAATGGCATAAGAGCATATAAGAAGACGATTGGAAGATATGCAATCTCGGTCCAGAGCTGCAATCGTCGGGCAGAGCTACAGAAGTATCCAAGTATCTTCCCGCAAAACTTTAGTCACACTGAAACTTCAAATATTAACGATAAATTTTCCAGTCTCAGAACCACGCAGTTCGGTTCCATATCTCGCGGTTCAGGCTAACTTATGACAGTAGGTATTATTATTATTGACTTCTCCGTACTGTGCAAAAGCTGTTATCTTAGTTTCAGGCTTTTTGCATTCAGTCCGAATGCACTTTTGCGCTGGGCGCAACCTATCTTCGGTATTTTAAGCGGATTAAAATTATCCATTATTTGCTTGAAATACTTTACAATAATAATAAAATTAAAATACAAATATTATCAATCGATAAATGAGCGTGAAATTTTTGCGATAAAATTTAAATTAAACGACTTTAAAAAAGGTTTACTGTATTGTATACCGTTCTTCTAATTTAAGAGATTTCTGAACATTAAAAGACACTCCAATATTATAAAATTATTATTCAGGTGAGATAGTCTCCGAACCTATGAAAACTTCCTTAGGAGTCTTAAGGGTCTGTTCCCGTATGTACATTGATGGTACGGCAAAAAATTAAAATCTTCTGAACTATGATTATTTGCGGACGACGCGACAGGTTGATATGATATTGAGAAAATTATGACCTCATGGTATATCAATTAATAAAAACGTAAATAATATATCAATATGGTTAAAGAAAAATAAACTTAAATTGAGTTTCAAGTAAAGCAAATTTATTTTAAAATTGGAAAAAGATTAATAATAACAATAATAATGTTTCATTATCTTCTTTTTCTTAATAAAAAAATAACAAATACTGATATCCCCACTGGGATTTACCGTGCTTTCATTTACCAGGATTTCATTTACAAAATATGAAATTAAATTATATTAAATTGATGTTATTGATTAACCAGTTGAGTGGTTTCGGTGTTAGTATGTATTTGGTGTTAATATATAATCTATTTCAGATATACCTATTTAACGTATCCAGTGCTTCAGTAATTTTTTAACATTTATTATTGTATTGTGATTTTTAAAGAAGAGTGGGATTCTATTGAAGAGTTAAGTACCATAGAATAAAAAGTTTGTCCAAATGTTGTGTTTGTAGTTCCTTGTTAGATGTGTTTTTGACTCTGAGATTTAGTATTTCTAATATGTGTGATTTTTTAATTTTTTTAATGTATTTATCAATGTAAAGTAGTATTGTAAGTGTTTTATCGACATAATGTTAAGTTTGTTGAAGATTTCATATATACATATATACAGCATGAGATTCTATAATAATATTTGATGTCTATTATTGTAATAATACACTATACTTAAAAACATAGTATAAAAAACAAATATGAATCTCCAATGGATAAAATCTTTTAATGGTCTTCCAAAAAAAGGAAACAACATATGAAATAATAATAATAATAAAAATTAAAATATATATAAAATAATTAATTATAAGCCATATTTACATCTATTATATAATGCTACCTAATTTCTAGTATTTAATTATTTAAATAGCCCTATTTATTACGTTAATAATATAATCTTATGATTCTCATTAACATGTTTAACTCCTTCACCAAATTCAAGAGAAAGTTCTCTTCTTTGGCGTAGTAAATACTTTGAAAAAAAGCGAAAATTAAAGACATGATATTTCAATGGAAAATGTACGAAAAACGTACAGAAAAAAAACTGTCACGTAAACCAAATAAGGCTTTATAAACTATTTTAATCAGTGTATTTTGAATAACTCAATGGAAATTATAAAACTCATTGTAATATTTAATCGTTGAAGAATTGAGCTATAGCTTAACTTATAAAAAAGAATCTTCCCAGAGTTTAAGGTGATAACAAAAAATATGTGTATCATTTATGATATTATAATTGACTTCACCTTCATCTGAGTTTAAACGCACTGTTTTCAAAATTCTTTAATTTTTAAAATTTATTTTTATTTTTAGCAATATTTGTGTAGAGATGCGGAGTGTTGTGCTAACATGCTAACATTATATTTTTTTCTGAAAGTGTAACGAGATAGTGATCCTTGAAAATTATTTATATGATAATGGTACAGGGTTTGTGGTTTACGTAATGGAAAAAAAAGGAGTATGAAGCGACATGTTTTGAATTAGAGGTTATAATAAATATATTGCACTACGTACTGATAAGTAAATACATATTACGAGATATCGGATCTTTTCAACAGTTACATATACTGATATTTCCATAGCTCTTATAGCACATGATAAAAATGAGGTTTACCATCGTATTTCAGGCAGGCAGGTAGATACTCTCCGTATCACCCTGGTGAAAGACCACAATTCTGAATCTAAGCGTTGTTTGAATTGGCTTAAGCCGTGCTTGGTTACCAGATCTGAATAGCTAGATACTTCCCAACCTTCCTATTCCCCTCAGCCTCAGCCAATAGTCTCACTGCTCCAGTTAGAAAGAAATAGTTGGGACTCTTGTGCGGCATTTAAATAAAATAAGCTATAAAAAATTCTTGTTGCTAGAGCTTACCGTTCGAGTGTTATTAGTGGAGCACAAGAACTCACTGCCTCCTTAATAGCATTTTATTTGTCAATATATCATAAAACAACGAATTTAAAATAAAATCATCAGACAAATATTATCACATATATAAACAAAAAAAGAACAAAGGGTTATATGAATATTTTACTATTTAAGGGATATATGAGATAATAAAAAGATATTAAAAACCAGAATTTATGAACAATTCCGATAATGATCCTCCACTCTCAACACCAAAACGAAAACAGCATTATGTAGTAGGAATCTAACCAATTTTCACGCCAAATGAAACGCAAACAAAATGATCCAATCGATATAAAGTACCTTACCCGGTGAAAAAGAACACTTCTAATTCACGGAAAGACCCATTTTTATTCCCGTACATAAACACCAAAGCACACCTTTAGCCGTGCAAAATAGGAATTCCATTATAGCGGCCACCCATGATTGATTATATCCATCAGTGGGATTACTCTTGACCGTATGAGCAGAAATGCAATAATGTTTTGAAACAAATGGCGCTGAATTCGCTATAAAATGTGTTCATAGCAATCAATAAAAATCGAAATTCATTTCTTGCGTAGAGGTTAAACAGGTGTTTTCTTAAGCAGCTCAACCTCTAAACGGTAAGCTCTGGCGTCATTAAACATGCACAGCGTCTTATACTCCTAATTGATAGATCAATTTTAATTTTAATAATTTTTTTTTTAATATTCATAACACAAACACAAAAATTTGTTTTAACCCTTACCACTCCATTTTTCATATTTTTTGTCAGCCAACTCTAATTTAAATAATGTCAATATATTAATTTATTGATAGGAAAATATTATTTTAGAGTAAAACAAAAACAGTCAAAATCTTATTAAAACGTGAATTTAAATATTTTTTATCGAATAATCACAAGAAACAACGTAACGTGTCAAGTTTTGCGCGCAAAAATACACAACGCGGGCACGTTTTATCTTGTCGGCCGCTAGCCGACAACTGAGTAGCGTACAAATAGTGATGTCGGCTGACACCCGGCAACGCAGTGGTTAGGGTTAAAACACCTCAATTTAATAATAAAAAAAATAACTTACACTCAATTTGATCACAATTTAAGCCACGCATTTACGAACTATGTTGCAATGACTATCCTTCGTTCTACATAGGTAAGATATCCCATAATATAAATAATGCTATAATAATCCCATAATAAATGGTGCTATACAAACCATCCAATTATTAATATTATTATTAATGTTAATGTGAGAATCACGATACACTTAAGATGTTTAAATAACAATAATTTTTCAGAATCATTTCATTTTAACCAATCATATTTTTAATAAAGATATAGGACTTCAAATTCTTCACCATAATTTTAAATCCAAAGAAATATATTATTTAGAATCACTTAAAGTAATAAAAATCCCTAAATATTAATTCTAGTATAATGAATAACTAAGTAAATTTATCGTATAGTCCTGGTCTAAATATTTTTCCAGTGAACAGCTCTGTCGCTCCTGATAAAAAAACCCATAATTACCCCTTCCCCTTTCGTCGCATCCCACTTCAACACCTAATATAGTTCTGATGACGAAAGGATACTTCCACAACCGGTCAATTTGGATAATATTAAATTGAAGTGGTATAAAAAAAATGTGTTCATATTATAATTATTGCAAGCGATAAAGTAAATGCTAAGAATACGTTTAAAATATTTGTTTAACTGCCGATAACGGTTAGGTTCTAGCATCCTAAAAATCGCAGAGTATTTTTTTTTCGAAATAATTAGGTTATTACACCTAATTTAAGCTCTTGACATCTATCGTGAGCTAAAAAATCCATCTAGTCGTCAAAAAATAAGACAAAATGTAGCGTTGTTGTTCCGTGCTCTTAATTGTTCAACTAGTAAATAAAAATAAGAATGTATGTTTGGCTAAGATATGAACTACCAGTAGCTTACCAGTAATATTGTCAAATAAAAATAAATAAATTTATAGTGCAGCGGTTATATTAAATGAAAGAATACTGCATTAAGAAAAACCTAGTATTAAATTAAACACTCTTTAATCTGTAATTTATTTTAAACAATTAATTATCCATGAATAGAACACCGATTAGAAGAAAAATATAAAGTCTTGTAGTTAGCATTCTGAGAAAAATCGAATCAAACTGCAGCCAGAGAGTCGGTAGAAACTAAATAATAATAGATGGTCTCTACCGGAGCATAAGCATATCTTGCCAGCGCGAGAAAACTATATTTATTTAATCGACTCTTTAGGTACTGTTTTTACACAAGTACAAGTAAACACAACACGCTTTTTTTCTGAAGCAGTTCTTTTATTTAGATTGTAACCTACCTAGTATACAGTATCAAATTTAACAAATAATAATTGCCCAAAAATTAACCACAAAAACCTTTTAGGTATCACAGAAAAATGTACGCAGTTTGAGTAGGCATTTTCCTTGAACGTTTTATTGTAAGCTCTTCGCAAACACTGAAATCTCTAGGCTGATAGAATAAAAGGACCGAGGAGTTGAGTACCAGCCGCTGATAACAAAGAGAACTCCAAGAATTCCTTTCTACGTAGGTATATCACAAAGAACAAAGTGTACTCAAAACAAAGGATCTAGGATGCCGATGAAACTAAATAAATACGTGTCAGAAATCAATACTTTTTCAATCGATGAAAAGCGCAAACTGCATGGAACATAGACGAAATAATGATGTGTTGAATTTGTTACACTTTAATTATCTTTCCTGGTTTTAAGTCCTGTTGAGTGAATAATTACGCATGGACGTAATTGGGTACATATGGACAGAATTACATCGGCATTTTTTAAATATGTTTAAAGTTTAGAGTGGTTAAGTGTGCGTTAAATAAATTTAATATTGCCAACAAAAAGTTGGTTTGACGGAGAACCAGTCTATTTTAATATGCTAGCGCATATTCGAAAATAATATTCTAGATATTTAAAAAAAAACCTAAAATTTAAGTCTTAAAAAAATTACATGTGTAATTTCAGTAGTAATCTTTTTAATTTAATTTTGTTGGATTCTATCCTTGTAATCACGTCCATGTGTAATTGTGGCAGTGTAATGTTGATAAATAATTTTTTTATCCTGGCACCATTATTTTAGTAATATGCGATATAGCTCCTACAGTAAGGAATGTTCTGCAAACAGAATATTTTTTATACACGAATGAGACTTCAGAGCACGACAAATAGATTGTCTTCATTTACTCCGTGTTTCTGACATTTTTTGCCAGTTGTAAAAAATGCCATTGAAATTGCCCGCTCCTTTCACTAATAAATTGTTCATCGAATGAACAAACCCCGAAATCCAATTTAACTTTCATTGCGTCCCCAAAAACGCGGTGGGTGATATAAAACCTTGTCATTTTATTTACCCAGATGAAAGGGTTCCGGAGAGCTTATTGTGCGTTCAGGCTTAAATGCTTCATCGCAAAACTTTCGGGGCATCTTTTGAAATCTCAAACGAAACCTGTTCTTGCCTGAAAACTTATCCGAGCTTCTGCATGGAAGTTTCCAAAAAAATAAGTTAGACCGTGGATAGGTAGCAAACAGCAAGTAGCTACCTGTTTTCCGCAGAAAGCACTTCCCTCAATACGTCCTGCGCGAAACATCAATCTGCTTAAATGCACAATCAGGATAAGTGCAAGCGATCGGTTCGCTCATCGAGACTTGCCCTACCCAGAAACTACCGCCGGTACTCGTCGTTTCGCTACCCCGCCTATGTATTTTACCCTCTTGACAATTTCTTGAGAGATTGTACTAGAATTCAAGACTGAATCAAGGAAGGTGCCATTTGCTGTAGTTTTCTTCATATTTCGGAAACAAAGTAAAATAAATTTGTAGGGAACGAAAAGATTCGGTGAAAAGAATTAATCAATAATTATAATTCTTTGCGTCGTGGGAATTTTTAATTAGTAGTAATGAAGTCTACAAGGCACTCAAATAAATACCATATGTAAGGATGTAATGCGTAAACCGAGTGAGCAATTTCTTCAACACAACTTTTATCATTTTTAGCCGAAAAGTTTTATTATTGTGATGATAACCATTATTAATAACGATACTAAAACATAATCTGAGAGAAACACTTGTTTTCTTTGTAGCGAGATTGCATGTCGTATTTACTCTTCATTCGCCAATTGAACACAGCGTACAAATGAATGTCATAACAAGTCTCGAGCGTGGAGCGAGTAACTAGCAGAGCATTTCTTTTATTAGGAATCGTCGATGGAAGGCCTCGTAAAATGAGAAAATGCCCGTTAATATTTTCCACTTCAAAGAATATCGATTTATCAAAGAGTATCATACAGGAAGAATTCCTCTCACATTCTAAGCAGCAGGAGGGAAAATATGATCGTGTGTTTGTCGCGAGGACTGTGAGGATAGTAAAGGGTGAATGCCGTATTCATGAATATTTCCTTTGCCATGGTTGTGTGGGTTTTGCCATGGGATGGTATAAGCTACTCTCAAGGTAAATCTGTTTCTGAGGAACGTCCCCTTTGGGAAATGAAAATGAATATCTGTACGTGTGCGCCGATTGCAAATAATTATTTCGTTTCTCGGAAGAATAATCATTTAATGTAATTCGCTAGAGATCCATGCCCAAATTCGCAGATTGCTAAATTATAATGAAATTTTACGCAGTTTGTATTGTCCAACTAATTCATTTAACTCAATCTGGCAAATAAACATAAGCTTTTTGAAAAGATAACTGATTTCGTATTTTGCCAAAACGTACTGTGTGCGACCAATAATTTTTTTTTAAATACTTTTAAATTATTGTTTTTTTTTCGGTTCATTTCCAACGATTTTTTTTGGGATCAACAGTTCAAAATATTTTTCAAGTCAAAGAAAATAAAAATCCACTGAACTGATAGATCAAAAAAAGTTCTTTTCAGTTAATAATATATTATGAATGTTAAGAGTTTCTTTTTATTATGCATCTAAATGTATAATGTCATTCAGAAAAATATTTTATTTTTGTTTTACGTTAATTACAAACTAATTCAATTCGAAACTAGGAGAACCATCCTATTGCTACCAACCTTTTGATTGGTTTTCAACATCGTGAACCCGTAGTTGTATGAAGTTTTTTTTAAATTTGTACAACAAAACCGCTGCCTCCGAGTTTTGTTTTATTTCGTCATTTTTCTATTGTCGCATTCAGTTTAGGTGTTGTTAGATTAATTTTTGATCGTGGTTGTAAATAGAAAAAAATTAAATCATATCGTAGTATACTGGTAAAAAACATTGTATTGAAATCCTTGTTCTGAGAAATCAATCATTTAAGTTTTTTTACCAACTTTAAACATTTTTATGAAATCAGTTGTAATTTGCTTTGATATAAAAGCATACCGTGTTGTTTAGTGTTCTTTTCATTTATGTCTGTTTGTATTTTAATTACAAATAGGTTTTTACGTTTATTTAAAAAATGGTTGCATTTAGTGTTTTTTGCCAGAAACTTTTTGCTCTCGCAAAAAACCACTATGCTGTTTTAGTTCTTTTTGTTTGGCAGTTACTTGCTTGAAATTGAAGCAAAAAAATATACAATAAACATAATGTGACGATTACAGAAGTCATAGACATGCGAAACGGCTACAATTAAGGATAATAATCTGAGTTAAAGTTTATTCTCAGAAATGACAAGGGCAAACAAGTGCACATCCATGGACATAAAAAATGCATAATGCAAAATCGAATTAAAGTTTTTTTTCTAGTACACATTTTTTTGCTTTGAAGCTTTTTGTTCGAATAAAAATCCTAGGACTTTATCGTTAATTTTTATTTTTATTTTTAATAATGGATAAATAAATCTAATACAAATTAGTGTGTTCAGTTAGCTTAAAAAGCGTAAGAACGTACCGAGTTTTTGCCAGTATACACACGAATTATTCCAGACGTTATTGTAGTTTCCTTGTATTTTTAACGCTTCTTCATTAGTAAGCAATACGCTTGTATCGTGTTACAATTTAATTATTCAATCATTTATATAATGAAAACCATATTAGTAACAGTTTTCGTCAACTCGGGCCCGCTCCTTGGGGAAGAGGACGCGGCCGCGGCTTGGGATCCCCGCTAAAGGTGAAATATATGGATTCTGTCCGCATTGTTAATGGCTTTACGCTTTATATTAGCGCAAAATGGAAATATGTAGGTTGGATATTAGTTTTGCAGGGTATGTTATATTACGAACAATGAAATAAACGTGCTTTACAGGTTCGCGTCGGTAGGGCTTTGTTTTCTATACTTAAGAATACAAATTACTGGGAATTTGTCTCCCTGGTTGGAGTATCAGATTATATCGTTGATTGAAGTAAATTAACAACTAAAACGTACGTTATATGATAAAACAAACTTTTTTTTATCTTTGAAGAAGATAACTCTGTCAACAATCTCAATGAAAATATGAAACGGGTAGCACAGAAAATAAAAGATAACAGTCGCAACTGCGGAAAGTCCCTTTTTATTTTCTGTCTGTATATATTTCATATTCTCGTTAAAAGTTATTTATATTATCTTCTTCAGTGTTTAAATATTACGATAAAGCTCATAGGTTTCAATAAGTTGTCACTAATCAATTAAAATGATCTTTTCATTAATTGTAAGGTTAGATCTGTGTAAAAAATAAACGTATTCTTTCATAATTTTACATTAGTATATTCTGAATACAATTTTTTTAACTTTATTTTTTTACTAATTAGTACCTACATATGCACAGATACTTAACTTAATAGGTTCTAGTAAATACCATAGGTAGATTCACCTTAAAGTATATTTATAAAAAGTAAATGCAATTATAAAATTATTTACTTACACTTTTTTTTACTCCGGTAAAAGTCAGAAATACGAAATAAAATTTTCAAAAAAATCTTGTGACTCATAATCTTGACTTATTAAGCACCAACAGCAAGCAGTGGAATTTTTCTTTTGTTAATCTTAACTTTCTAATACAAAACATATATCCAGCAGCCAATACAAAAAATAACCATACCTGGGAGACAATCACTGATACAATTTCATCTGTATTATTTATTTAAACGTTTTTCAATGAATACCTGATAAATGCTTTTCGTGTTTATGAATTGGTATATAATAAGTTTGGAAATAACATACCTAGGCATATATATATGTATAAAGAGTATCTGTGCGTGGGTTTTTTTAAATTCAATTCTACATTATTCCGAGCTTGATGAAATTTTGCAAAAATTCAACTTCATAATAAGAGGACGATCGCGGTTTAAATTAGATTTTGAAAAGCCACCCCAGTTCCCCTTTCCCACCCCTTAAAACAGAATTTTGGTACTTCTTGATGAAGTTTTTCACACTTGTTTAAAATAAGAGAGATTATTAATAAATTAATTAAAACTTACTTTGTATTCACCACTTATTAATATATACATATCACCATGTTTCGAACGTGATGGTTTCCTTATCAGGAATATATAGAATACTAAAAAATAATAATGTTAAGTATAGACAAATGATAAACATAGAACACAATAATGTAAGAATAGACAAATTATAAACGTAAACAAAAATGGAAGTAGGTAAGTAATTAATCAAAAATGTTAATAAAAATTATTATAAAACAATGAATAATAAATTTATATTAGAAATTAAAAAAATATATTTTTATTATTAATATTAATATGTATGGATTATTAATTATATTTATTTCGCTAGCAATGCTTTTTCTGATATCTAAATTTTCAAATTTGTTTAATTGTAAACCAGTTGTATTTGTATGTAAAATTTTTAAACCTATCAATAATAACGCCACAAACTGAATACCAATCTTTTGAAGAAATTATGAAATATTAATAGGTAGGGGTAACACATCACAACTTCAGAATTTTACTCCAAACCATTCATAACCACGTCAACGTCGGGTACTTCACTTAATAATAAATAAATTCTGAAAAAAATAAATTATTTCTTTCTCACAATAGCCAATTAAAATCGAGACGATCCGTCGAATGGTTTTTCTTTACATTCTATTGTCTGTATTCTTCGCTTGTTTGTTCTATAAAATCAACAAATAATAACAAAACGTAGTATGAAATGAACCAAAGCAATTATGCATAGACATGGGCTGGCATAAACCGTTTTATCGGCACTTCCTTTTATGAAAAGGCCATAGTTATTATGAAAACATCATAAAAGATAGTAAAACATGTTTCCCGACAGTCAATTTTGCACCTTGCACCGGGGGCAATAAGATGCAAATTTCTTTGTCGCTCCGCGTTGCCTAAGTGTTTCGCTCGTCTATCTGCCATTTCTCAGGAACAGTCTTCAATTTAATGACATTGCCAATTAAAATGAGTCTGCGCGTCGATCTACCGTTGCAATTCAAAATTCAGAATTTATTCGCTTCGAGGATTGCGGGCGACTAGTGAAAATAACGATGCTCGGTTTATCGTGGAAACATTGAAATTTGAGACGAATTATATATTAAGCTGGCTTATATTGATTAATAAATATAATTAAAAATCATTTGTAATGAACTATTATTCAATGAAAGACATAGCTTTGTGTACATAATGTTATTTATAACACAATGGCAACCGCTTTTGCAACCTTCGTTAGAGAAGATATATATTTTTTTATAACACAGTTATTCCGAAACCGGTTGGCATTTTTTCATGCATATAGTTATATTAACAAAGTTACTCCGAGCTTTTTGAAATCGATTTTTATCAGATAATTAAGTTCGTTAGGCGAAGGCTATCAAGGTACAATCAAATCAATTTAAAGAGCGCACGTTTTAATGTAATTGTGCACACCGCTAGTGGTTTAAACTTGTTGGAACTAGTTTGGAACACCCGCCCGCAGTTCCTTCTTACCCCGCAGTGCTCATACTATACAGTACACCACTATACAAGCAAGTATCTCTTAAAAGTGATTTACATGTATGTGTCACCTTGATGCTTTGTTTATGACCCGGTGAACATTATGAACTATAAAAAACATCTTCTTTCACCACATTTTGGCAACACTTAACTGTAAACCGGGCGGCCATATTGTCTAATTAAATGCGGTAAGATCTACCATGTCAGAAAATACACATTGTTTAAAATAGATACAAAAATAAGACTAAATCCACGAAATTCGTATAACTAATATTTTGAGAGATGGTGAAAACATGTCTTTATATACCTAATACGTTATTAGTACAACAAATATATACATATTTTGATTACCAGTTTTCCGATTGAAAAAAATAACAAATCTACGTGTTTACATTTTTTTATTTTCATTGCCGGCAGTCTTGGCGTTGATTGAAATATATATATATATTTTTTTTTTAAAGAAAAACAAATATTCCCTGACAATATTTGAAAATCTCTTACTCCCATCACAGTAAGCGGAAGATGTTGCTTGTGTTGTAATGGAGGACTTAGCTAGCCGAGGAATTGAACTCACGACGCCTGGGTGAGACCCAAACGCGATGCCAACTCAGCCGGTCGTTGATGCAGTTATGTGTATTTTACCCTTCTCACTAGACGATGTGTGTTCTGACACGGGTAACAATAAATATATATAGGATTATGAAGAAAAATGCTTAAAAAAACATAAGAAAATACACAAAACATACATAAAATTAAAAATTTGATACATAGCCACAAAAAAAAACATACAAAGCATCTAAATAAAAAAGAATTACGTAAGTAAAATTACCTGAACAGATATTAAAAAAAAAAACTTAAATCGTAATAAAAATATTTGAATTATAAAAATATATAAATAAAAATATTGTTCAATTAATTTTTTTTTTATGTCACAAATTTTGCAATTTAAGACATCTTTACAAATTTGTACTAATATAGATGAATATTATATAGTACGATTTAATCATGGAGTATAAAATAAATTACAAAATTTTAAAGTAGGTACATTTTATAGTAGCAGCAACAAAGCTTGCCGTTTCAAAGCAGATTCAATAATGCTTAATATGTCAATAACCGAATTGATTCTGTTCAACAACAAGATTGCCCTCCCCACCGACATGACCATTGGTATGTTGCTCCTATAGGTTGGGAGATGAAACAATCTCTGCTATCGGTGACGGAGATAACCATCAGGAACATTGAAATGATTGCTCTCCATTTTTCAAGCCATCCGCTAATCACTCTGAAGAAATGTGTAGAATATTCAGATCCTTTCCGACTCGTAGATGATTCATTCCGAGCATACCCAACAGAAAGTCGGTAGGATAAGACAAGAAGTAATAAGAACAACAATATAAACGATCTTGTAAAAATCAACCATATAATCGGAAAATCTATTCGTGTGCTATGGAAGCAGCACGAAGCAGTTTTGGAGAAAGAAAGTTGGACAGTTTTTTTTTTTTTTTTACAATATCTTTTTTACATAACCTCAATTATCAAAGTTAAATGTCCAACAAATAATAAGTTTTATTCAATTTATTTTTTATAACTTATTGGAGTTTGTAAACCTCATTGTAATATTTTAATCATTGAAGAAGATAATATTAACACATCTCAAATGAACCACGAAACCGAAAAAACAACAGAAATTAAAAAGATTTCAGTCGCATCTGGGACTCGAACCTAGGACCTCTACCTATCCAGGGTAACCGCTTAACCAACTTAGCTAATGAGACTAGTTCAATTTACGCCATTTACACCGATATCATACTTCATGTTCAAGATTTGTTAATATTATCCTCCATTTTTATACATCCCATATTATTGGCTGCTATCCTTATGATTGCAAAGTTTCATCCAGAACTCAATTGTAATCTGGATAGAGTCTAGGATATACCTACCCGATTTTTATTTATATGAGACATCGATTGACTTATTTTACAAGTCCAGAAAGAAATATTCAATTTATTTTTTATAACTTATTGAAGTTTGTAAACCTCATTGTAATATTTTTATCATTGAAGAAGTTAATATTAACACATCCCAAATGAACCACGAAACCGAAAAAACAACAGAAATTAAAAAGATTTTAGTCACGTCTGGGACTCGAACCCAGGACGATTTCTGTTGTTTTTTCAGTTTCGTGGTTTATTTGGGATGTGTTAATATTATCTTCTTCAATGATTAAAATAAATAATAAGTTCTTTACAAATATAAGCATTGTCATATTATCTGGCATGGTGTCGCTTAGCTAGTACGGAAATAATATTGTAAGTATTACCTGAAAAAGAGAGATATCACATGTTACTTTAACTGTATGGAATGTTAAAGGAAAGCTAAATGACGTTAAACGATTTAACATGAAGAGTTTTAATTCAATGTCAATGTAGGTAAGTCTAGTTTTGCGAATCTCGCCCGTTTTACAGCTAGGACATTAAGTATTTGGGTAGTTAATGGGCCCGCAGACCAGGGCTAGCGCCCAGACTAGCGGCACTAAAACCGGCTTTATTGTTGAACGCGGCAGTAAAGAGACGGGGCGGAGACGAAGGCCGAGAGGCAGGTGTGGCGAGAGATCAGTGGTGGAATTACGTGATGCCAGACCCGGGGTAAATTTAAAAATATATTCCATATGTCAAAATACGTGTACTAGTAGATGAATATTGAAACAGTGTGTCCATTATTTGACAATTATCCAAAAAAATAATAATTCTAAAAAACGTTAACTTATCATTTTTTAAGTAACTGCAAAATAATTTTATATTGTCCCATTTTATAGATAAGCTCGCTGATGTGTACCCGGCCTTGCTGGATTTTTTTGGAATAAAGTTATGAAGTTGTGAATTCTTGCTTGTCATTAGGGTGCCATACTTGATTTGACAACGAAAGTAACTAGCTCTAAATAAAGAAACATTCATTTGAATATTTCATTTATTCCAAACGTTTGTTTTTTCAAAATATATCCAAATAAAGTTCTACTCGTATTTTCTATTTTGAAAATATTCTACCCAAAAAAACCTTCTTTTGAGTATGTAATCTGTGGCTAACCAGAGTGTTATATCTATCAGCCAACCTAAATAAACAAAAGTTTTTCATATTAATTTTAAAACTTTATAGCAACAGTTTATGTAACATATTGGATTTCGTTACCTTCAACTACTTTCTAAACCTTCCCGGTACTGATAAAAACAAACTGTCCTATTTTCAGCAAAACCGGTTCAGTGATTTTAGAGAACATTGAGTATATTGCTCCTGAACAAAATCTCACAGGATAGCGACATATTTTGCGTCAGTGAGTAAAGATTCAAAAGGGAAATTCTATTGATTCTTGAAAGAATCTCTTCTCATTGACGCGATCTTCACCACTGCCTGAATTTATTTAAATATCTCTGAATTTATTTTTTTATTTTTAGTATATTTCTTCATTGTTTTACAAATATTAAATAAGTACCTGTAATTTCTCTTACGTATTAAATATAACATGTTTGTAATTGTATTAGAAATTAAATAAAAACATTATTATTATTATTATTATTATTATTATAAACAAACAATGTTACAACCTTACATTGATTTATATATATAGCATATGTGACGCATGTGTGTGTGCAATGAGTTAAGTGCCTTTCTCTCGAGTGACTTATTATTATGTTAAAACTTTGTTTTTGGGATTTTATGCATTCGTAGTAATGAAAATGTTGATTTTCCAAAATTATTTAAGAAAAGTTTTCATAAATATTATTTTATTAAATAAAATTTTATTCTCTAAAGTTTTTCAAAGGGCCCCATTGTTTTTTCTTCGGTTTCCAATAATTTAAAGTTACGCCACTGTTCGAGACTCCAGCGTCGCGGTGCCGTCGCGCGGCATTCGAATGTGACGACTGTTTGATTGAGACCGCATAATGTATTGCCTTATGACCGCATTATTACCTATTACCTCAGATATGCTGGACCGGTACCGCCACGTAAGTTATTACGTCTAACCGCATGCGGTTGCACCATTAGAGCAATTGCAATGGCCAATTGTATTTGCGGACAGAAATCGATTATCTGTCACGATCAAGGAGGGTTTGCGGAATATATGGATTTTGCTATTATTATTGTAAATGTCAGGCTCAAAGGAAGTTCCTAATGGAATTTGAACCCTTTGGAAACCAACATTTTGATTGATCAGCGGTTTACTGAAATATGCCATTACGTTTTAAAATGGCGATGTTCTAAACATTTAACCAACAGTACATCTTATAAGTATGAACGCATTTCAAGATATTCTTACTGTTTCATTCAATTTATTTATATTTACATAACTAGAAGATTATGTGCGGAGACGAAAAGATAAATCAACAAATATACGTTTTTTGTATAAATCTTAAATTCTACAATAGTTACGCCCCCAACGACACAAGTGTGTTATTATAACTATAATTATCAACAGAACCAGTTAATCTACGTAATCATCATTAAATTTTACCAAAATTTTCTCTTAAAATCCGCATTGCAAATAACATAGAAAGATAATACAAATAATTAAAATTAAATTTACAATCCTACCCTATTTATTATATTTTTTAGAAAATCGTTTAAAATATATTAAAAGAGAAGCAACACGCTGAAATTTTTAAAGGCATGTTTTAAACAGAGGTACTTGATACTTAAACATTTAAAGAAACATAACGTTTTAATTATCGAGCTAAATAATTCGTCACTATAAAGAGCAACTCGTTGCGGAGGGCTTTCGACAGCCGGCCATAAACTTGTTAAATCTGATATAACTAAAGGCCCAAATTACCGAGCATATTGTAAAACCCGAGAATAACTCATTGTTTATACAAGCTAACGTTCAACGGTATTAATTAAAATGTTGAAATGGAGTCTACGAAACGTGTAATTGTTTTGTTGACTGTCTCAAATATATCCAGTTACAGGCTCCTCTACACAACTCTCAGTTCTGCTCGCAAATCATCTCGTTAATCAATCTTTATTTTGCACGGAATAATGAAGACACTGCAGTAAACAGAAATCCTACTTTACTATCAACATATATTTGGCAGGGTGTTTTCTCTCTAACATAAAACTTTAGCTGGGATTGACGTCACCCTCCGATTCGGAGCTTGAGCCTTTAAGTTGTCGTAAAATTTACGCTATGCATAAAAAAAAAAATTACAGAAAAATGTGTTGGTACTCATAACTCTAAGATAAAAAGGTGTTCTTAATGATCCAAAAATGAAGTTTGTTAAGAATGGGTGAATAAGTTATCAAATCGTTTGTTTCTTATTTCCAATATGCAAAATAATAAAAAAATATCAGTGTAAATGATGTAGATACTGTTGGATGTGCATGAAAGTTGTTAAATGAGTTTAACATTTGCTTTTAAAACTTATTACGAACATTTTATAAAATGAGAAAATTGGGTGAGAAACTACTAAAAAACTGTGAAGTTAAGTTTTCAATAAAAGCCAGAGTAGAAATTCTCTTATTATTTATCTTTTTCTTTTTCTCTGGTAGCAGTGGCACTGCAGCATTGTTCTGTGAAGCCAATAAAGGGCGTATTACCATGAGACTGTGAGAAAGAAATAAAAAAAGCCTTATTAAATCCTGACCATCGTAAAATGTGTCGTATTCTTTGTTAATAAGCATGTTTTATATGTTGGGAACGTTCGCCACAGATAATAGACGAATTATGAGCTAAAGGTGATACGATAAAATCACGTACGTTGCCATTATATCCATGTACCGATATTATAATATACAGCTTAGGTTCAATGCACCCTGTTACATAAAATGACGTTATCTTTTTGGGGGGAAAAAATCAGGGTGACTTTTGTGCACATTATTTTTGTAAAATTGATGTTTCTTAAAGAAAAAATGGTTTAAAATTCATGATTGTCATTCTTGATAAAAGGCCCTTAAAATGTAACTTAATAAAGTCTGTCATCTCCTGAACCCACATAACATCAAATTACGCGTTCTTTTCAGGAAAGATTATGAAAATTTTAATGGAAAAGTACGGTAAATACCTGGTACAATATTTGAAGTATTTGTAAAATTAACTTACCATTCCTTTAGATTCAATATTGGGGGAAATTATAATCTTGACATTGAATGGAAATCACACTCACCTGGAAAGAAAGAAACATAAAATGAACAGATTAAACGATAAACATTTTGAATATGAGCCAATGGAATTGGAAATGCATGAAACATTTTGAAAAATAGTATAAGTTAATTAAGATAATTCGACACGATGAAGCTTTTTCGAAACTCACAGAACTAATCCTATTTTACAATAAAAAACACATAAATTTGTTGTAGACCACTTTTATTTTATTAACATTATACCGGTTTCGGTAGCACCCTTCTTATAATATTCTCCTGACGAAGGAAGGGTGCTTCCGAAACCGGTAGTGTTAATAAAATAAAAGTGGTCTACAACAAATTTATGTGTTTTTTATTGTAATTTATGGCGAGCCACAAAGTTAATGCTTTTTACAAGTATGTAATCCTATTTTGTTCATTCATTTTTTTAGTTACATCTAATAGATTGAGGCTACAGTAGTTTTATAGAATATGCTTTGAACGAAACCATGTTCGTCAATTTTAGAAACGTAACGTGCAATATATTGTGTCATTATTCACTGGAAGAGCAATTCATGCTAGCCCCTATAAGGGAGAACCCAACAATGGACGAGTCAGAAGCGAGTATGTACCGGCTGCATTCGACCATCGAAAGGGAATCCATACATTTGTGCTGGGTGGTAATAACAAAACTTTCCCGGTAGGTACTCTACTCATCCGCCCCGTGAAATAAAATTATAGAACCTACTCCACAAGCATTCGCAAAATGTGAACGCGTTTTTCAGAAATGCAAAAAAATAACGATTTCCGCGTGGGGCTGGAACTCCTGACGTATTTTAAATGCGACCACTATTATATTACCACGAATTTTATGCAGGTAAACAAAGCTTTGAGAGAAAGGATTTATACAAAATTCTTAATCCAGTACAAACAATTAAAAATATTTTGTTATGTATTTCAATACATGTACATGGAGATATTTTATATTATTTTCTATCAATCTATGAAAACGACGTTGTGCGTTGATTTCATTTATAAAGTAAAATGTAATCTGCACCAGCATTTTTATTAATCGTTTATTTAATTATTGAAGTTTGGATAATGTAGCATTAATGATTGGTGTTATAATTCTGTTTTAGTTTTCTAATTTACGTTACTGTTAAATTGTTAAGAATAATGTTCGCTTCACTGTGGTTCAAAATCCATTAAATTAAATATATTAAAAAAGTGGTTTAAACAAAGTATTTTTTATTAATTAATTAAATAAATTAATTCGATTATCATTTCTTCAAAAGATTGGAATTCACTTTGTTGAGTTATTGTTAATAAATGAATTTCAAAATATGCTTAGTATTCACCACTTTATAAATATATATTTGTACGAGACATATAAGCCCCGCGTAAGGAAAAAAAGTGTAAATATTTCGGCACCTGCACGACTATTGTGATTTGCGAATCCTCTTGAAGAAGGTGTTTGGTAGTTTCCCAATAAAGATGTCGTCGCTCCGAGCGAGTAGAAGATTGTTTTTGTTTCTTGGCAGCGACAGGTGAAGGTATCAAAGTCATGACATGATGTCCATTCTGCGGTTGAAGTGAAAGAAGAGCACGTACCTTTGTGTCTACGATTTTTTCAGGGCGCCGGCAACATTATTTGCAGGTGTTGTGAAATCATTGCATTGCTTTTGACTAGCTTGGAATTGTATTTTATGGTGTAATATTGACTTGGTTATTTACACGTGTTGTGCAATAATTTATATTTGGTTCTAAAGAAATATGTTTTATCTCTTTAAATTGATTCACTCTAAATACGTATGATACAACATCGATATTTTCATGGTTCAAAAGCGTTGCTTTCATCATCAGGAATATATAATTACTAAAAAATCATTTCCAGTGTAGACAAATGATAAAAAATAAGAACACAATAATGTAAGAATGGAAAAATTAAAAACATTAACACAAATTGATTAAATTAGGTAAGTAATTAATCAAAAATGCTAATACAAAATTATTACAAAACATTGAATAAAATTTTTGTATAAGAAATCAAAAAAGAAATCATTTTTATTATTAATACTAACATGAAAATAAATTTAAGAGATGGCTATTTAAAAAAAAAAAAAAAATTATTAAATTTAATTCACTATTAACGCTTTTCCTAATTTTTTCTTTTTATTATTTGTCTAAATATCAATGTATATTTATAAAGTGGTGAATACTAAGTATACATTTTTAAATTCATTTATTTATAAATAAATTATAATTTTTTTACACCGAATTCTTCAAACATATTTGTTTTATTGTCATTCATTACATCCAATGAAGTAAAACGATTAAATTTAATGTAACTATTGGGAAATGGTGTAATTTTCTAACATAACGTAAAAGATTCGGAAGGGGACTTAACGATACGTTTAAATCATGAAATATAAGTGCAGCTTACAGTTATTCTTTGCATTAAATAGAATGTCGCCATTCAAGATGGCTCTCTGGGAAACCATTCTCCCTTTGCAATAACGATGAGTTTTCCTTGAAGATGTTCTAAATGCATAAGCATTATATAATATATGTCGTATTATACTGGCGAACACTGAAGAATTTTCTCATTGTTTCAAATTTACTGGATCAATGAATAGCCTGTTGATAATATTTCCATCACAATCTCCACATTCAAGTAAGACTTCACTGAATACGTAATACGACCCCAAATTATTATTAAATATTTATTACCAAAATATTACTAAAACAAATTAATGGGATCACTGATACGTAGAGAGAGACAGGGTTCCCACATAGAAATATGGTAACGACCAAAGAGGACTGCAGGCTTCAAATTTATTTATTTATTTACGAACCAATGTCCAATTATACAAAATACATAACACGAAATGAAATAAACAAGAGTTACAAAAAAAGAAAAGCACATACATAATACAAGAATGAAGCAATGACAAAAAGAGGACAAAAATATACATTTGAGAGAACATCGAGTCAAAGCCTGAACATGGTTTTAGTAGTCCTTGATTTTAGACATTCTAAATGATAATCTTAGAGTTCTTATTTCGTAAAGCGCTACAAAAGTCATTAACACTAGTACCAAAAATTTGAAGACCCTGGCTAGAGTTAACAAATCTCGACATTCTGGATAGTGGAGAATGCTACCCATAATTAGTAGAGCGTTTATTGAGGAAAGGTAATTCATTGTTTTCAGAAACGGCATGAAATGTTGAACTGATTGAGTTGCAATAAAGAAGGTGAGTCAATAATACAATTAATTATTTAGAAAATGCAAATAAGATCGAACTCTTTCATACGTATTCCTGGTTGAGAATCACACTCGGCAAACTAAAAGTCAACTAATCAGCAAAATACTAGAATACTACTTGTAGATAGTAGGGAAGTTAAGGAAGAATAATTAAGTCTCAACGTCTCCCGCCAATATGAGGTTAGCCAAAATATGGGAAAGTGTAAAAGTCCATAAAATTAAATGTGCGGTGTGAATTGTGGCGCCGTTGCCAAGTGAGATGACAAATATTTGAATCGCTGGCGAATAAATCGAAACAATGGCAGTTGCAGTTGGAGCACCTGAAGTCAAGGGAGGAGGAGGAAAACGAAGAAGGGGTTTGAATGAAATGACCATTATACTAGGAATGGAGGGTAGCTGCTTGTTGGAGAGTTGGAGAATTGCGAATGAAATTAGCGCCCCGAAGAAGAATGACATTTCAATATTTTGCAATGTTTTATTAAAATTTAAGCATTCTGAAAATGTTATCCCCTTTCTTTGCACAGAACCAACCAATGCTGTAGTGTATTACAACAGGACTACGGTTCACTGCTTCTACAAAATAAATTGGTTACTTCCGCATATCCGTCCATTATATCTAAGGTCTGGGAGAAAAATTGGCTTCCTTTATTACGATTAAGAAAATGTCATGGTAGATAGTTATGCAGTTTTTAAATTTTTTGTGTGAAACTTTACAAGAGCGTCCCTGTCTGTACGGCCTAAAAATAGGGGAACTATATCGCCACCCGGTAGGGCAACGTTGTAAGGTGGGTCAAGGAGGGGACTGTAAAAAAGGATTGGTTAATGTGGGAGGAAAGACAGATGCCGGTAGCTCGTTCAGCATACGAGTTGACTTACATAAAAACGAGTCGGCGAAACAACCCATTCTCATGACGCCAAAATCAGTTTTACTGTGAACGGGTGTTCCGATCATTTCCGTTGAGTTTTATGCAGGTGCAAAGGCACGGAGGGGGTCAACGCTGCTTGCTCTTTCTTCAAGAAGGCTTCACTTAAATATCTGTTAAACAGACTCAGCGTACCAACATTGCATCTGTGCATTAGATATAGCAATCGGTCTGTTAATAATGCATTGTCAATCAGAATAACCACCCTCTTTCGCACAGATTCAAGCAGGTTTATCAAGTATTTGAAATCTCCAGCTCAGAGGTGGATTTCAAATTCAAATGCTGGACGTACTTGAGATTTGTATAGGGTTAGCAGTTGGCCACTATTGAAGAATCTGCTAACACTATACAAGACGCCCAGTTTCTTGGAAGCCAGATTTACTACGGATACGTTGGGACTCCACTTTCAATTGCTCGAAAATGTTGGCATTTTTCAAAAATATCAAGCGAAATTTTTATCAAGACCTTTTAACGAAACTTACCAACCGATCATGTCACTATTATTTTTCGAAGAACTGAAAGACTGCCTAATGATTTTTAGAACTGTCAAAGTATTTAATGGTCTATTGATACGATAAAACGGATACCCCTATTATTCCTACAAAATAAATCATACAGTTTCATAAATATTTTCTTTTTAAATATCTTTCATTAATCCCTTGAGTGAAAAATGACTACAAACATTGAAAGCCGTATGCACTTTCAATTGAGTAATTCAACTTTAGTTTCGGATTCATTCGATCTGTGCCTGAACGCCCGTAGCCTCCCGGAATACGAAATGACCAGAAATGGGCAGAAATAGCATTCCTCATTCACCTGACCAACGTACGCCAATGTGGCCATTCCCCTAATGAAATGTGGCCACGGCTTTTTGTTCAGGGCTTTGTCGTATTTCACCGATTTCGAGCATTTTTATGGGACGCTGGTTTGAAAAGCTTGTAATTTCGTGAAATGATTTATTGTTCGCAAAGGCGCGAAACATTTATACGATTTAGTGCTGAGCTAAAATACAAGACGATATTTTAAACGTGATATGTTGTAATTTGTACATGAATATGATAATCACAAGGTTATTGGGGTAATATATAAATGGAAAAATTACGTCACATAAACCCGATTTTGAAAATAATTCCAGCACTATTTTTTTAATATTAAAAAAAATATTATATCGTTTTTCGTATTCCAATCTTATCAAAATGTAATAATACGTCAAATGAATCGGAATATACTAAATAAATACTATTTTTTTCAGTAATAACCAATCACAGTATGCGAATAACTTCATAACTCGACTCGAATACATATTATTTGCTATTTTAAAAATATTGCAAATATTTTTTATCCTTTTCTCGAGTTCATTATAAAATATTATCCAGTTTCGTGAATTTTTTTTATTTTTATTTTTTTTATATGAATACCGCACAAGAGTCCCAACTGCTCCCAACCGTCTGGAGCCAATGAGACTATGGCATTCCCAATTGTGGAATGTTGTGAGGCTGAAGGTATTGGGGAGGGAAAGGAGAAGGGGAAGAGGGAGGTGGAGAAATACCTGGCTATTCAGATCTGGTCACCAAACACGGCTAAAAGTCATTTCAAGCAACGTTTCAATTCTGAATGATGGTCTTTCATCAGTGCGATACTGAGAGTATCTTCCACTCTGGAACGTGCGCAAATTTAGTATATATTATTTTTAAATTAATTAATTGTGAAACAACACAAATTAATTAAATAAAATTTACTTGCGCACGCCGGGATTTGAACCCGCGACCTTCGGATTCGTAGTCGAGAGCCTTACCCCTCGACCATAGAGGCCGTCAGATGGTATTACAGTAACTGTTGTAAATATGACGACCTCTGTGATTGAGTGGTTTCCTTGGTTATGAATCCGGAGGTCGCGGGTTCAAATCTTGGTGTGCGCAAGTAAATTTTATTTGGTTAATTTGTGTTATGTGCGACACGTTTCAGAGTGGTAAATACTTTTTGTTTCGCTCTGGTGAAAGATTACCTTTCAGAATCGAAACGTTGCAGACGGAGCAGCTTTTTGTGCACTACTCATATTAAAAATATTAAAAAATGTACCAGAAATATTTATTCCAAACCAATACTATCAAATAAGCGGGGAGCTGTGGTTTCTTAAAATTTCCACCTCTTTTTATATTGAATTATTAGGTTAAAGTACTATTTTTGACTGGAATCGTCATTTTTATCGTGTACTATGTATGAAGCTTCAAAATTATCATTTCAGTCAAAGAGTTATTAAATACCAGAATGTACATTATGTGCTCAATATATTTAAATTTATTGTCTTTTTATAAAAGTTTTAAACGGAAAACTCAATTGATCAGCATTGACAGCTGCTTCTGTAGCAAAATCAACAAAAAAAATTGTCTGAATTTTCCCATTTTTCTTGCTCACAGTGTAATTTTTATGGCTTTTAATTTTTTTGTAGATATTAAAATGGTCAAATATTACAAAATAACTTCAGACAAAAAAAATACGACAGCAAAAAGGAGTGACATATAAAAAAAACATTTTATTCAAAAACACAAAACAGTGCACACCTTATTATTCATTGCATAATTTAATATGTTGACGCTCTTCTTTCGGAAAATCGTATCTGGCAGGAACCCCAAATTTCCAGGATCCTTTTCAGGAGAAGGGTTGATTTTATCCAGTTAGGGTCCGACGGACATCGAATGATTGGCCGCATGCATTATGTATCGGATGCCCGCAACCAGACAGGAGCATCCAAATGATAAATTATTAAAAATTTCTTCTATCCAGTTAATTCGCAGCTTCGACAAAATGTCACACGTTTATTTTACGGGCTTTTCTAGGTTTAGCCCGTCTAAGGACGGTGTCAGCACCAGCACATATATTAAAACCATTTATTATAATTTCGGAAAAATGGAACTCTACTCAAATGACCAAATAATTTTTGTTTTTTATTTAACCGAAGAGATAATCAAAAAATAATATGGTATCCTGCGCGGTTAAAAAAATGATTAAATTTCCCAATCATCACTGTTTTAGCACGCAATATAATAATATATTCGTAAAAGGATTAAAGTTATTTCTATAAGATTGTAGGTACATGTGTTGTTGGATACTTATGCGGACAAAGTTATTCATAATACTCTTAATCATCCTTTTGTTAAAAAAATATCAGTTTATCATTTCATGCTTAGTAGATTAGGTAATGTTTCCCTATCAATACATAATTTTAACGAAGAATTAAACAGAGTACAATCAACAACGGTTATTGTTTTTAATTAATAAATAATTTGTTAAAAAAAAAGTTTATTAAATCTTATGTCTATCCACAAATAATTGACGTTCGTAAGCATGGAGAAAAATATTATTTTTAATTAATAATAATTCTAATTCACTAATAAATAAAAATAAAAAACATCCCAAATACTATCCAATCATCCTTTTATACTAATAATACACTGGTTCACAATAATAACTGGTTTGCAATTAGATACATTTGATATTTTTGACATTAGAGAAAGTGTTAGTAGTCAATTAAATATTATAAATATATATATTTTTTAAAATGGATATCTCTAAAATATGTTTTTACTTTAATTACTATATTTAGAACAATATTTACATAAATTTCAATAACAATAAGTATTATTATTTTATATCTTTTTAGTTTCTTGATTTTATTTATATTAATAATAAAAATAATTTCGTTTTTAAATTTATAACATAAATTTATTAATTAATATTTTATAATTATTTTTTGAAATTTTAATATTTTTTTTAATTAATTATATAGGTAATTAATTCATCAATTATTGTTAATTTTTATTTATGTTTGTAATTTGTCTATTCTTACATTATTATTTTCTATGTTTATCATTTGTCTATACTTATTATTTAGTATACTGTGTATCCTGTTGTAAACATGTTGATATTTATATATTTAAAACAATGGTGTTAACAAAATAATACTCATTAATTTTTTTAATAATGACACCACAAAATAACTACAAATCTATTAAAGAAATAGTTGCATGGTATTTAAAATGTCTTTGTCGGTGGGCGGTATATTTTAATAGGATATAAAGGGTAGTTTGTTAAAGATCTTGTTAAAATATTTTATTTTGGGTATAGGGGAATATGAAGATTATAATAATAATAATAAGTTTTTTTTTTTCCAGAAAGTGGGGAGGTTGATGCAACTCCACACATTCCATACGGTTATACATATTGTACATAAATAGACGATTTAGATTAGATTTGAAGGGATGAAGGATTGCGAATTTAGCATAAAGTTGTCTAAATGTCATAAGGTCCAAAAGCTTGAAAATTTCGGCATCTGTGAAGAATGGGTACTTGAAGATTAATTTTAATTATTGTCTTTTGTTCTTTTACCAACGGATCTATATAAATATTAGTTGCACTTCCCCAAGACAGTAAGTAGTCCATATGTAATAATGGATTGAGAAAGAGCAAAGTATCTGGTCCTTGTGCGTGGAAAGATGTTCGTAATACCTTTTAAGAGAAACATTTTTTGTTGTTGTTTGGTTGTAATACAGTCAATGTGGCCAGTCCAGCATAGATTTGCGTCAATTCTTATTTATAAAGATAATTTTTTTTTAACATTTTAAATTTTTACGCATGGACAATTTGATTTTCATGTAGTTTTAGTTCGAAGGTTGGAGGAGGCCGTTGGAGGAGGCCAAGACTTTGTATTATACTATGTGTTAGGTATTTAGTGTGTTTGTGTATTTAGTGTTAGTTTTTTATTATTGAGCCAACGTTTGACGATAGAATTTTTTTTCTCAGCTAAAACATATATTTTCTTTTAGAAGTCTGACAAATTATTACGATATCGTCAACAAATTTCACAATAATGACTTAAGTTTTTAAATCATAAAGATAATTTATGTAACCGAACAAGAGACCCAACTGCTCTCAACTGTCTAGAGCCAGGGAGACTATGACATTTTGAATAAGAGTATGTTGTGAGGCTGAAGGTTGTGGGGAGAGGGGAAGAAGATGGAGAAGACTAAGGTGGGGAAGTACCTGGCTATTCAGATCTGGTCATCAAACACGGATAAAGCAATTTCAAGTAACGTTTCGATTCTGAATGCTGGTCTTTCACCAGGGCAATACTGAACGTATCTACCACTCAAAATACCGTAAATATACAATATTTTATTTGATATTAATAAATTGTGAAATAATACAAATTAAACGAATAAAATTTGAACTGGGATTTGAACCCGCCACCTCTGGATTCGTAGCCGAGCATCGTTACAACTCGACTACGGAGGCCATCAATCATTGATGTCTATTAAGAATATTAAAGAGCTTAAGACACTACCCTGAGACACTCCATACTTGTTCAAAAGTGGATGACTTTTTATGCTATCAATAATAACTTGTTGAGTTCTCTGTCATGAAACTTTTGATCCAATTAAGTTCATTTATAGTTTCATATGAAATTTTATCGAAAGCTTTGCTTAAATTTAAGTATATTGGGATAACTTGTTATTAGATTCTAAATTAGTATTTATGAAGTCAGTTACTGAAGTAATGGCATATTTTGTATTTTTGTTATTTCTGAAGTCATGTTGATTGTTAGATAGAAAATGATTTTTTTCTAGATAATTTTTCAATTCAATTCAATTCTTTATTACTTTTCAAAAAATTTACAAAATTTACATATTAAGGCATTTTTAAAGATACACAGGATGTACGAGTACAACATCCAAAATAATTACTTATAAAAAATAATAAAAAAAAAAAAAAAAAAGGTAGACATACATAATCTCAGTACATTGCATACGAGCCATATTGTTATTATACATGTAGTAAAAAAGCTTTATATTTAAATGCAGCTTCATTGATGTTAAATATATCGATATCCGAAGTGATTCTATTTAACAGCAAGATTTCCCTCCCCACGGGCATGACCATTGGCAAGTTGGTCCTGCAGGCCGGGAGATAAAACAGTCTATGCTGTCGGTGACGGTGATAGCCATCGGGAACATAGTAATGAATGCTCTCCATGATAGCCGAATTTTCGAACCATCCGCGAATCAGTCTGAAGAAATGTGTCACAATGTGTAAATCCCTTCCGTCCCGCAGATGGTTCATTCCGAGCATTCCTAAGAGAAAGTCGGTAGGATAGAGCCACAGGTAGTAGCCATACTATCTCAAATAAAGAAATCTCAAAAATTTCTTCTGAACTCTCTTCAACATGAGGGAATACTTCACCTGATGTTGGCTCCAAACCACCGACCCACTCTCAAGCCTACTCCTTACTAATGAGTTATATAAAATCATTAGAACCCGAGTGTCTTTAAAATTCCTTGCAGTACGTAGGATGAAACCCAGAATTTTTAATGAAGTACTACATGTGACTTCTATATGAGCATGAAATGTCAGCCTACTATCAAACACGAAACCAATATCTTTCATAGTGGAGACACGTTTTAAACTTCGGGCGTTCATATTATACCTGTAAAACTAATTATGACATGCCCTTGTGAAAGAAAGAATGAAACATTTAGAATTATGGAACTCAATCTGATTCCTCTTACTCCAATCAATAATTCTATTAATGTCGATTATTGTCTTTTAAAGTTAATATACCTAAGGACAGTTTTAGATTGTCAGTGAAAAGAAGTAACCTGCAATGAAGAATACTCTCTGTAATATTGTTAATTTAAATATAAAATAGGAGGGGGCCTAAATCAGAGCCCCGAGGAACTCCAGAGAGCACAAGAAATAATTTTCATATGAATATTCCATGCGATGCAAACTGTTTTCTTCCAGTAAAATACCTGGAAAAGAATATTACAAAGGGTAAAGTAAAAGAAAAAAAAACTTATTTCCTAATATTCAGACAAAGTTTTAATAGTGAATTAAATTAAATAATCAAATATAAAAAAAATATATAGCTACATATTTAATTAATTTTCATATTTATGTTAATAATAAAAATATTTTCTAATGTAATTTTGTTATTCAATGTTTTATAATGATTTTTAATTAAAATTTTTGAATAATTGCTTACTTTCTTTAATCAATTTTTGTGTATGTTCATAATTTGTCTATTATTACATTATTGTATTATATGTTTATCATTTCTCTATACTTAAAATTATTACTTTTTAGTATTCTATATATATATTCCTGATGAGGAAACCATCGCTTTCGGAACATGTTGTTATGCAAAAAATGAATAAAGTGGTGAATACAAAGTAATTTTTAATAAATTTATTTATAATTACTTTTTCGGTCACATTTGCCGACTAATATACGATTCCAATGTACTTGATTATTTAAATATTTATTTTCTGGAACTAATGGCCCCGATACAAAACTGCGGTGAGCAGCGGAATAATTTAGCGGTGTGACCTGGCCTTAACTGAAATCTGACAGGCAGCCAACACTCCCACCGAATCGATAAACATGGCGTCGCTATGGCAACGATCCTCTTACAAAATAAACAATCTCACGTCGCGTATCGGGAAGCACAATCCCTTTTTTATTATATTAATATAACAGTCAATATTGGTGGAAACAACAAGATACGGCGTCTTTAGTCGGGTAAGTCTCTAAGTATTAAAGGTGTTTAGTGCAAATTAAAAGATCATACTAAGAAATGTTGTTTTCTTGGAATTTTCTTTCGGAAGTCATATCCTTCGAGTTATTTCCATGAAAAGTCAATAGTTTTGTCTACGATTCAAACCAAAAAAGTTTTTTTTTATATGCAAAATCATTATTGTAGTTTCTTTTGATGTTTTGATGGATACCATAATAAGCTTCAAATCAGTAGTTTTGTTCGTGAATCTTTGACTCTCCTCAGTTTTTGTTGTTTTCCATTTGTAAAAATCAATTGATTTATATTTGTTTTGATTCCTTCGTTGGCTTCAAACAATTTTATGTTTACTATAGCATTAAGTGAAGACCTCGTTATAATATCAAAAACATTTATTTTCTACAAGCAATCATTCCTTTGCAAAAGTAAGACCCTCATTATACGAATTAAGTACTTTGTTTTGAATGTTTTTATGCATTCTTACAGAATACGTATCTTCCTCTTGATGTGCTAAAAAATAACAATGATAATGATACGATATTAACAACAAACGTTTACAACGTTAGAATTTAAAAGCCTGGATCATAATGATTTTTTTTCGATAAAACCCGTTGTTTTAAGAGGGCTGATAATAATCTGGCTTAACTACTCGGTCAATTAGGATGGTTAATGTAACACGGGTTCACGTTACAAGAATCTTGTACAGTAAAATTAAGAGATAAAAATGTAGTGAAAGGCGTTCATACCAGAATACCCAAATAATAATTTTAACATTTTTTTTTAAACAAGAATTTTAGCAAGAATGTTTGATTTCCACAATGATATACGTTATTTAAAAAACATTGTTTGATTGCGATAACACTTATTTGTAGGTGAACAGTCTTGTGTGGATTGCGGCGCATCCATAAATAAACACGTGTTGTAAACACGTGCAGGTTGGCGAATTCATTTGGAGCTAAAAACGTTCATTACCAAAGAAAAAACAAACCACTTTGTCTTTGAAATTTGTAAACATTCGAGTTTGAAAGTTAATTTTGAAGAAACAGTGCAAAATAACGTATCTCGATAATGTTTACGTTTCTTGAATCAATAATTTTTTTTAATTGGTATTAGATGCACACATTTTAGAAATATGAAAAAATCTCCTTTTCATGTAATTATCTTCCTTGCAAAACGTTAAATAATTTTAAGAGTTTATTAATGAAATTGTCTTAGAATATGGCGTAAAATCACTTCGTTTCAAAAAGTACCACAAATTTTTGAAGACCGTTTTGTTGAAGTAAAAAATATGCACTTGGACCATTGTGCTTTTTAACCTTATTTTCATTTTCTTATGAGCCATTTTGGTGTTGTAATTTATAAATCTTTTAAACGATTGCGGTGCCCTCAATATGTGTCTACTATAAAATGTCCAAGCTTACAGTGAAGAAATTTACACACACAAGGTTGATTTAGTACCTATCTACTGACAGTTTATGATTGGGTTAATATTTACTTGTGTTTTTTTAATACAAAAACTTTTTTTTTTCAGTTTAACAAGATCCCTTAGACATGGTTCAAAAATTCAAGTGCAAAGAAGACAAAGAAATATCAGGCCAGGACTTTCGGATATCCTTGAGAAAGCCTCTACCAGGAACTTCCGCCGCCAGGAGACCGGCATCTCCCAGGATAGTGCCAGCTTTTACCATACAATCCTTACAGAGGAACGTCAAAGTTCAGCCTTCCCCGAGATACGATATTTTTGAGCCAAAAGCTCCAAAGGACTCGCAGTTTAAGATAGCTTTTTTGAGTGGAGAGTTTCCGATTTCGATTGAAAATGTTGGAAAGCACGTATGCTGGAAGGTATCACTTAAAATACTACTGTTAGTTTTTCCTAAAGACGTACATGCCCGGGTTACGAATAACTTGTCAATATTTAAAAATCTCCTCCTCCCATCAAACTAAGCGGAAAATGTTGTTGTGTCGTGATGGAGGACTTAGCCAGCCCAGAAATTAAAATCACAACGCCTGGGTGGGACACAGAAGTGATACCAACTCAACCACTGACTGGTAATACCTTACTTATTAAAAGTATGCATTTTCATTTGCATTTTCAAGAAACTGGAATGTTTTTTTTATTTGGTTTAAAGGAAAATAAAAGCAATATATTCAGATTCGTTGAAGGCAACATTCTCTAAGGAAAATGTTCTGCTGCGGTTGTAATATCGCGTCGATTGACGTGCTGATATACAAAACAAATGTCACTTTCCCACCGTTCTCTAAACACGTAGGTAATACTATTGACTATTGTCCAACACCGGTTTCAGTAATCAAAATAATGTCTTATGTCGCACAAACATATATTATTATCCAAACTATATTGTATACCCTAGGAGAATATTTTATGAGGTGATGTATGGTGACGATTATGAAAGATTGAGGAGGCGGAAGAACGATGAAAGTTGTGAAGTTTGGGATTCCCCATAACTTCAGGCAGTTTAAAAATAATAAGAAAAGAAGGCCACTTTGCTCCATTGGTTTCGTGGAACGTTTTCCTACCCGCCGATACTTAACACGTTAACGTAACACTTAAGCAATAAATTCCAAAGCTTTTAATGCGACACTATGGTTGAAACCATCAGTTTTCAATTCCCTGGTAACGTTTTTAGGATAATCTCCTTGAATTTAAATGGAAGCGCCCTAAATACTATATTTTGTATTACGAGAAATCGGAAGTAAAAAGAAAAGAAGTATTGTGACTACCCAGTCGAGTCTCAACTGCCAAATCAGCTATTTAAAATGGTTTGTACATACACATAACGGCTATAACCGTAGCCTATACGTAGTTTTACCGCGACACATTCATTAAGGAATGTAAGATGTGTCACTATGGCTACAGTTGCTCTGTTGCACGTCATGCATAATTGCAAGAGTTGTTGCACGCCATGTGTTGATGAATAATGCTGCACGTTTCTTGATAAAGGCATTTCGTTGTTGGTAAAGTGACGTTTTATATAACCGTTTTTTATTTTCATTTCAGGTTCCCGTAGAGAAACTAGACTACCATCATTACCTCCCGATGTTTTTTGATGGACTTGTTGAGACAGGATTCCCATGTAAGTTCTACGCAAATGAAGGAATCAAAGACCTGATCAGGCATGGGAGTAATAAGGTCCTCCCTGTTGTGCCCCAATTAATAATCCCGATTAAAAGTAAGTCAGAGTTTCTTTCTTAATCAAAACACGCATATTTTAAATGCATCACAGATAGTTCTTGCAGTTTTTACAAGGTGTGCATTATTTTATTTCAGCTGCCTTGGGTACAAAACGCTTGGATGTCATCATAAACGTGATGAAAGCGCTTCAGAATTTGGTTCTATCTTGCGATCGAGTTGGTGAAGCTCTCGTTCCATATTATCGACAGATTCTTCCCATCTTCAATCTCTTTAAACAAAAAAATTGTAAGCATTTCTTTGTCTCTCTCATGGTATACCTTTGGTCATTCCAGTTATTCTTTCAAACAATATAAGACTATATTTAGCACACCTTTTACGTAACATTTTTTTTATATTTAATATTTTGTGTAGAGATGAAAATATTTTTTAAATATATCCTCATATAAGTCCTAGCTGGTTCATTTACTTATTAACGTACTCTATAAAAAACATGTTCAGTGTTTTAGGATATTTGAAATAATAATTCATTTAAGGGTTAACTACTCGTACTACTATGATCATATAAAATTTATATACCTATATATTTCTATAAAAATAATATAATATGTTATTATACATTTGTATGTCTTTCGTAGTACTCGTATTTTTTAAAACTGGAACCTACCCTATAGGTACGTACTCTAAAAACTCACATAAAGCGAATACAAATTATACAAAATAGGATTAAATTGCAGTGCAGGTGAAATTGATTCAAAAACTCACTGCAAAAAGCATTACCAATTTTTTTAACATTTTAACTACATTGACTCTGACGCTTCCTACTCTCACAATATCCATCAGTGTGAAATTCTAGTATATTTTGTATCGTTAAATCTCAGATTTCGATCATAAATAATAATGCGCAGCACGTCAAAACTCGTTAGCGTCCGGGCGGTGGCTTGACGCGCCTGCGACAAGTTATTCATTATTTCCACCTTTGATATCGGCGCGGGCGCTTGAGGCGAGCAAACTACGCGTAGGAGAATTATTAGGGATTGTAGTTTGGCAGAGCACCAAAAATCTTATATACTGAAGCATTTATTTTGTCGACCGGTGCAAAACACGCCGCCATTTTCGACACCTGGATGATTATTCGGGTAGCTAAAAAAATTTGTTTGCACCTACGTCGTGGCGAAAAAATCATTTTTTCGAGTTTCGAATTCTAAGAGAACTCAATAGTTGCGTATTCACATGGTAATCGATATAAAAATATTTAAAAAAAAATTTCACATTTCGTCCGCACATAGGGCTTAACGTTTTGAAAATGATAAAAAAACAATATTTTACCCCACTCTAGTACGTCGCTCATGAATGTTTTTTTGTCAAATGTAATTGAATTTTTAAAATTTTATCTAAATTCTAATGTTTCTATGAATTTGGGTCATGATCGCGTCGTAACCACAACCTCGCAAAAACAAAAATCTCGAAAACTGAAATCATAATTGACACTTTTTTTTCCAGAAAGCTGACCTGAGAAAGTGTCGACATTTTTGTTCATTGCCATATTTCAATCGAGGGATATTTTCGTTAAGGGGGAGAGGGACGTCGGAGAGTTATTATGTATTAATTCAAAATAATGATAGTATTATTACGCAATACGATAAACATAATGTTTTTAAATAGATTTTTTTTAATAATATTTTTAAAATTTACATAGGCTTAGCATTTTTCAAAATCTAATCACAAATATTACTTTTTTCTGACCGTCCGATTTTTAAAGTGGAGAATCCGCATTATTATCATTTTTTTTTTGTAATGCGGATTATAAATCTTTGGTTACGTCTATTTACAAAAACGCACCGATAAATGATTAAACATACTTTTCTCCACTTTAAAAATCATATTCGTATTTTGAATATTTTGTAAAACATACAATGGGACGGTCAGAAAAAAGTAATATTTCTGATTAGATTTTGAGAAATGTAAATTTTAAAAATATTTAAAAACATTATGTTTATCGTATTGCGTAATAATACTATCATTATTTTGAATTAATAAATAATAACTCTCCGACGTCCCTCTCCCCGTTAACTTCACCTCTTCTGTCAAAGAACACTCCTTTCGACTCAACCTAACCTAACTTTCATTTTTTTTATTATCTTATTGAAGTTTATTAACCTCATTGTAATATTTATTCATCGAAGAAGATAATATTAACATATCCTAATTGAAACACGAAACCGAAAAAAAACACAGAAAATAATTGTTTTAAACACAACTTTTTTAATATATAAACATCAAAGTGTTTCAAAAGCGATCCCTTCCTCATCGGGACATACAGAATATAATAAACTTTTTATTAATCACGCAGGTATACATATTATGTATGTACCTAGCAAAGTAGTTAGTAATGTATTCACTATTTTTGCTCTCTTTTCTATATAAAACCAAGTGTTTTTGCGCCGTTTGTAACTATTTTGAATGTGTGTTTATTTTAATTGCATCGCTGTCTGCCTTTCCGAAGCCCTTTCACGTCCAGCGCTCCACGGGCAGAGGTAGTACGGAAGCGTGGGTAGTGAGTTTATACCCTTATTCACCCATCTTTTAATATTGCCCGGACCACGTTGACTCTCTATTCAGTTGCTGCAGCATCCACGCTTTACAAACATGAAATTATTAAGTGTTGGCTCAAACGGGCATTTAATTACGTGCTCTTCGGAAAGAATTCTTTGAAGGGAGCGGTTAGGAGCACTATGAAAGGCCATCAAAGCTAATGGTCGCCGGGGCACAAGCAATTTCAGTGTCCGTGCGCCTCGCACAAAGACCGGCTACTGAGAAGTCATATTATTATTATTGTGAATCGGGGGAAATACCGTCACCACTCCTTTAAAACTGTAATTGTTCTCAATTTATGGATTTCGCCATTTACATAGTAGGTGAATTGTTAACGAACGCATTGAAATAATTTAAAATATGTATAACTACATTAAGACAACAACAAATTACTGATATACAAAATAAGTAAAGCAAAATGAGTTGTGGAAACGTGTTAAAAATATAAAATGTTTAAAATTTCATATAAAACAAGTGGTATTAATAATAATTTAAACAATAATCGATTTATAATAATTATTTACACCTTCATAACTCATTCCAGTGTTGATAAATCCTATGACAAAGTATAATTAGTTTCATCGAATGTAGTGTTTTAATTACCTCAAATAACTGTAAAAATCTTTTTACTGTTCTCCACAAACCTTGTGATTTCTTTAATTATCAATATTTATTATTCTATTTAGTAACTAATTTTACAAAAATTGTTTTGTATTTTTCTCTTGTGTATGATATAAACTGAAAATTAATTTATTATTTCAGCCAAATTCCCCTAACACACACAAGTACCTCGTTACTTTGTTGTAACAGCTAGGTGTTTCTTAATATGTACTAAACACTATATTTAACATGTTACATTTATTACATAGCTTATTTGTAAAAAAAAAAAATGTTTTTCTTAACTCCATCATTCCAAGAGTTAACGTATGATAGAATTCAATGATTTTAATAAAATACTGTTTCCAGCGAACATTGGCGAGGCCGTGGAGAGGACGGAGAATATAGCGAGCATCATTGAAGAAACTCTACAACTTCTGGAGCGGTACGGGGGAGAGGATGCATTTATTAACATCAAGTACATGGTGCCGACGTACGAGTCGTGCGTCCAAAATTGAGAAATTTCCAAACAATGTTATGAAAATTTTACAAAAATCTTTCCACACAATATTATCATTGTTTTATTGCACTTATAATATTTGTTAATAGAACTTTTTCCACCCCTATATTAAATTTGCACAATATTTGTCACCCTCTGATGGGAAAAATAAAACAGATAATCATAAAAACCATTAATCATTTTACTTATTGCGTAGAAAAGAAGCGTTTATTAAAATACGAAGTATACGAAATATTTCTTTCCCACAAAAATGTGATTGAAATGTTGAAAATAACTAAAATGAATGAAATAAAAGCCTGTTTCAGTAATATTATGAGTTATTTTATCGTTGATCTTGTACCCACTCCCCCTGAGTTTGTAGAAGATAGTATCGTATCCGGGCTACGGCGATACAGCGCTACGAGTCTGGGGTGTAACGGGCCTACCTACGAGTATGGTCGGTTGGTTTGGCCAGATGCGGCTGGTCCACCATTGTCAATCTTGCGGTGTGCAGGCCTTGTGACAGTCTGTTGGCCGCCCCGTGTTTGCCGTCACGTGTCTGAGGTGTTGTTTGCCGTTGACATTACGACACAGTCACACGGAGCCTTTGGTTGGCTCAACGTAAACATGATTTGAACACGGTTTTGTTCTGCAAAGCGTCAACCTGCGTCACCTGAAGCTCGTTCTTTAATGAAAAGGAATTATTAGATTGTCACATACCTGCAATTGAAAGGCGGTTACGCGGCGTTTGCCGTTGAATGTTTATCATTTGTATCGGTGATGTTGCTTAACTTCAATATTGTCACAGTTAGTAATTTGTTTCTTGAAACTAATTATTCTAGACAGTAAAATGTACCATTATAAAAAATGTAGTTAAGTTGAAAGATCTGTAAGAGTTTAGGGGTCTGAAGGAATTGCTACGACCAACAACTGTAAGGTATCTTTTATCTGTTTTTGACTAATCGTATTCTGGTTATCAAAATACAATACATGTAAACAAAATCTATTTTTAGTTTTAAAAAACAACATTTTCTTAAATTCATGATTGCTTTCTTTCCGTCTTCATCTATACTGTGTATCCGGTGGAATCTCCCAATATTAGTCGATTTTCCTAATGTTTTAACTCTTAGCATGAAAAAGATAATTAGTTATGGTATTTTTACAAAATAAATACTTAAATTCGGGTAGATGTTCCAATCTTGGACAGGCCCACACCATGGTCATTGGTCAATCGTTCCATTGGTAAAATATTGAAAAAAAATATTGTAACGTATAATAAATAACCTTGTGTAAGTGACGCCGTGAAACAAGGGTAATTTTTGTTAAAAATGAAATCGGTTTGTGTGATTGAAACCAAAATTTAGAAGCAACTTTCGTAAATTTTTAAAATTTAAACTACGCGATTTTCTGTAATTCATAATTTTGCTTCCAAACAGTAAAAAAAAAAATAAATAAATAAATAAAAATAAAAAAAATCTTTTTACGCCTTGACATTTTCAAATCACAAAATTTAAAAAAAAGAGTTATGAAAACATAAAATCAAACACGTTACCGTCATTTTATTTTCCTTATTGTGTGTACCATACCGTACCTAGGACAATCACAAGGGTACCGTACCTTGGGCCATGACTAAGGCTCGTGATATCAATAATGTTTTCATAACTCTTTTTTTTAAATTTTGTGATTTGAAAATGTCAAGGCGTAAAAAGAATATTAAAAAGACCAAAGTGGATCCTGAGACTTTTTCTGATACTACAAAACATGTTCTACGGGATAAATGGTCAGTTATACGTTAATTCGTCACCTGACTTTCCCCAAACCGTCAGGGAGTGGTGTTTTCACAAGAATTTATGATGCCAGGGTGATAACTAATTCAGAAGAAGAAACAGTAAGATGTATTTAGTTCAAGCTTCCAATATGCATTATGGCAGAATTTTTGAATCAATCATCCAGAAAAAAATTAAATTTCTGAATTTTGCTCAATTTAAAAAAATAAAACTAAAGGATGATTGAAGTATTGTTAGGGGTATATTGTACCATTCTATATTTTTTACTCTCTTCAATTAATTAGATGCCTAGGATTAAAATGAAATAGATTTTAATTCTTAATTACGTAAATTACTTTTGGCATGCACCTCATTTTTTTTTTTTGTGTTTAAATTATTTTTTTTTCAATTTGGGAACATTCGTTTTTTTTTCAAAATGAATGAATAAGGTAAATACGTTATCGAGTATTCATTAGGTCAGAAAAAATAAAATACATCAGTCGTTAAAGCAAACAGAAGATATGAAAACACCTCATAAAAAAATGTTGACAAGTGCATGAAATCCGTTCATTTTGTAATAAAATGCAAAGTAAAGGCAGAAGAGCCTGTTTAATACTGAAGGGAGAAAAAACGATGAAATCAAAGTCAAATTTGTGAATTTGATGAAAAAAGGCAACTTCGGAAGATGCCTCTTTTTATGGATTTTCAATATAATAAAATGGTAAGAAGTGCAAATATTTAGACTGTATCCAATATCGACGAGAGAATCGATCAACAGGCAAACAAGATGTTTGAGCAAACTTCGACACGATGAAACTCCATATCGGCCTCATTTTATCGCACAAAAAACATAACGTTGTGATTTGCATTTTGGGAGAGCTCCTGCTAGTGAATATTTATAGCGCTGCGTTCATAAAACGAAATTTCAGCGATTTTCGGAAATCAAAGGTAGTACGTACTTGGAACTTTTACAATTTATATTTTTGCCTAAATTGGGTATGCCTACCGAAATCGATAACTTTTAGGATGAAAATATGATTCGTATTTTGTTTTTTTCTGAGAACTCTTTTTTTTTATTTCTGCCAATACCTTTTAATTTTTTTTATTTTAAATCAAAGTACGTGTCGAAGGTACGCAAATACGAATACTGTATTTTCAAAATATTTTTTTATAAAAGAAATAGGAATTTCAAGTTTCCATCAACATGGGTAGGTTCTGAAGTAAACTTACTATTTATGTTCAAATTGAGAAAATTATACAAACTGCATAGCATAGGCAATGTGACAGCAGAAGCATAATTTTTATAAATTAAAATAAAATAACTTAGTTTGAATACCACTTTTTATATGTTAACCAACCGGTTTCAGTTCAGCCCGAACCTTCATCAGGATTATACAAAAACATATTAAATCAATTACAGAGTTACAGAGGTACTTGTAGGTAATTTAGAAGAGGGAGACAGAACATCAACTTTGTTGGTTGGTGGGGGGGGGGGATGGGTGGTGGCGAGTTAGGAGGGAGGGAAGGGCTACAAATAGGTGTAAGGACGGGAAATATGTTTAAAATGGGACTATTTGATAAATCTAATTGTTTATTTAATAAATTGATTTTATTTACTTTTAAGGATATTTTTTTGATTTCGAGAGCTTCTAAATTATTAAGATGCAGACCTATCCCTTTCCTATGTAGAACTTCTATACCTGAAGACTTATTAAATGAGGGAAAAAAATCATAATTTTTTTTATTCGATTTGTGAAATTAAAGCCTTTTCTGATTTTAGAAACATAACCATAAACCAGATATCTTTTTGTATGAAGCTGAATAACTTCTGAACGGAGATAAAATGCTATGAATTTGCACATCATTTTTTTATTGGGCCAACGCTTCTTTTTTGAAAACGCCAATTCCTCTCCATGATCCATGAGGCTTCGAAATATTCATTTAACTCGCCTTTTGAGAGTTTTGACTGTTTCATAAATAAACGACATGTTCACGATACATGCTTATTAGGGCATGCATTAAAGGCGGGTTACCATAAAATGCAAACAAACTTATAATCCAAATATTATGTCCACATCATAAATTAATGAATTCATGGCCCACTTTTGTGCAGTACGCAAATCAATTTAACCTTTAATACGTTATTGTTTATGTTGGACAATTTACTTTCCCTCCAATCCCACCTCGAGCTGGTATTTTATCAGAATTTTCATACAAAGTGGTTAGGGTAATTTGCGCCCGTGTCATTAGGCGCACTTTAGGAATACGCATGCCCCTGTACCGTTCTGCAAGGGGTTGGGGCTATATGGAATGATATCGGTGAATCCTAAATAACATTTTATACCTTCCATTGTGTAAACAGAAGAACACAATTATTACACCAGATCTATTGTTTGCATGTGGCTTATTTAGAAGAGGATTAGATTTTTAATTTAATAAAATATATTGTTTGAATACCGCCTGACTTAAATATACAAGAAACCGGTTTTGGCGTGAACTTTAATCAGGGTTGTATATTAAAGGTACAGTAAGGTTTAAGAAATTTAAACTACAATTACTAGGTACTATTTGTACTAATGGTACAACAGCTGGGTAGTTTTGAGCGTTTTAAAATTTTCATAAAAAATTTAAGCCGCTCTCTATGCAAATCATAACTTGGGTAAAATTTTGATTATTTGGCAGGATAATGAATATAACTTAAATCATCCTGGTATTTGTAAACATAGATGCAACGATTGCTTGGCATTTTAGGCAAGAAAACCGCAAGAAATGTTAATACGAGGGTGATTGAATACATGAGGTCCCTAGAATAGGTTATTCAGAATTCGCGTTACGTTTAATTAATAGATATACAATTAATTGAGAAAAATTTTGGTATTGATGTTGATTTAATAGAAATAGGTCTTCGACAAAGTAACGCTGAAGCTCTACAAATAAATAAATCGCAACGAAAAGTTCGTTTACTTAAGAATTAAATTTATCGGGTTCAAATTTGTTAACATGTTCCCTTCTGCATCCTACATATACTCCTAACCCCCCTCTATTAGTAACCCCCACCAAAGTTAATGTTCTGTCTCCATTTTATAACTTACTGTAAGCCCGTTTTTAATTTAGTGTATTTTTCTACAACCCCGATGAAGTTCAATGTAAACCGAATAAAGTAATGTTCAAAAAAATATTTTATTTAACTTATGATTATGACTAACCACAAAGTCACCCTGTGAAAGTATTTATTTGATGGATACACAAATTATGCAATTTGTTGTTTAGTCTTCACGAGAGTACGACAATCTGATTACTTTGATTATCAACTGGTTATATATAGTTTAACTCACAAGGCGCCTTTTTTATTCTTGGAAAGTATTATCAATTTTATTTGCAAGATTAATCTTCCCGTTCCCAAGAAGACTGTCAAAATCTATTAAATTCCCATCCTTTAGGTATTATTTTAAATAGAGAACTTATAATTTTGGTATTTTTTGTATTCATACAAAACCCATTAACACATAAGATGATAATAAAAATAATAAGAAAATCCTGAAAATCTGCGAAAAGTTTGCGGAAGAAAGAAACTTGTCTTATAACCCCAATAAAACGGCTCTATTGGTCATAAGATATGGTCAATACAGTTACCCTGAATAGTGTGATCCTGAAGGCAACTGAAGGAACTAAATACCTAGGACACATAATCACCAGTAATCTGATAGATGACGATGATATTGATAGGCAAAGACGAGCTCTCAGCGTAAAATCGACCACGTTCAGTAGAAGATTTTGCCTTTGTAGTACCGCTGTGAAAAGGACTCTCTTCCTTGCCTTCTACACGATGTTGTACACGTGCGAACTCTGGGCGAACTATAAAAAGAGTAGTATGGAAGGACCTCGTGTACAGTACGATAACGCCTTTCGCATAATGTTTGGCCTCCCCAGATACTGCAGCGCTTCCAGCTTCCAGAAGGGCGAGTTTCTGGTTTTGCAGCCCTTGGCTGGAATGAGGGAAAGAATAAACAGCTCCGGAAATATACTAATCATGGAGGCCCGCCTCAGCCTCCAGCATCGACGCATAACAGAGAAAGATATTGGCCCCTCAGAATTGGAATGCCCCAACACGTTAATGGCTTTATTTTAATTTACTGATTTTAAAAATAATAATTATATTAATTTTTGTTTTATGTGTCATGTATTATACATCTTATTATTATTATATTTTTTAAACTTTTGTACATATTTTGAATATTATTATAAATAATGTGTGAGACTGCACTAACCTCCCCGCATACCGTAATAAACATATATTATTATTATTATAATCTACCATTAAAAACATAAACATAAATTTTAGATTGAAACAGATTTTTTTTTATATACGTAGGTATCGTTCTTTGCCACAAATAATATTCCTTCAGCGCTGGAACCATACCTGCAGCTATACGTTTCCGCCATTCAAATCGTACAGTGGTGGGTGATGCGCACTATTTCACTCGTTCTCACTATTGCCAAATATGCATGAAGGAATAGGGCATTCGGACGCCGGACCGCTGGCAGGTAGCAAATATTATTATTTCTTAAGAGCGTTAAGTCAATAGATTCACAGCCGCTATCCGTAATACACGTTTGTTGATGCATATATATGTTTTTTCATTGCATTATCTATAGTATATAATTTTTTTTCACGAAATGCAATAAATGTGTTGGCAATGTGAATAATTTGGAAAAACATTATGAATAAATGAAAAAAAAATAGGAATAATAATAATATACGTAGGGTAATTGAGTCACTCCTCATGGTAACGCATGTTCTATTTTGCATCTTGGTATGCCGAAAGATAAAACCTTTGATAATGCCCACGAAGGGTGAAATGTCTGAAGCGCGAAACAAGAAATTAATTAGTAGAAAAGTTCAATAACAATGTCATGAAACTACAAAACAGGTATTTTTACTACAGGGTTATTGCAAAAATTATACATCAAGTAGTTCTAATACTTTTTCTCACGTCTTAACTGAGTGCTATTTAGTTGCTAATAGAGAAAAAAAAACAAAAATATCTAATTATTTTCAGATGCACATATATAGAAACTTATGTCTGCAGGTGAGTATACAAGATACCACAATGTCTACAAAAGTGACGCCCCGCAATGCATTGTTAGTTTATAATTACGTAGCTTTATATTTTTAAAAAGTATATCGTACATAACTTTTCAGTACTCAATTTATTAGTCAAAGTCATTAAATAATGTCCCAGTCCAACTCAGTCGTTAAATTCCACGTGGTTCATTATTAGTAAGCTGTGTTATAATTCCATAATACAGACTTTGAGTTTCTTATCATAGTTTACCTATTACTCTGTAAATCCTTCATCGCTGGTCTCCAACACGAACCCTTTCACACTAAACCAACCTTTACTACGGCGGCAAACAATACCCACAGTCACTTAGAAACATTTTGGTTTAATGTTGTTAGAACAAAAAAGAATTATCAAAACAAATTGAAAATTCAATGGAATTTTGTTTCAAAGTTATGTTTTTGTTTCTTAACATAAAGCATAAAAGAAGAGGTCGAACGATTTTGTAAACAGAAAATATCCACGAGTCACGTTTTGAAAAACGTTGGCAGGTACTTACGTCTCTACGTGGATTCCGAACAAGTGCAAAATTACGAAACAATATCGTTCTTTGAAGTCACGTAAATTCAAAATGTTTGTTTTATGTTTATTGTTTGACTAATTTTTATATTGCTTTATTCGTAAAATATCACTTGAAGGCCACAAAAGTGGGAACCTGTTAAATATAAGAGTTCCTGAAATATTTTTTTTCTTTTCATAGAGAAAACACTTATATAGTTTCAGGCAAGGAAAACAGTTAATTATGCAAATGTGTATCTATCTGAAGCTACTCGCCATTTATTAGTGAAACTTTTGAATAAAGTAATACTACAACCTCATTATAAGTTAAAGAGCATTAATATTTTTAAAATTATGTATACAAAATATTATTTTCATAAAATGATTACTGTTGGGAAAACTTGCAAACTCCAAACTATAAAACAGAAATATAAATGTATAAACTAATAAAACTTTGGTCTGGTAAGTTAAGGGTATCATAACATATTAACAGGAATGTTTTTCTATGGTAAGCCATTAAAATAAACACTTATCTGTCAAAGCATAAGGAAATACGTCTCTGGAGAGTACGATGCACATTATAAAATATTGATTTAAAAAAAAGGTGTTGTAACTCCAATACCAAAGACAAAGTATTACTAGTAATACACATATTATAAAACACAGATCTTTGTTGGTACTACATTCTTATTTAAAGTTATCTTTAGATCAAAATTATGAAATATCATTGTTAATATAGTGCAGATCCCTCGTATTTACAAATTACTGAACAACCTTCAAACTCACTCAACTGAATTTTTTAAATCACGATTGAATAGAAGTCGTTATTAAAATTATGAGAAATATTTATAAATATTCTCTAGGATGTATATCGAATGATAGTTTACGGAAGGACTTATAATAACTTCACCGCCAATATTATAATAATTTCACCACCCTCGAAACATAATATCCCGAAAAACAACACGTCAGTCATCCCAACAAGGGCTCGTCTCGTAATATTAATTGTATAACCACTATTTTTGATGCGTTCGAAACCGTAATAGGATTACACTTTGTTACCAACATAAAGCAGCTATGTCCGCCTGTAACATGCTTACATACCCCATACTACCGAACTATATACCTTGCAGAAACTAGAACAAAAGCCTGCTGTGCGAGCGTACATATATCGCAATATATCAGGTATATTAATTGAAACCTGAACCGTTCTGTTTCGCCGTGAGTAGTGCCTAATTATTTGGGGATAATTAAATTTCACTCCTATTGTTGTATTGTTATAGTAATTCTTTTAATTAGACGCTGAATTGGAGAACACCCCATGAAGGCTTATTAAAATATGTTCACTAAATGTATTCACAATAAGCTCATAAAGTAGTTTAGATAAAATAATTAATTGTAACCCTTGTTAAGTTAATTTAGAATAGAATATTGGAGTTAATTTATATTGACAATTCTAATATTAACGTTATAGACGGATGGCTTTTAGATACGGTAATGATGATAAAATTAAATCCCAGCACAATTTTCCAGATCAATAATCCTAATGCATAACGGCAGGTAAGATTATACATGATTTGTTCTATGGTAAATCAACAAAAAATCATTTTGTGTTAATTTATAAAATTATTTATCATTTGACGAATGTGTAAATTGTGTGACGAATTGACAATTTTAAAAATCCGACAACCGTCTCTGAGCTTTCACACGATACGAGCACTTTTCTTATTATTCACAAAACACTTGCAAAAATGAAGTCGCCAAATAGGTAGCGGAAAGCAAAAAGGACTTTTCTTGTCGGTGGATTTAAGCTCTACGTTAAAACGAGAGCCGCATCCTAGAGAATAACCTCACTTAGCGTGCGACTTGTTTATAACACCGCCTGGACGAATTTCTCTGCGAGATAAGAAAGAAGCGAGGCGTAAAGAATGGCAGGACCAAGGACTGGAGGTTTAGGTCCGCGTGAGGGAGCCAACTAAAACTCTTGTGTAGGTAATTCTACTACTATACATATTCACATATAAAATTCTAAGAAGGTAGCCTGTATTCTAGCACTTACATAAAAGATAAAATACGTGAGAAAGGCCTTTGCGAATGTACGTTTTTAAGTAGCTACTTAAGGTTTGTCTGCTTTGTGTATACTTATGTTCGTGGTACTCATACGAGCTTTGGGAGAGCCATTTGAGGTATTAAATATCCAAATCGTTTCAGCAATAAAATCACTTTAGGCGAACTCTATTAAAAGACACCACGGCTTACCTTTTCATGAAACATTTAAAAAAATTTAGTACACTTAGATAAAAGTAAGAGAAAGCAGAAAACAAGCATTAAACTGTCTTTGTATCAGATGTCTTCGTCTGTTTTCCAGTATTCACTTAAGGCTCTAAACCGCAATAAAACAAACACAAAGATCCTTTCGGAATCTAAAAGTGGTAGATCATTAGGAAATTACCAAATGTTTGAGAAAAAGATTTGTTAAAATTGTTGCTGAACAAAAGTGGATCTACGCTGGGTACATAGCTTGACCAAAGATAACGGTTGGCTAAGAAACGGTACTCTATTGTTGACCCAGGAAATGTACAGGTACTCGTATGTTGGTTTCACGGCATTAGACATGCAGCCGGTGCAAGATAGATCGTGGCTATCGCTGACAGATAGGAGTGGCATTAGAGGCGAGATATTTGTCCCACGCTGGACAGAAAGTGATTGATGGTGATGATATTTTGTAAAAAACTGTAAGCTTGTTGGTTTTCAACCCAGGGATTATTAGTTAGAAACCCGGGATAAACAAATAATAAACTCACGATAAAAGTTATTACAAAAATTTAATTTAATTGAAAAAATGTAAAGAGAATTTGCACCGTGTTCCAGGGTGGTCGATACTCTCAGTACCGTCCTGGTGAAAGACCACATTTAAATGGCTTCAGATATACAAAGTGAGAATAACTAGAAACGTATAGCCTTTCTTCTTGCCCATTCCCACAGTTTTTTAGCTTCATAATATTCTCCAAATTAGGTTAATATACTTCTACTGGTTATATACATATGAGTCTTTTTCATTATTTTATATTTCATTATTGTATTTTGTACGTAAGACTTAATATTAGGAGTAATGATATTTAATTAAAATAAGTATAACGGAGCACAGGTAAGTTCGCAATCCGCACACAAATTATTCCCAGTAATTTATAAGAAATGGTATACAGTTCGTCTCTGGGGTTCATGTCGACTCCGCAAGACAAATTTGCTCCCACCTATCTACGGCAGCTCCGTGTGTAATCAGCCACCGCGAGCTTAAAGCTTGTATCAACCCCAACAAGCGTAAAATACAGAAACTTTCAATTTAGTAGAAAAATCAAACCACCGCACTACAGTTAACTATCGACTCGGGTTACTAAATAGCCCTTTTATCAAGTGTCTAAACTTTATTCACCCTCATATGAAGGGTGGATTCTAAGGGGATAGTACTCTGCTTTCTTAGCTACCTTGAATGGAGTGTTACACAAAGTACTGCATAATTGCTAACAAATTCACCCGAACCCTGATTTATATATGAAATTGTTTTATTATTATTTGGGTTATAAACGTTAATTTGCATACGTATTGGCTTTGCTGATAATATTAAGGCATTATACTACTATTTGTCATGCATGAAATTATACTTTAAACATAGCACAATATTATACTAAGTACTCGTATGTACCAACATTTTTTTTTATTTCGTGGAATCATCGTGGTATTGTAAGTACATTATTTCCCATTAATTTATTAGTCATTATCGCCCTACCACAGACATCTTTAGACTGAACCAAGACGGATCAAAACAAAAATAATTTTATTTCTTCTAGGATTTTTGTTTCACCAAAGCCAAAATAAACTAGCCTCCAATGACGTCATAAATTCACTTTTGATTTGGCTAAAATCTTTAAAAAAACAATCCGACCTTTTAAGTGTGTTCAAAGTAAGATGGAAGTATTGTTTACTACTCAAACGTGTTGTGTTTCCTTCTCTTGCTTGTCACAGTGTTCATCATCAGAGCAGTTGTGACAGCCTATTACCTCGAAATTGAAACAAAAAGGTTATTTCCTAAAATGTCTAGACTGTGAGAACCTTAAATCATATCAATTGAATAAAATAAAATTTTGAAAACAACTTCCATTTTAATAAAAAAATCAACGTCTTTAAAAAAAAAATCGTGTCAAATGCGGCTCTGCTCATGTAGATCACCCTGAGCATTATTTACGAGCGCACCCCTTGCCCTGCGAGTGCGGGCCTGGTGTGGGTACCTCGACTCTGAACATTTATCATCACGGCACAGGGCCGGAGTCAGCAAACCGCGGAGTTGACTTGTAGTCGTTTAGAACTTCCGCTCAGGTCCGGGGTCATCTTTCAAGGACCGGTAACGCTTACGGGTGCGTTTCATATTTTGTCGTGGCCGAGAGATGGCGTGTGGTGAGTTAATACACTTCTTTATGATTTCATGTGAAAATAGCGGAGAACAGACATATTAGAAAACATCGGATTAAAACCAATATTTTGAACAGAATGTATGGCACGAATGATATTTTAAGACCATCATTACAAAAGTGAAATATTATATTTAAAAAAATATTTGACTTTTTTAATATATATAACCAATTTCAGGTATATTTGTAATCGCTGTAATAAGGTTGTCTCCTATTTTATTTTAATATTTTGAATATTAATTATTATATGTAAAAAATAACGACAGTAAATTTAGTTTTTTGATATTTCCAAAAATGAACTTTCAAAGAGAACTTGAGTAAACCACTCTTTTTTTTATATGAATATCGCACAAGAGTCCCAACTGCTCTCAACCGTCTGGAGCCAGTGAGACTATGGCATACTCAATTGGGGAATGTTGTGTAGCTGAAGGTATTCTGGAGGGGAAAGAGAAGGGGAACAGGAAGGTGGGGAATACCTGGCTATTCAGATCTGGTGACCAAATACGGTTGAGAGCCATTTCAAGCAACGTTTCAATTTTGAATGGTGGTCTTTCACCAGGGCGATACTGAGAGTATTTTTCATTCTGGAACGTTCGGAAATATACTTTAAATTATTTTTAAATGAATTAATTGGGAAAGAGCCCAAATTAAAATTTACTTGCGCACGTCGGGATTTGAATCCTCGACCTTCGGATTCGTAGTCAAGAGCCTTACCCGTCGACCATGGAGGCCGTCAAATTACGACATATAAATCAGTACGATTCACAACTTGAATGGCAGTATCGCCTACTACCGCGCCATTCATTGCATATACTGGGACGGCACAGGCTTAGGCCGGCCGGCGAGATTACCCTAAAATATCAACATTTTGAAGGCTTATATCTTCGCTACTATTTGGTATTTTGTGAAAATTCAGAATGTTCTCTCTTCAACCTGCTCTAAATAATAAAATCACCTAAAATTTTATTTTTTGCATGAAAAATGTTTTTATTTTAAGTCACATTTATTTCTGCATTCGACCGGTCAAGTGTCAAGCCACAATTCCTTATATAATGGTAATAAAACACAGGTTCTTAGGTATTCTCGGTTTTCATTTTTGTTTTGTGTGTCGTGCGTTGTTTCAGCGACCTTTGTATTTTCATTGAACCGGCACTATCAAATGATTACTTCCTGACTAATGTATCTCTCCTCGGGGATAGGCAAAGAGTTTGGATAACCACACAATTCCTTCTTAACACACGCTCTTGCTTCATGCGCAATAATACATTGAACTATGCACACTCTTCTGACATATATTTATTGATGTTCGTGTTAAGATTTATTCACATCGACAGGTACCGTGCTTCCCAGATACGTACCGTGGCAGACACAGCGCAGGCGTGAGTATTCACATTACACTGTGCGGCACAGACATAAGAACGGCTGTCAAAACTGAACGTAAGTGTCCGCCACAACATGTTTTAGGAGCATAAGCATATTCACGTACGTATTTTTAATTTCCTGGCCAATGTAATCAATTTTTCGTTGTTTATTTTGTTGGTTTTAGAAATATCTGCGTCTATTTACACCAACTGACGGCAATGCCAAGATAGCGGTGCTAACGGTAGGCGTTCGCAGGCCCAGACGTCACCAGCAGCCACCAGCACCGTCAAAGTATTCTAGTCGACAATCTTGACAGGTGCTGGCCCATGTGAGGGTACGTTACACTTACGTACGCTGTAACATGAATGTATTTATATATAATGTAAACAACTAATGTTGTCGTATATGCACTGTACTGTTTTGCACTGCGCGTTGCTGGTAGATGTGAACACTGTCTTCCGGTGACATCTTTATATTATTATTCCAATCACTTGTAACCAAATATTATCCGTACTTTCGCTATACAGGTTTAAATCATCTGGGTGTCCCCTTTGAAGCCACAAAAAATTTCCAAATGCAATAATCATAATTGCTTGATTTTTTTTACTTTGCAAGTCCCTGGAAGAGGTAAGATACAGAAGGCAGTGGAGTTGGTTGCCAGGTTGCTTGGTTGCTCGGTGTGCAGGTACACTGCAGAGTAAGTAGGTCCCCGACAGGTAAGCAAGCATGCAGACCTTAAATCATAAATTCAGCGGTCGGACGTATTATGTGCTCCCCTGTACCGGGGCTGCTAGACTGCTAGTACGGTACTTTGCATAATTAACAACGCTGAAAAATAAAGACTAAGTTTATCTAATTACAAGGTGTGCGTTATAAACGAGTCGGTTTCTTTATTACAAACGGAGAAGAGAAGATTTTTTATCAAGATTTTTTTGTTTGTTTTTCAAATAATGTGTTGTTTCATTTTGTAACGTGATATGTTTAGAGCAAAATTAGAAGACGAACTTCTGAAAATGGTTTAATAATACTTACACGTTATATATAAAAAAAGTCTATGTTTTTTTTTAATTATATCGGGGTCGGAAATCGCATTAGCCGTGTTTAGCAGTGGTATGAAGTTCATAAATGCTGTAAAGCTGCGCCTACCAAAAAAAACAAAATATTGAAGAAATGCGCTAGAAAAAAATGTATTTTTTTCATGAATTTGGTAAGGAACTTGTATGCTAATTTATTCAGTTGGCCACAACAATCATCGAAAGATCATATTAAAATTATCTATTCCAAACATTTATTGCACAATTCATATCTGAACTTGAAAAACTACACAGAGCCTACCTTTGTTGACAGAGCAATGCAATAGCCAGATTCCCAATCTCCTTCTTTCTCATTTCCTTTCCCTCCCTTAAGGCTCACGTATTGATGATGTCGTAGTCCCACTGGTACAGGCAGTTACGAATCTTGTGAGGTAATCATTTTTTTTAATGTACATATTATTATATTGTGTACCGTGACTTAAAAACAGACCCTTTTAAAGTACAGAGCTATTTACATAATTTTGACGACGTATTCCACGATTTACGTTAAAAAAAATATTGTTGTTCTTTTCACTCTAAACTTCAAAGGATCATGTTATCTAGATCTAGAGACATTTGAAGATGTTGAACATATTTCAAAACCAGGAATTTTGCAACTCGACGATCTGTCATCATTTCATATCGCTACATTGTTCCGGTCGCGAGCTCTTCAGTGGGACAGACACAAGTGAATACCGTGTTTCGTTATAAATCGCACGAAGTGCAGTTATGAGACTTACCTATCCATTAAATTATTGTTTAAAGTTGTTTAGACACCACAACGTTGTGAAAACATTTCGAGAAAATTCAAGAAGCGTTATAAATTGAGTAAATTATCTGAGAAAATGATATTTCACTTGTCTTCCAAATCGTAAATTATCATTTCAAGCAATGCCCAGCGGATGAGGACAATGAATCAACATTTTCCGAGAAAAAAGACTTAGCACATCTTTTATCGGGAGTTCTGTGCTAACAGTCGTTGAAAGTAGCAGCGAAGAAAAATTACCACGATTAATAATATCTTACACGGACATTAATGCCATATTTTTCATCATTAGATTCCACTGTGTCTTAAGAAAATAAGATAATGCAGGAGAAATAAATGAACAGCGGGTAGATATTGTTTAAAAAAAATGAAGTTGTCCACTTGTTTTAAAGTGGAGTTTACAGAGTTGCACGTTTTAGGTTTTTTAAAAAGCATAATGGATCATCTTTTATTAAAATACAGTTTTTAATCCTTTTTTGTTCGCTTGAACTTCGAATTGTGTCGGTTAAATGAGATTTGACAACGTGATATCTTAGGTTCTTGACGAGGGAGTCGACAGTTTAGTTCTTTCTATAGCTAAAGATTCGCTCAGTATCGCCTTGGTCAGATACAGTATTTGGAATAGCTTTAACTATTATTAATTGTTATTGAGTTTAATTGGTAGAACTCTATTAAGGTTTTTTGTTTTTTAAATATGACTTGAAAAAATCAAATTTAACAATGTTATTATTAAGTTCTGAAGGTATTTTACTTTTTAATTATTGTTACAGCTAGTTCGGCGTTCAAAGCCATTTTCAAACCATGGTTAGGCCATTTAGACGACTTACTTATATGATTTTATTTACTTCCACACAATTTTTATTTGGATGGTGATTTAAATGATTTATTACCGCTAAAACCGGTTTATTTAAATTGATAATTAAAATATCTTTATTCTGTCAGGTACTTACAGTTGAACGCTGTTTTCCCCACAAAAAGTGTTTTCTAAATAGTTTTATAATGACGTGAATGATATTTAATACAATGAATTTACTTTGTTTGGTAATTCTATTAGTTATTTTAAGGAATTATATTGTATTATGTAGCTTTAACTATTTTAAGTGGCATGTGGTTAATTCACAGTCTACAATTCACCGCTGTAAAGTTTACCACACACAATTCACCGCGAAAAGTTCACTGCATACAATTCACCCCTGGAAAAATTATTGCCTTTATTTGGAGGTGCGTTTTTTACTGAAATAATTTAGTACAAGTAATAGCCAAGTATTAAAAAGAAATATATGAATAGTATCTATTCAGTTAGGTTAGCTGTGGTTAGATTAGCTTGTTACTATTAATTTAAATTTTTGGCATCCATGTCATAAAACTAACAATAAAACATATACCATACACAATATTTATATTAATATAGGTAAAAACTTCCTTCTTCTTTTGGCGCTCATAAATTTTTTTAAAATTTTATCATTTAAAAATATCTGTTTAGCATTACCATCATCATTAATATGTAGAATATGATATATATGTATGTATATTATCCTCAAACTGATCAGAGGCATACAAATGCAGCTGTGATGTATCATATACAAACTTGATCCACTGTTGTTCAATATCCGGTTATGTTCTGATTTTCTAAATAGTTACATTTTGTACATAATTTATTCCAAAACGTAAAAAATATGTTTAGTTTTAAGTCATGTAACGTAATTATTAACCCCATTATAAATGCAGCACTGCGATTGTCTATGACAAGATTTCATGACGTGTCTATGGACGACACATCCGAGATCAGAGAGAGAAGCGGGGTCAAGATGGCGACAGACGTAACCTGACGCGGGCCACGGAGCTCGACGTGATAGAAGTGGAGTTTTATGTATTAGTTTTTCTGTTTTGTTTGACGCCAGGGAGCGTCTACCGTATTTACCCGAAGTGGGTATGTTTTTTTTTAATTACGGATCGCCAATTCCGTAAAGTGATCAAATCCAACCGCGCGTACCAGGTGCGTTGGAAAAAGAATCCACGCTGAGGATGAACGGGCTATATCGACGACCATACAGGACAAAAAGGTAGCATCCTCCCGTATTATTGTATGGACCGCACGGAAGATGCTGTGGCGGATGGCGCTGCCTAGAGTCGTCATAGACCTCGCGGATGCTGATCGTGGGAATCGGCGAACATCAGGACTATAGCGGCCTTACCTGCTCCTGAGAATAAGAATCCGCCCACAACAGCCATCCCTTTATTCTTGAAATGGTTTCGTTTTAAAATTAATCCTCCTCTCTACTCTTATTTTTCATTACAACATTACAATCTGGTTATAGAGCCAATACACATTGTGTTTTTCGTTTTAAATAGGGTTTTATTTCTAGTATCATGATATACATCCCACTTCCCCGTGCTTCATCCATCAGACTCAACCACGAATCTTGAGATAGAGTCGAGCATTAGCAGGCGAAGTTACATTTTGGAGACCAACGCTACAGTCACTAGCTACAGGTCTAAGTTGTAAGTCGCTAGCTATGCAAGTCTTAGATGTAAGTCACTAATTAGTTTCTAGCTATAAATCTTAGCTGTAAGCCATTAGTAATAAGTCTAAGATGTAAATTATTAAATATATGTCTAAGTGATCAGGTAAAGGTTATATAAATTATGTTGTAAAGCTCCCCTGAGGTGGTTTTCTCATGAAAACGGCGCTATAGAAATAATCACTTATTATTATTATAATTAATCGAAACAGTCCTTCGCACAATTCAGACATTTTAATTTATCTATTGTGTGCGGTGAATTTTTCCCTTGTTGAATGTTCCATGGTGAATTTATCGCCGTTAATAGTAGGCGGTGAATGTTTCTAGAACCATTTTAAGTGACTATATATGTACTCCAACAAAGTTTCCATTTATGACAAATTATTTAATACAACTGATTATTTTTTGTAACACTCTAACATTATTATTGATTTCATATATCGAATGATTAATAACCGAGTGAACTAACTTGCAGGGTTACCAAACAAGAGCGGATTCAACCCTGTGCTAAGTCTAATTTAAGTCCTTTGCGGAAACAATTTTTTTCAATTATCACGGTAGTGGGAGGGATTTAAATATCCTCTCATCATTCGTAAGCTGGGAGTGTTTGTCTCTCTTTAGTAATTTACTCTCTTTTGTGTAATAATTATCTGTTTTCACTCTTTTTAATTAATTTAGATTCGACGAAGTTTTTTGAAGGGTACTTAGAGCAAAAAAAAAAATTGTAACCTGATATAAAAAAACGGATTAAAAGTGACGATAGGGCCTTTACCGGTGCACTCACCCAAATTCGAAGTTATTCATTTAACAATTCAGTGAACATATCTTATTATAAGTGTTCACAGGTATTATGAAATTTAAATTAATATGCGAAATTACTGCCTCAACACAAGATAGCCTAGTGAGGCGTTTTATGCGAAACCTCAACTTATAGCTATGCATTTCTATTTTACTTTTTATGTATCTAATTTATAAACCACTGTACACTTTATTTTTCATGTATTTTAGTTATACTTGCAAACTTTATTACAATAAAGACATACATATAGTTATTATTTTTATAAAGAATTATAAATATAATTTTTTAAGCAATTTTAAATAAATACGCATGCATTTTAACTCTATTTTTTTCTGTTAATAATGCTTTGTTTGTTTATTCTATGTTATATAAAAATTATCTACGTTAGATTTTCAAGGCAAAATTATTTACAATTTCGCATACGCAAATAGCTCCCAGTTATTGGATACATATTGTATTCTCAACGTAATACACGCACAGTTCAGTAAGTTTGTGATTAAATCACAATGGAAAATTTCCAATATGTTTTCAGTTATTGACATTCGCTGAAGTCAATTTTGCTTGGAGATATAACTTTATGAAAATGGATACCTCGGATGCAGTCAACTGGAAAATGTGTGCAGCAAAGCAGTGGCGGGGCTTCGAATCGTCAGAGATTTTATTTTTATTTTTATAATTTTATGTATATTAGACCGGTTATTGTACCGCTCAATAGCATATTGGCGTTGTGAGTTCAATTCCTTTGCTGGCAAAGTCTTTAATCACTATTTGTCTCTCTTTTTAAAGATTTTTTTTAAAATATGTTTTTACAACCCTTAATTAATGATTAAGTGTTGAGATTGCTTATGTTCGTATAGTGGGAAGGCTGGGTATTAGGTTGTGTACACAGAAACCGCTAAGAACTTCCTGTGATCGGAAGAGTTTTCTTCGGTTCCCTTTTCAGTAGTATTATTTCAAAATATTAATGTGCCTCCTAACATACCAAAAAAGAAGAAAATATTTTGTAAACTGAGTTTTATGAAGTTGCCAACCCAATTCTTGCACTACTTATCTCAGTAATAATAAACATAGTAATCTACAACTTACACACAGGATGCACAATTGTCTTTAGGTTAGATAATGGCATCATCTACCCTTATAAACGATACAAAAGTTTGCTTAACTGCTGTGAATTGAAAATCACATTCCGTAATGTTAATTATTATCTGCTTAAGAATTTAAGAAAATAAAATAAATTTAGTTAACAAAATTATAACATCCTGTAAGTCAACATTGATAACCATGTTTCCTTATTTTGATTTCTCCCACCCTCCCCCCTCCAAATCACCGCCCCCACTACCCTCACTACCCCCAGCACCCCCTTACAACCACTACCCCCACTACCCCCACTACCCATCTAACAATATCTAATTACTTTTGTACATGTACATTTTAAGTTAGTTTTAACGATGCTAGTGCAAAACCGGTAGCAAATTATTAACATTATGTAATAAATATGTTTTTATTACATAGTTACATATTTTTCATAGTTAATTGCCCAAAAAAATGGTATTGATATATTTAATAATTGTCTGTAAGTAGCATAGGGATATTACGGTAAATATTTTTAATTTTTCAAATCGCAAAATAAAACACTTTAATCAATTTCAAAATGCGAATGTATTATTTTAAATTCAAACGTTGAGAGGTGTATCGAAATTTATATTGACATTAAATTATTGAATTTTGATCTCCCTTCCTCATTTTATTCAGTGTCGTATTCTGCCGTCTGTCGAGTACCATCGAGAGACTGGAGTTTGTTCCGACAATGGCAATCAGTTTATCCTCGCAGATCATCTGTCGGTACTCAACGAACCAACCGAATGCAAGTAATTGAATACGAAACTGGAAAAATACAGGCATCTTGATCGCAAAGGCGATAACGCTAACTGCTACTCGCTGTTCGTTCAAAATCATATTATATTCAGGAGGAAGAGATCGATTGCTGCCCCGATTTAAATGTTACTTTATTTTATGTGAAAACAACCCAACACGTTATGATTTGATCAAACTCTTTTTTTTTCTAATTTAAAATTTTTGAAGCTTAAGGTTCATTAAGTAATTATTTTTTGAAAAAAAAATGTAACAAATTAACATGTCCGAAATCGTCAGCAATTTTAAAAAAATAGACCAAAATTGCTCCACATTTATTATTTCTATAAAGACGATATAATTCATTTTGGTTTTGATGTTTTGCACATATATTTATATAAATAGATTACACAATTGTAGGGAAATTCATAATAACTTTGTTTTGCCCATTGCTCTCAATGGAGTTGATTAAAGTTTATTATTTTTTTTTAAAACATTTTTTTATGCTTGCATATTGGTAATAGAAAGAATTTTATAATTTACAGAATCCAATTTTTTAAAATGTTATTTTTATATAATATATATAAACTTCGCAAAAAACAATTAAAAATTGTAATTAATTCGTTTAAAAAATATATACGTAATCATTGATAATATTTTTAAAAAAATCTTTATTCTCATCTTTATGTCATAGACTGTAGCAACTGTCATTCACACGCTTCTATTGCCGGTCTATAATATAGAATAGAATGAAAGTCTAAGTCGATTCGCATAGAATTGATGAGATGAAAATGCGGCTTAAGTCATGAAAAATAACATTGTAATTCCAACACTTTAAATTCAAATTTCGAGACAAAAACAGTAGAAACTATGTTGATTAAAAATATAACTACAATGAAATAAGACTGATATAAGAAATTTTTCATTGTTTATTTATGTAACTCATATTCTCTCTACTTGGCGTCCCAATAAAAATGCTAGTGGTTTAAAACTGTCAATGCAAAAAAAAACAAAAATACAAGCAGTTTTTTTTTTCTTTAACCCTTACCACTCCATTATTTTTTTAATATCTATTGTCAGCCAACTTTAATTTAAATAATGTCAAAATATTAATTTATTGATAGGCAGTTAAAAAAAGGTTATTTTATAATAAAACAAAAACGGAAAACACTCAAAATCTTGTTAAAACGTGAATTAAAATGTTTTTTTATTGAATAATCACAAGAAACAACATCACGTGTCAAGTTTTGCGCGCGAAAATACACCGCACGTCTTATCTTATCGGCCGCCAGCCGACAATTGAGTTGTAGCGTACAAATAGTGATGTCGGCTGGTACCCGACAAAGGAGTGGTAAGGGTTAAATACTTACATAATAAATAATGTAGATTGGTGTTAATGTATTATTTTACAATATTCTTAAGATCGAAGCTCGAACAAAGCCTAATCAAGAGTCCAAGCAAATGTCTACGAAACTGTGCGAAACGTATGAAAAAGTTGCTCAAATCGGCAAATTCAAATGCTTTTTGAAAAACAAATGAACTCTGACATCACTTAAAGCATTTCACGCGATAATGGACCGCGTCGCACTCTAAAATGTAGGAGAACGCGAGTGAAATCGTGCTTTTTGAAAATAACTCGGCTTCTCAAAGTAGAGTATTAATATACAGATATCACTTTATTTTTTACTTTACGTAAATCAAAATACGTAAATATGTAAGGGGATCGACGCCATCTTTAATGTTGTTAGTATGATATGACATTTGTCGGAAGTGCCAACTGTAAAATCATCTTATTATTTAACCCAACCTAATAACCTAAGAACCTAAAAACCATCTTGTTATTTAACCCAACCTAATAACCTAAGAACCTAAAAATCATATTATTTAACCCAACCTAATCACCTAAGAACCTAAAAATCATCTTATTATTTAACCCAACCTAATAACCTAAGAACCTAAAAATCATATTATTTAACCCAACCTAATAACCTAAGAACCTAAAAATCATCTTATTTAACCCAATCTAATAACCTAAGAACCTAAAAATTATCTTATTATTTAACACAACCTAATAACCTAAGAACCTAAAAATCATCTTATTATTTAACCCAACCTAATAACCTAAGAACCTTTGCCATTTGTAAATTTGTGGTTTGGCTTTCAATTTTAATCTCAATAACAATTTTACAAGAATTAATTTTTTACAGTTGGCACTTCCGACAAATATCATACTAACAACATTAAAGATGGCATCAATTCCCCTTACATATTAACGTATTTTGATTTACGTAAAGTAAAAAATAAAGTGAAATATTTTGGAAATCCGCATGTGCAATTATTTTTTATTTATTTTTTTGAACCTAACAGTATAATTCTTTTTTTTAATTATGTATTTTTCTACTGAGGCGGAGTATCGAAGAATTACTTTTTCACAAGTTACCTTTTTACCGATTTCCCTGAACGAATAAGTAAATAAAGGCAAATAATTTTAAAGATGCCCCAGTCCCCACTCATTCCGCATTAGTCCTACGATACATTACGCTACTACACAAGCAAGAATCTCTTTTAAATTATTCTACTGTAATTCTATTAAATTTAATAAGAAGCCGAATGACGAAGATTCATAAAAATGCGCTCCTTCGAGGCTTTCATAAAAGTTGCCTTAGGGTTACTCTTTTCATATTACTGGTGAAAACACGTATGTATTCAAGTCAGCCACAGATGCATTTTCCGTTTATTTAGTCCTTATTTTGTACTCTGAGCGCTGAACGAAGGAACTTCACGTTGAGTGGCAATTTGCTACAATGCGCTGATAGTACGGAAAATAATATTTTTAGACAACGATATTAGAACCAAGTTTAGCATAAACCTTTGCAAAATTACATTTCCTTTTCGTATGGTTATAGTAAGGATGGGTTAAACAGGCTGTCCTTAGATAACAGATCAAAAATTGCAACTGCATAGAAATTACAATAGCTAGATCGTGATTATAATTTTTGCGCCTTACTTGGTATCATTATTTTAATCGTAGATTTGTTAATCCGTTCGTACGGTTTGTATATTATTAAATATATAGATTTTAAAAAATCATCCCTACGTAGAAAGAATAAAAATTGTGGGGTTACTGTTTTTCTAATGGCCGAACATTACTTTATGCGCGTTATTTTTTCATTGGATTTTCACAACTAGTTCACGTGGTAGCCATGTTTATATTTTGAAAAGTGATTTTTGTATTTTATCTCGACTTTCGCAAACTAAAAATTATTATTATTGTTTTAAACCACTAATTTATTTTTAAATCACCACCAACCGGTTTCGCTTATCTCAAGATTCGTTAGGGTTCAATTTATACCCTTTAGAAATAATATTTAAAGAATTTAAAGTAAGAAAAATAAATACTCTTTTCCTATACCACGCAACTTTCTCGGATGTGGGACATCTATTGACTTAACTACACGAAAACTTTAAAAAAAATGTATCTGTGTTTTTGAATTTTAATGTAGTTTTTTTTCAATTTTGGTATATTTTTTGTTCAATTTTAATGTATTTTTTGTTTAATTTTTATGTATTTTTTATTATTTATTAATAATATATTGCATTTTTTGTACACAGTGTATGGATTTGTCATTTTAAGTAAAACACACCCTTAGAGATAACATCCAAGGCATTGAAAGAAAAAAAAAGTATTCTCTTAAAGTAAATATTTCTTCAATGTGTTATCAAGCATCAAATAATATCTGTTATCACTGCCAGTTTTAATTTAATCTAAATCGGTTAAATTTCTTCTTACGCGAACGTATTGCATATGAAACCATCCGTTCAAAATATTACGAGAAATTTCATTTTTAATTATTAATTATTTTTATTGAGATTTAAAAACCTCATTGTAATATTTAATCATTGTAGATAATATTAACAAATCTAAATTCAAATATGAAACAAAAGAGATACAGAAAACAAAGAGATGACGGTAGCATCTGGGACTCGAATCCGGGACCTCTCGATCTATCCGGGATCAGCACTCTACTAACTAAGCGAATGCTACCTTATTGTATGTCGTCATTTTTATCGATGTCTTATATTTATATTTAAGAACTGTCAATAGTATCCTCTATTAATTCCCACATTTCTTGGCCGCTATCTTTATATATGACTGCAAGTTTCTTCAAGAATTTATTATGTATTTTTATTGTATCTAAATACTTTTTCAGTCTAGGTTTAATATTCATTTTTTAATTGACATAACTTATTGACGCTTACAAATCTTAAAGTAATATTTAAAACACTGGAGAAAATGTTAACAAATCTCAAATGAAATATGAAACAGAAAAGACACAGAAAACAAAAATCGTTATCATTTTGGAATCTGCAACTTTCCCGTTTCATAATTATTATGATTTTACATCGAACGTCATCGAACTTTTTTTTTTTAACAGGCATAGAATACATCAATAAAGTGGTAAATTTCAAGCGATAAAACAATTTTGGATTCATACCGGAAATCAACTCTAATTTCTGTAGTATCTATTTCCCGCTTTCGCGTAATTGTCCCATTACCATGGAGCTGTAAGAGCGCCTAAGAATCCACCAACGAATAATGTGTGTGTTAACTCAAAATTTCATTATAAAATGGGAATTATGTTCCAAGAGTTGATTAAAATTAATGTGCAATTTACGTAAATTGCTCCAAACAGTAAACGTAATAAATGTACCTTAAAACATTAAATTATTTGTACATCGTTTGTGAACTGACTCTCCTTGAGACTTAATGTAGTCGTCTGAATTCCTATTGCTGAATTTAGATTAGATTGGACTTGGGGCAATCCGCGAATGTTATTTAATTCAAATAATGTGCCTTCGGTGGGATAATGGTTTTCGGATAAGTCCTCTAAACTCTTAGGTCGGATATTGCGGCTGTATGTCACCGGACCTTAAAAACCTGAATGCAATATATATTCCTAATGCTCCGATAGCGGAAAGCCGCCATGTTTTACATATTAAAGAGAATACCCTTACAATAGTTCAACTAACTTTAGGTGCTTTATTAGTTTAAGAAGGAGTACTATTTTCGTACCTGCCTTTTTTACGAACGTCTCGGAAGAAAAAAACCTTTGTATTTAAGGGAACGATGTTCCTTTGATAATCGTTAACATTAGTCTTTTTGCAGTTGGATGTTTGCTCTTAGTAATTATTATGTACTTAGAGTATGCGGGTTAAGGTCACTTTTGGTGGGTACATTTAGAAACTATTAAAATGTGTTTATGTTATTTATTTATTTGGACGTTCATTGGGCTTTTACATACATAGATATACAAAAAAAGGACATAAGTACATAATAAATTATTTATTAAGAAAGAATCCTTCACTGATCAGTTACGTATTTATTGAATATCTGATTGCATGTATATTGGCTTCTTAAAGGAAGCAATGTTACCAATATTAAACACGTTGCAATCACTGAGAACAAGAAATGTAGATAAAATTAGTCCGAGAAGCAACTACATGAAATGGAGCATGGTGTTTCGTGTGTTATTTATTGGGTATGCGATAACTAATCATATTCATCAGATTCAGAGCTGTCTAACTGTTCGTGAATGATTTTAAATAATGAGAAGATTTCGTAATATTTCCTCGCTGTGACAATTTTGAAGGTATCTTTCATCTTCCTAGTTAAAATAAATTATTTTAACGCATGATTGCAAAGAAATCCATTTTAAATTCGGATTTGCAGTTTTTTATGCACTCTCCAAATTAACTTCCGAAATACAATAATCCTAAAAGTTAAACAAACAAAACCATTTGGCAGCATCGATGATATCATTTTTAATCTCTTTTCCACGGACACAAAACATTTTGGTGGCCTGATATAATCAGTAGTGAGAGTTTTAAGCTGCACTTCATTTGCAGATGACTGGAAGAAATACCGAAACAGATTTCAAATTTCATTAGCTAATAGAGTCCAGGCCCGTAGCCTCTAGCCCCTAGCCTCGGGCTCCGCTCGCGCCACGGGCCCCCGGCCCGAACTGTCTGTGCCGCCGCCCGGACTGTGACGTGGGTTATGACGCGTCACGTACGGAAATTAAGTTGTCAAAGGAGACTCAGATTACGTCCGTATGTGTGAGGCTTCCGAAGTCTGTGCGAAAATTAATTAGCTTTCGACTATGATCTCAAACATTAATATCATGACCGAAGATCGCTGTGTTAGTCTCGATACAACTCATATCAAACTATTAATAGTGTACAATTTAATAGAGCGCTTTTGCAAAGCCCAGCTAATCAGACCATCCCATCTCTTATAGCTGACGTAGAAAATTATACAGGTATACGGAATATTTTTAAATAGTTCAAGAAAGTGAGTTGAAGAAAACAAATATGTTACTTTGAATAGAGTAAGTTATTATATATTCAAGATCGATTTTAATCAACGTGTATTTGAAGAAAGTGATATTAGAACTAAATTAAAGTCCATTGATCTCAACAAATCGATAGGTTCTGATAAAATTCCCCCAATCTTCTTATTGAAATCTTTATCAGCCATGACTTATCCTCTTAATAAATTTGTTAACGTGTTTCTAAAAATTGGCACGTTTCCGAAGAAATTAAAAATAAGCTTTTTCTCACGAATCTTTAAGAAAGGCAATAAATTTGATGAATAAATCTCTAATTATAGACCTATACCTATGTATTCAGTCATCAATCCCAAAATTATTGAATCTACTGTTCTCACTAAACTCTCGCCTGAGTTATTTAATATCCACAGTGTACATAAATCTACAAAAAATACATCTACATTTAGCATGTCAGAAGTCGGAATAATAGAAGAGAATGTAGGAGACGTTGTATGAATGTGAATGAAGTTAGTTAGTTAGTTAACATCTACAACATAGCTTCATGGTAAAAAGATCCACTCTTACAGACTAAATGATTTATCACTACTATTTATTTAATACTATGCACAAGCATCTTCAAACAGAAGTAGTGTATACAAACTATAGTAAGGTTTTCGACATATAAAATTCCAATCCATAAATTAAGGAATTACCTACAATATTTTGAGATGCTTTGAAAGTATTTTAAATAAATGAAAAATATCAGTTAAACTCAGGTCACATTATTCAGACCAGTTTGAAATCTTTAGCGACGTTCTACAGGGGTCACATTTGGGACCAGTATTGTTTACCTTGTTTTCAACGATATTACTATCATTTTATTATATGTATTGCAATTAAATCTTGGAGGATACGAGAATGGTGCACTCGGACTGAATTGTTTCCCAATACCTAAAAATGTGAAACAATTACATTTGCCGGAATTAAAAATCCCGTTATCATAGCATCAATTACCTAAAAAGAGAGCTAATTAAACACCATGGTATAATCTTTGGCAGTAAGTAACTTTTCTTTCTCATATAAAAGAAATAACTAATAAGGTTATGAAATGTTTGGGATTTATTTCGAGGACTATAAAGGGTTTTCATTTAATAAATTCCTTTAAATGACTGCATGCTAAGTAGGTGAGAAGCAACTTCGAGAATAATTCAAAAATCTGGGTGAGATTTGTAAAACTCACATACTGAAAATTGAGAGAGTGCAGCATACATTTTTTAGATACATTATTTCTAAGATATGTATTCCAATCGAAAATCTTAATTACACTTTTTTAATGGACTTACTAAACCTAACCGATTTATCAGCAAGGCGTATAGTGAGCGATTGAGGGTGTCTTTTAAAAATAGCGAATGGCTAATCGGACGCCCCGGATTTAACGAACCTTATTACCTTATGATACACGACAGACGGCTCTGTATAATGTTCTAGGTCTGCAAATAATTATTGCCAAAATTTTCCCATTCAAAGACTATATGGACTTGGTAATAAGTATTTTTTATTGATGTTTACCATTACGACACTGCCCAAAACAAAAAAATGTTATTTCGAATGTGACCAATGGATATATTTAGTTCATTCATGTGCATCTTTCTAAATTACATTTTTTACTTATGTGATGTTCTGGAAAATACCCAATAATAAATGCGTATAATTTTTAGAACCGTTTAAAACATTTTTTCCTACCTTGGTCATCAATTGGACAAACATATTGGTATTATTAATATATGAACGAGTTTTAATTTAATTTTTAACATTAAATGAAAACTCATGTAGTGCCTGTTGTGGGTAATACAAGTAGTTGAATATTAATTTCACGGCATGTAAGTATAATACAATGGTAATTTTTATGTTACAGCAATATTGTATTTATATGAAATTAATAATTAATAGCAATAATGTTTCAACGTAATATAAAAATTTATATTCTGGAATCGTCACCAAGGGTGTATATATTGTAATATTTTTTTCATAAACCACTATTTATTTTTTACATACCTCCCTGACCTGGTATTTTTATTTCATATTTTCAAATAACCTGTATTTATATTTCATATGTTCAAATATGGCAATAATGTGTCAACATGTAAATTCTCTCATTATATTATCGACATAGAATATTGTTTATACTGTTTCAATATACTTTTAAACTCCTGTAATCTTTTATATACCTCCCTTATAAGTGTATTTTTTTTATTCCTATGTTCAAATAGTAAGATATATTACTATGGAAAAGCCCCGCTAAATAAATAAATTATTCCTTTTATAATAAGAAGCAATCACTTTGTGGTTTGATATAGTATAAACCACGAATATATTTGATTTTCACCAACCGGTTTCGCTTAACTCGTGTTTCATCAGGGTAAATATATATTTATAACAATGTGTTTCATTTACTTATTTATTAATAAATTATTCCGTTTGTCATAGGTAGTGAGTAATCATTAAAGGTATAACATGTAGTAACTTTTATTTGATGATCATATTATAACCGTTTGATTTTTAAAGTTCAATGTGTTCATTTATATATGTGGTAGGTTATTGTGTGTTTTTCTTACTGTATAAAGAGGCCATTTATGGAAGATAGTGATGTTTATTTGTGCTATTATTAGGTTTTTGTAATTCTAGTTCAATGTTTGTTTTGTAATTATTTACAGAAAATTTATTTGGATAATTATGATGATCTAGTAGGCTTGACTCCATGTACTTATGGGCACATTTTTTTTTAAATTAAGAAGGCATTGTGCAAAAGTATTCAAATAACTTTTTTAATAACTACTTTCTTAAAATTATAAGTTTTTTTTATTTTCAATTGGGTGTTTGCCCTTTACAATTGTAAACAAAACAATAAAAGCTAATAAGAAAGATTTCTCTGGCAAACGATGTGCGCAAGCCGCTAAAAACGCGGTTTCCGCCATATTCTTTACCCCTCTCCGAGGGTGGGTGCGGCGCCCAAAATAAGCTAACCATAATTCGCATTAATTCTAAGAACCCAATTCCATAATTTCTCAATTTTGAAAGCAACCCTCCGGTCGTGCGGTGGCTGCGTTGCGAGAAACCAATCAAGCGAGAATAAATACCAATCCCGGCCCTAGCCGAAATTAAATTCCACAAACACATTTTCAGTAAGTTCTACAGAATAATTGTAAGTTCTGCCGGGGTCGAATAAGCTCCAAGTCTCTAGAACATTTGTTGTCTTCTTTTAACTCCGCTAGGTGGCGCGGGAGTAGCAGGGGAACAGGGTAACAGGGGAAAGTGAGAACACCAGAAAGAAAATAAGAAACTTGCGTTGTAAATTAATTTAAATCAAACTGAAAACACTTCACAGAAATAAATTTAATTTTTTAACGTTTGATTTATTATCTGCTAAGATTTTAAGAAATTCCACAAAATTCATCCAAACGAACGTTTATTACTTGTGTTCTTTAGCTTTCGGGGAGCTGAATCGTGCAACGCCTCTTTATTATTCGTGAGACTTTCAAATAGCTATGTAGTATAAATCATCGGCCTCAGCATCCATATGTTTGGATGATTTCCACAATCCACATGCTCCAACCTTGGGTCAAACAGAAGAATGACGCCCGATTCCGAAAAGCCACACATTATTCTATTTTAGCTTTAGACTCGTACAATAGAAGTTTGTAGAAGGTCGTGACCATTAGTTAATTTTGCTGAAGAATCTTGTGATATTTATTACGAAATATGTATAATTGGTAAATAAATGATAATAAATACATAATTTTATTTTCAATTAATAACATTATTTTAACACTTGTATTTTCGCTCAGTCTTATGTGAAAATCCAACATAACATGTACATTTTAACAGCCTTCGGAAGCACGAAACGTAATGAACGGTGCTATAAATACAATAACGAGATATATTTTCATTAATCTGTGTGATTTTGGAATAATATATTATCGGAAGGGTTCATGAAATATGTTTACTGTATACGAGCAGGTTTCGGATGACGGAAATAGTCAAGACAGTAAAAATAATGATTAGAAAACATAGCTCAAAGAATTTCGCGATTAATTTTGGAGTGGAAAGTCAATGTTCCCGCCCGGGGGAGGCGCGCGAATGATGTTTTTAATTAAATCTGAAGCACTGAAAATTACTTACTGAAGAAGTCTTCGGTAATAAATAAAAGCCGAAGTCGAAAACATTACTCCAACAAGTATTCCTTGGCTTGTTCTGCTCGTTTTCTTAATACTTAAAAGATTATCTCTCCTACAGTCGTTAATATAACATTAACGAGTTTTATTGTACAGGAGAGATCATTCGATATGCGTACATCTTCGAATTCAATTAATATATTTAATTCATTAATAAAGGATTATGTTTAAAGCGCTCAAGTACTTTAAAATCGATTGTCTTTTGATAAACGAGCCTCAAAGCAAATTAAATCCTTTAAATTCTTCAGCAAATTTTACAACAAACAAACATCTAATGAACTAAAACGATACTTGTTCGAAATAAACATGAACATTTACTACAAAATATAATAATACCTGTAAAGACAAAGAAGATACATTAAGCCATTCTGGCATCTATAAACTTAATTGTAACGATTGCCCGGCAATTTATATAGGTAAAACCGCGAGAAACGTAAACATTAGAGTCAAAGAACATATTAGATGCTTAACAAGTATAGGTTTTTCAGAATTCGCCGTACATTTAATTAATACTAACCATAATTTTGAAAAAAGTACAGGAGTACAATTAATACATAAAAATAGTATAGGCTTGCGCCTTAATAACTTAGAAGCATTAGAAATATCAAAATCAAATAAAAATAATATATGCCAAATTTTAAATAAATAATTAGATTTAACCCAAAGTCCGATTTATAGGATGTTCCCTTTCTTCCCCTCCCCTCCCCCTACCACTCTATCTACCGCACTACCCCCCCTCGTGCTGTCTCTTTTCCTCACTTTCTCTGTCTCCATTATGATATCTCTGTACTTTAATTTTAGTTTATATGTGTACATTCCCGAAGAAGGTTGAGTCCAACCGAAACCGGTCGAATGCAGAAATATATATAAAAATAAAATAGCTTAAAACAAAAACATTTTTTTATTTAAATTATAATGTCAAGCCACAAAGTGATTGCTTCCTTCGATAAAACAAAATATTTTATCCTAACATTTGAGTTGATATCTACTGAATATATACATCATTTTAATTCTGAAAAATTATTGAATTCAATAGAATTTTGGGGATAACAACAAAGCAGGAAATTTTTTTGCATTACATGAACTTTTTTTCTGAGTCAATTATAAAATTTACCGTATCACGACTATGCAAAATGTTTCATTTACAATTGAGATGGGAAGAATAAATCAACTCAACTGCCTCAAAAGTCAGAAAACTTACCTTTTCATGACTATTAGAAATATTGTATCTGTAAAAGATCTAAAATCAATATATTATGCCATGTGTGATTCTATACTTGAATATGTATCATGGGGATGGGGAGGTTGTGCCAAAACAATTTTTAACCCCCTGACAAAAGCACAGAAGTCACTAATAAGACTCATCCTTAAAATAACCCCTCAGGTAGCCCAGTGATAAATTACTCAAAGAAATGCAAGTTCTTGATGTCAGACAACTGTACGAGTACATCAGGAAAATTGTATTACATGCACATAAACAACGTCACCACTACCCATCTATCGACCACTATCACGACACCACATACTCAAGAAGTAATCCAATATTTTCAACAAAAACCACGATATCCCTTGCGCAAAGACAATTTTCATACATAGGACCAAAATTGTTCAACATCATACCCGATACATGGAGAATGAAAATTACAAATGTCCTGCGTAAACTGATCAGTGTTTGGCTTCTCCATTTATGGAAGGTCAACAGCGAAGATATGCTGATTAATAAATATGTACAATTTTAAAAAAACCTTCATATGTAAATCATTATTACTTTACACTAAACTAAAAAATTGTATATCATTATTTAAAAACAAGAAAAACAACATTTTTTTAATATTTATTTATTTACTTTACGGATTCCTTTATATTCTTTCATATGTATATTAATATGAACTAAGCTTGTCAATTTGATTGTCCTAAAATGGGGTTTGTTCTTAGTCGGGCAGTCAAAGCTTTCTTCAATGTTTTTGTTAAATAACGCGTGTTTGAAATAAATATTATTATTATAATTTAAAAACAAAGAAGTGGTATTTCTTAAAGATTTTCCATTATGAGCTATTCTAAGGCAGTTAATATATATTTTTTATTTTAGAAAGTATCTTTAGACCAGTATATATATATACTAATTAAAACGAACCATGAAAAGAAATTAATCATTCATATATTCATTCATTCATTCATTCACCAAAATGAAATAATTTCCCTGAAGGCCTATAACAACCTTGGGGATGCTGTGTGGAGGGTTGAATAAAATGGCTATTTTCAAATATTTAATGCACGATTCATATCCGAATATGAAAAACTACACACAGCTTACCTTTAGTCTTAAAGCAATGCACGCCACTGCTTTTAACAGATATATGTGAATTTAAGAATTTGTTTACGAATATACAAAGTTTTCAGAATCAAAGTCCTTAAGCTTTCTTTGAAAAAAAATGTTTCCATATTTTTTCTGATCGCAGATTACGTTTCGAAAATCTTTTTGATTTCTATATACGTATCTATGGCATAAAACTTAAGAACAATATTCTTTACGAGGCCCATGTCTTAAATATTTCTAAGAATAATTGGGGAAATAAACTGTTACAGCCAGTCTTCCCTTTCTCTCGTTGTTGCCATGGAAACACAAATCGGCTTACGCGTCGGCTTTATGCTCTGGTGAGATTCGAAAAATTATATGAGAATATTTAGTTGAGTCTGCGATGCAAAATAAATATTTCGTGTAACCTCTCCGCTCCTGTTTTCCCTCTTATAAGTCTTCTATTCAACAAGTTTGTTTTGTTGTACCTACCAAAGGATGAAAAGTACCTCCACGGGAAGCCGCCATTACGATTTTCTTGCTCATTAAATTCGATATTTCGTTTTTCAGAAGGCACTAGTGTATTCATTAGCCGCGCACATGATAAAAACTCAGTTAAAATATATGAAGATATTTGCTTAGCTATACATTGGAAAAAAAATCTACCAAATTAAGTACAGCTTAATATAAATATTCAATTAACTTGTCTCTACAAGGGGCCAAAAGAGGAACTGGATTTAATTGAATTTATAAAATCGACACTAGCGATGGTCCCGATTGCATCTAAACATTATTATTTTAGGACTTATTCCTTCAACCGTTAACTAAAATGACCTCTTGTTTCTATGAATAAACCCTGTCATATCATGAATATATTGACGAACTTTATCGTTAATTATAAAACACATTTTGACGGCCTCCATGGTCGAGGGATGAGGCTCTCGACTACGAATCCGAAGGTCACGGGTGCAAATCCCGGCGTGCGCATCAAATTTTATTTTATTAATTTGTGCTGTTTCACAATTAACTAATTAAAAATATTATATAGTTTATTTGTGCACGTTCAAGAGTGGAAGATACTCTCAGTATCGCCCTGGTGAAAGACCACCATTCAGAATTGAAACGTTGCTTGAAATGGATTTTAGCCGTGTTTGGTGACCAGATCTGAATAGCCAGGTATTTCCCCACCTTCCTCTTCCCCTTCTCCTTCCCTCCCCTATATCTCCAGCCTCACAACATTTCCCAATTGGGGATGCCATAGTCTCACTGGCTCCAGAGGGTTGGGAGCAGTTGAGACTCTTGTGTGGTACACATTTAAAAAAAAAACATGGGGTCTTATTAATGCGTTCCTAAATATTATTTATAATTTACGGGTCAATTCTATCGCCAATTAGGTAATACAGTAACTCTTGCACCTGTGATTAGGTACCTTATTATTTCGTACGGTTACTCAGTCTTTAGTAAATTAAAACGTTTTGTTCAAAAGCATCTTGTTATTCAATTTTTATTGGAATAACATTTCGTACAAAGCTTATTGAAAAATTATTTTAATCACTGGAGATAATTTTAACAAATTTGAAATGAAATACGAAAAAGAAAAAAAGGTAAAGGTTGCATCTGGGATTAAAAATAGGGACCTCTCGGTCCAGCCGGGTCCCACACTCTATCCAACTGAGCTGATACCACCTTATTGATTTCCGTCATTTTTATCAATATCATTCTTCAATTAAAGGACCGTTAATATCATATTCAATTACCGAGATTTCTTGGTCTCAATTCCCAGATGCGACAGTTTTATTTTGTATCTTTTTTATTTCCTATTTAATTTGCTAATATGATCTGCAAATATTAAGCAAGCATTTTGTTATTAATTATATATAGTATAGGTAAACTCAGTTCATTTCTGAGTATAAATAATATTTTGAGCTTAAATTTTGTTTCCTCTTTATATTTGTAAGAACTTTCTCTCTCTAAAACAGATAAATTACAATTAATTTAAAGTCAAATAATTTATTAATTCATATTAAATCTAAACACTTTTGGATAAATATAGATACAGAGTTAAAGTTGGTGAATAGGCTTACTTACTTGATGAATGATTTTTATAATACGCGCCTTCAAAATGCTTATCGACTTACCTGAAAAGAAAAGAAAAAACATTTTATTAGAAACACATAACACACTTAAAAACACATCGGAAATCGATCTCTTGAAGTCAGGTGCACCATTTTTATATACATTTAAAAAAAATTATATTCAACCTGGTTACCTATAGACAAATTATTAATCGTTTTTGTGTTTAATTCGTAGAACTCCATTTAATTTATTTTACTAAAGAACTACTCACGTCCTATATGACAACCACAAAAATAAATCCTTACATATAGAAAGAAAGGGTCTAAGATTAAATTTACCTGAATAATTAGAAATTAACAAACGAACGTATGAGTTCCCACTGTATATAATTAATATTATACAATAAAAAAATAAAAATAAAAATCGAATGATCCTAATATAACATTAATTAATAAAGTAAAGAAAACTATATGTCCACCGCTTCTAAGTATGTTCACATTATCAAAACAATAAAACACATTTAAATAAATCAGTTAAGAAAAGATTGTCAGTTAAATACGAGCAAACACATTATAAATATGAAAAACTCACAGAATTCAGAAATTTAATTGTTTTGTAGCTAAATCGGTTTTAGCGATAATAAACATTGCCCGTCCAAATTTAAAAGGAGTGTCAGTAAATAAAAACATGTAAATAAGTCGTCACAATGTGGATTTTTTTTCACATTTTTGGACCACAACCGAAAATGGCCTTAAACGCCGAAACAGCTGTCACAATAATAAAAAGCTAAAAATACTTAATAATAGAATTACTACAGATAAAACTAAAAATATTGTTATTTACACAATAAAAAATATACCGTTATTTCTATTTTATACATTGAAAACATCAATACTTTCATCGCTTTGATTAAAACACGAACCACCGTGCGACTCGTGAATCGCATTGATGAAAATATGATTGCATTCGAAGTTGTTCATTTTATTATGAAACGGTTACGGCGACGTACAGTTTTTTAGACTTATTTTCATCAATCAGAAGAGGAACAGCCCCGAGGAGCATTCCGAGAACCTCCGCAGCCGCAGCCTTCTCCCACTCGAATATTCCAGTGGAGCTGATTCAAAGGTGAAGTTTAATTAGATATCCAAAGCATCTAAGAAAAATCCAATAAAATATGTTTCTAGAAAACTGAATGAAAAGCTGGATGATTGCGGGAATGGATTGCTTTAGTAGTGTGTTGACTATGATTAAATCGAAAAATGTCTGAAAAGACCTTCTGTCGGCTACCAAAAAAAGAGTTCCTAAACCTTTACGTTCTAAATTCGAAAACTTTGTGGCACGCCAGCGAAACTTTATTTATTTTTAGTTACATAGACATTTCGATACGAAATAGATTTGTCATCAGTTCACATTTTTTAATAAATGAATGGCACAAAATTATTACTTATTTGGCGCGTTTCAACCAGAAAAAATGTTGTTAAATATTTTACGCACGATATTAAAAACACGTATTTAGTGACAATGTTGTTAAATGTATAATTAATAAATTAGTCAATAAATATACATAATTTTTATTCGTGTTGTATTTGGTGACAGGATAAATCAACATATGTATGAATAGGCACACATTTTATTCAATATTTTTTATATATTTTAATTTTAATAAAAATTGTACGTAAAAAATCACTCATTGGGTTAGGTCAAATTAGGTTTTCGAGCTAGTTTTTTTGTTGTTGTTGTAATCTTAACTCCACACATTAATATATGTTTAATGAATCGTATTATCTAAGGAAAGCATTGCCTGCAAAATAGAGTGCCATGATCAAAAAAAGAGAATTCTTGAATATGCTTCAAATATATGTATATATACCTATTTCAAAAAAGTCAATTGTTGTATAATAATAACAAATACATATGTAGGAGTAAAATATGTATTCTGAAGACTTTCGACAGAATTATGTTTAAATAAAGTTTTATATGATTTATATATTCAAGCAGTTTTGAAGGTTTCTAAAAACTGCGTCCTCCCAAGTAAACGGACTCTTTGATTGAAAGCATCATATTGCAGGGGCTGGCGAGCGGTTCTCGTACAAATGTAATTGCAGTTGGAATTACTTGCTTGTCAGTTTTTTGAAATTATTGGAGCGCGAGTATTGTGACAGCGTGTGGCATTTCCCATGGGCGGGAAGGTTATATCGGCTGGGGTGACCCGGTGGTCATCAACTATCTAAGGGATGCAGAGCAGTGATGGAGAACTAACTAAAACCATAGATGAAAACAGCTCAAACATGTGCGAATTCGTTAAAGAATTTTTACTTCAATCCAAATAATATGACTAATGTATAGAAAAGCCTTGATAATCTAATGCTTTTCAGCAAAAAATATAAGAAGAAACTCATGAATTCAGATGCAGTCTGTTTTCAAGACTGCTTTTCTATAAAAATGAAAATATATGAGATATTATGAATTCTTTTAGCATTCAATTATAAAGATTGTTGAATTATTAAAGAATATGATATTAATAATTCTCAATGGAATATGAAACAGATAAATAAAAAATAACGTTAACTGTTTAATTTCTCAATAAATATTATTAATATGTAAATACGTCAATAATTAAATATTACAATAAGGTTGTAAGTTTCAAAAAAAAGTAATTAATAAAAAATAAATATTTATATAAAAATATTTATATAAAAATATTTAATTATATAAATTGAAAATACACTTTGTATATACCACTTTACTTAAAATATATAAATATTTCGACATGTTTCGATAGCAATGCTATCATCTTCAGGAATAAATGAATACAATATATAATATATTTTCATTTTTATAGTATTCATTTATTCCTGAAGATGATAGCATTGCTATCGAAACATGTCGAAATATTTATATATTTTAAGTAAAGTGGTATATACAAAGTGTATTTTCAATTTATATAATTAATAATGATGCCACAAAATTACAAAGCATTTGAAGAAATTATAAAAATATTTATTTTAAATTAATTTTTTTTTTAAATTTAGGCTAATATTAAGTTATATAAGTATCTGTGTATCTGATTATTTTTTTATTTTTTTACAGCAACTCCACACAAGACGCCCTGAGGGAAATAACTGCCCTTAAGGCCTATATCATCTTTGGGGATACTGTGTGGAGGATGTTTTAGAGGAGAGGAAGAAGTTAACCTGGGTCTTGAAGAGAGTCATTTTGTGGGAGGGATGTGACACAGAGGCAGGCAGATTATTCCACAGCCGAGCTGTTGCACACAAGAACGAGTCGTAGAATCGATTCATTATCATGTGACAAATGTCAATCGTGTGCAAATGTTGGGCATTATTGCACAGTTGTTTAGGCGCTCATGGAGTTCTACGAATTAAACACAATAAAAATTAATAATCCACAAATATGATGCGTGCAAATTATTTTCAAGGAAAACAAAAATACTCACCTTAACCCTTTAGGTGCCACATGTATTATTTTAAAATGCTGGAGTAGTGTCGATAATCCATGAATATATATTTTTTTTTTATTTTGATTACTTTTATTTTTAGACACATGTTTTCAATAATGTGACGTAATTTTAGAACCGTGAGTAACGCGTGACGAATTTTATGGCTCGAGCTATATATCGTTCTGTGGCACTCAAGTACAAAAATGTATCGGAACGATATATCGTTCGGTTGCACCTAAAGGGTTAAGTTTTTTCGCGACAAACGATATTTCTTAGATTTATAATTATGATTAAATCAAATTAAAAACCACCCATTTTTTTTTAATCCTACAGTAACATCTCTAAAGACATCTAGCAACTGCAATAGAAGCAATAAATTTTCATTAAGACTACTAATGCCCCTAAAAATTAAAAAGGGGTTCTTATTTTAAAAATTTCAATGTATTATGTAAGCAGCTATAATTTTCAGTTCGGAAAATACGTTTTTCTCTAGTGATTTTCTAAAATACATTAAATTATGAATGGTAATCATTGAGTGGATATTAACTTCATAAACCGCATTGTTCACAACGTGATTCACATAACTCGCGACACATCTTCCACGATTCCTTCATGAATGTGTACTTTATCTAGGCATGCTGGTATAGACGGTAGCTGTGATACAACTTTATCACCCACATCACGTGTTGCGAATTTCCCCGCCAGTTCAATAAAGTTTATTATGTGTATGCCAAAAGGGTATAAAAATTTCCGGAAATATTTTATCTCGTTAGGAAATTTTATTTTCTACGTATTGTTTGTGCACTCAAAAGATGCGCGGATGCATTTCACGAGGCGTCATGCATAACATTTTTTGTGGAACTTTTTATTGGTACTTTTCGTGTCCCTGGAACAAATTGCATAAGCTGAGTTTTTTTTGCCAGGAAGATAAAACTCGCATGGTGAGAATAAATAAATCTTTTTTTTTTTAAATGTGATTACCGTACATGAGTCAGTCTCGACTTTTCGGATCCAGTGGGACTATGGGAAACACGATTTGGTGAATATTGTGCGGTTGGAAGAAGTCGGAAGGGATAGTAGATGGTACGGGGAAAGTTTGAGAAGTATCTGGCTATTCATATCTCATTACAAAAGACGGGTACAGCAATTTAGAGAAATGTTTCAAATCTGAATGGCGGTCTTTCAGCAACAGTCACTAAGCATCTATCACTCTGAAACATGGCACAACTAGTATAGTTTTAAATGGAGATTTATTAATTATTACTATTGTGTATAATTCCCACAATTTAAGTTAGTTTTTTTTTAATTTTGAAGTCAATCAAATTTTTCGTTGTGACAGCTGTTTCGGAGTTACGCGTCATTAAAAAAAATCGTATTTATATTAAGACATAATATATTTCAATCATATTAACATTCATAGTACATACTCGTTTTTTTTTTAAATTTTGTATCTAACGTCAGCGACCAAATAACGATAATTTTTATGAAAACCTTGTTTTTGAATTACACGAGAAAACAAAGACTTGAATTATTTTAAACAAATATACGGTCTGTTGGTGACGTGAAACGTGTCCATCATTTTTCGATTATTCATTTTAATGCATTCATATTGTGTTTGTCATAGAAATAATCCGCTTGTCTAATGCATATCATTATATGAGGATTACCCGATGTGGAACAACGTAATTCTACCTCTGTCACTAGGGGAATTAAAATAGTTAAAATATTTCACACTTTTGAATGCAATTTCCATTCTCGGAAATCGCAGGAAAACTTTATTTTGAATTTATCGGCACATTTATATAGTGACACTAAGATTGCTTCCATGATTACTTTTTGTGCTGATATTAAAAAAGTAAACTCTATTTAATTTAACGTTTACACATTTAGAGAGATTCAATCATTGTCGATCATTGTCGCACTTCACTACCTTCCTTCTTCCCATCTCCTTCTCATCTCCTTCCCATCCTCAATACCTTTAGCCTCATAACATACCCAATTTGGGAAGCTATAGTCTCAGTGCCCTCAGACGGTTCGGAGCAGTTGGGACTCTTGTGTGGTATCACATAAAAATAAATATTTATATTAAAGAACTGAGTATGTACCGTTATATTAGTATAATGTCGCTTAAAAAGTAACCTGTATTTATAATTCACGATACCTCCGTCGCATGTTTATGGGAATTTTATGCGCTCACCTACACAGGGCCTTCTGTGTGTCATATTTGTGCATATTACGTCACAAATACGTGACCTAAATTGCAACGTGATGCGCTACCCAATAGGAGCCAAAATTCATGTCAATTGGTCGTTGATAATAACCAATGAGATGGGTTCTAGGCGGGGCCGGGTTATGGCACACTGCCAGCAGCAAACTGCCTGTCTTCACCCAGAAAGCCTTATAACGGTATAGTGGCGCAGCACCGTAGAGGCATAAAGGCGAGCCTCTACCGACGTAGCGCCGTTATGTAACCTTTTCATGTAGATACACTACGGACAGGTAGCCTAACGGGAGAGGGATGAAATTATACTGGATTATGAAAACGCAGATATTTGAAGGATTTCTTATATCGTTGTTTGCGAACTGGGTGCGGTCAAATGGACTATATTTCTTTTTAGTAGAATGAATGTGAAATATTTTGTTTAAATTAATATTTAGAAGGATTTGCTTAAATTTTAACACCGTAGTTTAAAAATTCACCCGGAATAAGAAACTTATTTACAAAAACAAAGTTTTGAGAAAGTGCTGTCAATAACAGTTCAAATATTTCTGTTAATATTTTAGTAAGAACAATATAATGTACGTATTTTGAAGACATTAGGAAGATTCCAAAGAAATCGGAAAAGTGGATGGAGGAAGTAAAATAATAAGAATATTTAAATTGTTACATTGGTAGGAATCATTTACAAATAAGAGTCTTTAAAACTGCTTACTTCAATCACTATCATAGTATTGTGGAGTACGAGGTTTGCATGTAAGTGTCTCAGATGCCACCTCAGCCACTGACCGGTCAAATTCGAATCCAACCGGTTGATTACCAGTGAAGTTTCCTCCAATAACCACAATATGAAAATCACTCACGGGCATAAAAATAGCTGCAAAGCAAATTGCATTCATTTTAATCGTGATACCATTCATTTTTATGCAGCGCTGACAAATGACGCAAAAGGTTTCAGAACGAACAACATAGAAAAGTGCAGCGCGGTCAGTATAGTTCAGTTGGCACGATGCCGGGGTAATATTGACGGGACCCCCCGCCCCCGCTCAGTGCACCACCGACCCTTCTCTCCATTCCCCCAGTACGATGCCGCCCACTCTACAGATCCTGCAGAAAATGCAGCCGCAATAAAAAAACTGCTGTACAAAACTTTAAGGCATCTACTCGCACAAATCTGGTGCACGAATTCTTTCTTTGCGTGAATTCGAAAAAAATTCTTTTTTTTTGAAGCGTACATATTTATTAATGGTTTTTGCGATTAATAATCATTTTTTTTAAAATTTAATGTATATCAAATTTAATAATGTTATTAATCAGTTCTCCAAGTGTTTTAATTTTTTTTATTATTGTGAAAGCTGCTTCGGCGTTCATGCCCATTTTCAAAACTCGCAAAAATACTTGCAGAACTTAATAATAACAGTAAATTTGGTTTACATTAAATTTAAAAAAAATACTTCGCATTTAGTAAAATTAATATAATATATATATTTTATACATAAACAATATACGATGAGCTCCGGCATGACGAAATTCGAAAATTATTTTCTGTTTGTAATTTCTAGAACATATTTACAGCTAAACATATTGGTTCGATGACAATTCAACACACGTATGAATCGGTACGCTTTTTAATAGTGATATAGCCATTAAAAGTATGAAAAATAGCCCGAAAGCCCAATCTAGAATAACCTGAATAATATTTATTTTTTAAATAAATAAATTATTATTATTTGTCTGTAATTGACACTATTATTTTTTAGTATTCTGTATATTCCCGATGAAGAAAGCATCGCTTTCGAAACATGCGATATGTGTATAATAATAAAGTGGTGAATACAAAGTATTTTTTAATTCATTTATAAATAAAAACAAAACGTTATTAGGTTAGGTTAGGTTACCGGCTGTTCTTTGTTTTTGTTTTTTTCCGTATATTATTTTTTTATGTTAATACCGCACAAGAGTCCCAACTGCTCCCAATTGTCTGGAACCAGTGAGACAATGGAATCCCAAATTAGAAAAGGTTGTGAGGCTGAAGATAACGGGCGGGGGGAAGAAAAAGGAGTAGAGGAAGGTGGTGAAATACCTGGGTATTCAGATCTGGTCACCAAAGATGGCTAAAGCCATTTCAAGCAACGTTTCAATTGCGAATGGTGGTCTTTCGCCAGGGTGATACTGAGAGTATCTTCGACTCTGGAACGTGCCTATTATATCATCTGCTGATTCATACGTGTGTTGAATTATCCAGTCATCAGCAACATCATTATCATTGCGGCCATTGGTAACACTTATTGAACTTTGACGGATTCATTTAATTGTAATAATATGACAATGCCTCATATTGCTTTTCTCAAATACGTCCATTTGAAGAGAATATGTTTTTAATTGATGACATATGTTTTGATTTGCCTAAATATTACTGAAACTCTATTTCTTTTGATAAGTATTGAATCACTGGAAAAACCAGGTACTGACTTACTCTAAGTAGGTAGTCACTCTTGAGTTTGTGGAAGAACGAAGCCGTGCTTAAAGTCTTCTTCACTTAAACTCGCGTTAAGATTGAATTTAAAACTATCTAAATGCATGACAAGTCGCAAACAACACTCATATCTTCGCAACAAGTTGAGAGGGCAACTTTTCGCTCGATGTTTATTTGCGACTTAAAACTGTTTGTCGCTTGCGCTGTTTGACTGCGCCTATAGGCTTCTTCCGCCTGCATAATGCAACGGGGCCGAGAGGGGGCGGGCGAATCGGAATTGAGTTTATTCGTTTCTCTGTTATGTTTCTTGCAGGTTTCCCTACTATAATACACTTGCTGTACTAACTTCTATCTGCTGGGGCGGTTGGGCTGGGATTGGACGATGCCTTGGCTCTTGGCACGAAGATGCCTCGCGCTGGGCGGCTAGAGGCTGAAGGCTGTATTGGTGGAGAAAGCCGCCTACTGCGGTAATTTGGCACAGTGCCGGCAAGAAGCGCTACACCGCGCAATGGGTGGTCCAGTTTTGTATGAATGCGGACCATGTACATGTATATTTTTGCGGAGAGCTTAATTGAAGTTTATCTCTCCTGTTCATTGGAGTTTTTGTAAAAAAAATGTAAAGAATTAATGAATTGATTTATAAAAAAAAAAATATTTACATGAAATAACATGCGAGTCTCTGGTTGTTATATTTTTTTAATCAGTGAGTGTTATTTTGTGTAAAGCATTTGTTTTCATAAAAATTTAAAAAATAAACTTTATATTGAACAATCAACACCACAGCCACCCACCGCCTACATATTACAATGTTTTTAGTTATTATTCACCTCTTTTTGCCCTTGACTTTTGTTCTCTTTTTGACAAAAAAAGATATAAAAGGGTTATTTTACATTCAAATATCAAAGCTCAAGCCCTAGTGAGATTAAAATAATAAACACACTTGCTGTTTGCACCCCTTAAAAATTATCCACGCAACTCGTGATATCAACTGCTAGAATTATAATCACCCAATTAGATGCCTCACAGCACTGGAGCTCCTTGCATTCCTTTCATTATAATATTGTCGTGAGTACCTTCTAAAGACATGAAAAAATGGAGTCGGAATTTATAAAGCCCCGGTAACACAAGTCCCCGCGGGTGAAGAGTGTCGGGGCTGGTGTCAAATAGACGCGAAACTTGTTTAGTAGGGGCTCAGGGAACAGCAACATGAAGTTGGCATCATTAATCAGGGCGTCAAACCTTAATCCCGGGTACATACACTGCCTTAACCCTCATTTACCAAACGGCCAGCTTCACAAACAAGCTACAGACAACTGCGCAACGCAAATGTTATTCAGTTCCATTCTGTCGCAAATGAGGACAGGGCGATGCTAGAACCTTTTCGTTGAATTGGACGGAATTTGATTGTTTTCTTGGTCCCGTTTGGACCTTAATTTCCCATCACGCTTCTCGGACGCTATCTGTCTCGTGGTCTATAAACGCACAGAACATTGGGGGACCCAATAAAGGAACATTGTTTCCTCACCATTACAGAGTATGTAGTGAGTCTGATTTATGATGTTTTAATTTACCTCGAGTATTATTTGCAACAATTATGATCTTCCAGTTAGATAGCAGGTGGATTAATCCCTGCTGAAAGGGTTACTACGGGATAAACATAAGCGCTTAGTATTAAACGTATTTTGAAGGAACTTGTTCATTAAAAAAACTGTTGTTGTCGGATGTGTTTTAAGGATGGCTCTGAAATAGCAATTTGTCTCCGTGAGTCGTCCGGATGTCATAAAAACAATCGATTTAGCATTATCAGCTTCGCGCTATGCGGCCGCTGCTGCTCACGGGTACAATGGCGTCACTGGAAGTACGTGCGACGGTAATAGACTGTCAGTCTGAAATAACAAATGATCGGTCTATCCCTGTCTGTCACGCGGCCACCGGCATCTGCCGTCCCCCTCCAGCCGCTGGACCCATCTGACGGTGGAAATTCAAACCAAAGGAAGACGGCCGACATTGAGATATGCGATTTTAGATGTAGTTAGCCGCCCCTCAGGAAGCGAGCAACATCCCCTCAAAGGACATGTTCTCCTGTCACCCCTGATACGATTCTTCTTGCAAATAATATTTCACGTCCCGTGCGCAGCGAGGGAAGGTGCATTGCAATAGTGTCTTACATACCCGAAGGTGACATAATAAGGGTGTTACCTGAGGTTTCAAGGATTTAAAAGTCGTCGCACTTTATATAGATCTCAAAGATTTGCTGTAAATAGATATAAATTTATATAAATTGAAAATACACTTTGTATATACCACTTTACTAAAGTAAAGTTTACTAAAGTAAAGTGGTATATACAAAGTGAAACTGAAAGTGTTACTAAAGTAAAGTGGTATATACAAAGTGTATTTTCAATTTATATAATTAATAATGATGCCACAAAGTTACAAAGCATTTGAAGAAATTATAAAAGATATAAATTTGTTCTGCTTTAAATGTATTATTTGCACGCATATTGTAACGCAATTCAAACGCGTTCTCATACAGCATTTGAATGGCGAGACGGCTGACATGGCCTGACTTAAAAATAAAGTTTATTAATGAAGGTTACTGTTTTAATTATCAGGGAATCAATAAAACAAGCAAATAATTACAACACTGCAATACCATGTTAGTCATTTCCGTATTCACAATTGCAGGTTTAAATATATATATATATATATAGGTTTTACCAAAAATTCATCCCTGTTTAATTGCCAATCGAATGAAAAGGTTTATCCCGCGATGTTTGGCTACTACTGTTAGCATTGTCCATTGTTTTCAATGGGATCAATTATTTATTCCGTTCGAAAAATCAAAATAACAAATTCAGCCGACTGGATTTTAAGGAAACTTTAAAAAATGCTAAAATGTGTTTGCTTGGATTACAGATATGTGCTGGTGATCAATAAAATAACTACAATTTTATCCAATATACATTCTTAAAAAGAGCCTTATCGTTAAACGATTTGATCAGGCGTATAATGGGTTTTATACCACTTAAAAATTATGTTTCGCGCAACTAAAATTTTATCTCAAAAACTTATGATAAAATACCCAAATACACATAAAACACGATAGTAACCTTTGCTCGGAGAACCATCCATATAATCGGGGCCGGCTTTATCGTCGATTTATCTGTTCAATCAATGCAGGAAACCCAATGAATCACACATACACAATCTTGTACTTTTTTCTCTCAAAGAAAAGACAGCAAACACACTGATTATTGCACAAAAAACTGAGACGTTGGAATAAATCCAGTAAAATTCCAAATAATTTGGAGAGAGCAATAATTTGGCTACCATAATCAATTTTGCGAATAATACGTTGCATTTTTTCAGACAACATTCCATTTATGCAATTCATATCGCAACTTTCTCTCAAAAGGGTTATTACCGCCATCTCTGGTACATTTCAGGAAACACCAACCGATAGACGGCAAGTGTTTAAATGCTCAGGCGAACATAACAATTCTTTGACACGGATTTTATGATAAAGAATATTCACTAATTATAATTCTGAAGTAAATATTTATTAAGATGCTTAAAATATTATTCTAAATCATAAGGTACAAAAATCTTATTGTATCTAACGACGATATGAATTATTTTTAATAAGGTGTAAAGTATCATTAAGTATTTTAAAAAATAATAAAATGTATTTTCATGCCGGTTAGAAATTGTTCATATAATTTCCACGTCTTTGGGAATAATGATTATACCAACATAAATAACGGTCCGTCCACTCTGCCTACCTCTGTGGAGAAATGGTGTGATGGTTAGTTGGTTAGCTATTTTTTTAAATATCCCTCTTAAGATTTCAGAACGTTCTGATGCGATACCTAGGAGAAGCTAACATTTTCAACCCTCATTTTCATTTCCATACAAAGCTATGGATTTTCAAGGTGAAACCCAAGATTCTGAGGACCACAAAATCTTCTCAAAAAAGCTTTCTTAAACCACAGAAATAAATGCTTTTATTAATATTTTTTTATTAATAATATTTTTCTTATTTATTCAACAAGGAGTCAAAGTAAATAACGATGAATCTATTATTATTAAAGTAACATCTGGAGTACCTCAATGCGCCCATTTGGCTCTTCTTCTTTTTTAATATATTTACTAACGATATTGCCGGTGCATTTTCTTACTCGCGCTTTTGGCTTTTTGCAGATGAAAATAAGATCCTTTAAATAATAAAATCTTACTATGACTGTATTCTTCTCCAACTTGATATTGTCTCATTTAATGATCAGTGTAAAACTAACTGCCTAGAACTAAATATTGATAAATGTAAAATTAAGTAATTTTATAGAGCAAATAAACCGATCCTGTTCGATTGCAACGTTGGAAATGCAACGTTTACAGTCATTGGTAGTTGATTATTTTGATGGAAATTTGGTGGGAGTCAGGAGATAAATATTACAGTGTATTGAAATAATTTACGAATTTGAAAAATCATTGCAAAAACGGTGCTCTACTTTCAATATATATAAAACAATTATTGATTACTCGGCATATTAAAAAAAATGCATTTACTTATTTATACTTATTATAATCATGACTAACTGCAGGGAGAAGATATTTCTAAAAATAGTTTACTTCCGATTAGAACAGTTTTTGATAAAATATGATGCGGTTCACGGAATTAACTATCTACCATCACGCCGTTTCTTCGCAGGGGTAGGCAGAGAGGATGGATCGGTCTTTGCACACACTCCTTGCTTCACTCACATTCATACGTCGTCTATCATATTCTTCTCTAATTGGGACTCTTAACATACTCCGACTCAAGTATTTGGTTCACTTGATCGTGTGATATCTTCCTCGAGCGTCCCAACTTCTATTGTTCACATTTGCGTCGCATATTCTCCTTACACTTTTTTCTTCGTTCATCCGCTCTGCCTGCCCAAACAATTAAAGGTCCCTTTAATAATCTTACTCATTACACTTACATCAGACTTTAAGTACATTTAAATCTACCAATTGGAGAGTAGATTGTTGTTCAACTGCGAATAAATTCGTCAGTATAAACTACGACTAAAGTAGCTTATTCATCCTGTCGCTCAAAAATTGTACCACAATTAACGGTTCATACGACAGGCATTTTTAAATTCAGCTAAACTTAGATAAATAAAGCTAAGAGTGCACCGTTTCAACCCCCACTCCAAAAACGGTCAAAAGCGAAGATGATAATAAAACGATTTGTGAACGCAACGACTAGAACAACGGAGCACACGAAACTTCCCCTTGTAACGGCAATCAATGAAGGCAATGAGGGCAACTAAGCAACTAAAACAATAAAATGTTATGTAGCGACCACCCGCCTGACCTAAGTCACCCCTACAATAATACCGTCCCGCCAGGATTACTCGGATCCAAACAGCCCAACATCCCAACATCCAACCAACTCCACTCACTTAGGCCGGGTTTTTCCGCGCTGGACCTAACTTTTATCTTGTGTCTATTGGAAAAGTTTGACTCTCGATTGAGAGAGAGACCTAGATCAGTTTTGTCCAGTTGTCTGAGACTTGATATTTTCTGCAATAGAGATCCAAAGTTCTTTATGAATTTTATTTTAATATTCTAGAATTTTCCAAAAAAACGAAACAAGATTAAAGTATTCTTTTATCACATTAATGATCCGATACACGTTTTGCCGATTTTGTAATGAAATCGCAAAATTGTAAGATTTTCTAAAAAACGTAACTAGATAATTTCATTTCTTTATTCAAATCAACGCTCTTATGTTATAATTGGTAGGCGGTATATTTCCAGGGGGACTTTTATGTCTTATTATTTGGAAATTTATGTGCATACCACAAAGGTAATTTTTCTTAATTAGTATATTAACTCTACAGAGGTGGTCCTGAGAGAAATCATTCCTACGGAGCTTATGTCATATTTGACGATGGTGATTTATGAATGATAAAAAATATCTGAATTAAGAATACGCTTTGTTTTCACCACTTTATAAATAAACATAGACATCTAAATGTTTCGAAAGCGATGCTTTCTTCATCAGGAATATATGAATACTAAAAATAATAGTGTCAAGTAATGATCGAAATAATTCCTTTTCTATAATTTCTAATATAAATTTGTTATTCAATATTTTATAATTTTTTGTTGGCATTTTTGATTAATTAGTTACCTAAATTAATCAATTTTTGTTTATGTTTATAATTTGTCTATTCTTACATTATTGTGTTCTAAAATTTATCATTTGTCTATACTGGACATTATTATTTTTAGTATTCATATATTCCTGATAAAGAAAGAAAGCATCACTTTCGAAGCATGTAGATATTTATGTATATTTATGAAGTGGTGAAAACAAAATATATTTTTAATTAATTTATTAATAATGACGCCACAAAGTGAATACCAATCGTTTGAAGTAATTATAAAAAATATCTCTCCATTTTACATATACATGAAAATGGTATGGACTTCCTTTGTTGGAAAATTTTATTTAATAAACCAGGCCTCAGTTTTCGAGTAATTACACGCAAATAAACCAAGAGACAACCCTTAACTTTGCCAACAATAATTAACAGCCACATTGAAGAAACCTCTCTGATAGCCGAGCTATGCAAAATAACAATGTCTGCTGTCAAGCCCAACTAGGACGGTTATCATAACCGTATAGATTTTAGATATTACAAAAAAATTGCATGTAGGTTGCCAAGTAATACTTTTATACGTAGATTATTATATCGACAATATTATATTACTCACTTCTGTACTTATTTATTTAATGAGCCAGATACTTGTAAACTTTAGTTTGCATTTTTAATGAAGTATTTTGCTTGGGTAAAATGACGTTGTTTTTATTTTCGCTTATTAATATTTACTTATTTTTATTCATGTATAATTATTTACTTATCACTATTTAGGGATTATTATTAAATTGTACAGCAGCTCATCTCAACACAGGATTGTCCTAGTGATATGAGTGGCTAATGTTTTTGTTTTTATATTTAAATTTAATGTACCTTATTATTTGCATAATTATATTCAGGGTTCCTTCCGGTCTAATTTTCTATGAATGGGAGTCAATATGCGATTAAAAATCTAAGCAACATGAAACATAATATTTTATATGTATATTTCTAAATATATTTTTTTTGGTTCCTTATTTTTTTTATTTCACTTTAAACAGTACATATTTATAATAGTTACATATGCTCTAATATAGAATATAAAATAATTTATAAACTAACAACATTGAAAATCCTTCTAGCATATCGTCTCATACATTCTCCATACTCTCATACGTCTCATACCCTTCTATTATTCTCACTCTGGGCGTCCTCAACTTTTTCAACGATTAACTTCTGTGTGAAATATTCTCTTTACAGTCTTTTCTTCGTTCATCCACTCTACATGCCCAAACTATCTAAGCATTCCTTGCTTAATCTTAACCATTACGCTTACATGAATCTTTCGTTCTTTCCGAATCTCCTCATTTTTAATACGGTCATACAAATCATATATATGCCTCAGAGATCTCATTTTTACAGATTTCAGTCTACTTTCATCTATATGTATAGAGTTGATACATTAAAAGTCACGTTACTTGTGACCAAGTAAATTTGTTTTCCACGGAGATTTCTAGAACAACCGGAAGGGTGCATAAATTATTAAATGCAGAACAAAAAAAACATATCAGAAAATAATATCGGTGATGTTTGGGAATGAAAAAAATCGGGATAAGTTCAAAACGGTATGATCTTTCGTCATGTTCTACTACTTTAATTGTTCACATATCATCTAATGACCATTTTTATGGAGTTTTAATATTAAATACATATATCGCTTTTTTGTATTTTTTCGGCATTCAAAATGTAGCAATTTCTAGACATTTTGTTTGGAAGTTTTATTTACTATGTACTTTTACATAGTAAATAAAACTTCGGAACAAAACATATATCGGGTTTTCACCAATCGAAGATAAATGCATCAGTATCCGTATTTTTACTCTTAACTAAAAATAACCAAAAATTCATTTGCTTATTAGGTTGTTTCGAAACATTACCTAATTATTTTGTAGGAGACATTAAAAAATTGTTGAATGTTAAATATTACTTTTTACTAATAACAGTTTTTCTACGGATTTAACAATATTTTTTAAGACATTGTCAGCTAAATATAAGAGTAGTTGCGTTGTACTTCTTCAAGATATGATCATATGTATTTGTACATATATCATATACAATGTTTTTCTGAATTTATTGAAGACTATTCAAAATAAAATTTCATAAAGATTCACATAAATCAACTTTATTTTTTTTTTGTTCACGACTCTTTTAATCAACTCTTCCAGTTCAGCATTCCTTGCCGTAGACTCGGAAACAATAAATTACTTTTCCTCAATCAACACTCTACTGATTATGGGTACCATTCTCCACTGTCAAAAATTTCGAGACTTGTTAACTTAAGCCAGGGCTCTAAATTTTGTGGTAAGTCTAAATATTTTTTGACAGTCAATCAGATAATCATTTCATATGTCAAATATTATAGAGTTTACCAAAACCTTGTTCAGCCTTTGATTTCTATGCTCTCTCAGATGAATACCCCTGTCCTATATTTGTCTTTGCTTCATTAAGGTATAATGTATTTGCTGTTCTTTTTTCGTAGTTTTTGTTGTCCTTATTTCGTGTTGTGTGTTTTTTGTATTTTTTTTTACAGTAACTCCACACAGGAGACCCTGAGGGAAATAATTTCCCTCAAGGCCTATATCATCTTTGGGGTTGCTATGTGGAGGGTCTTTTAGAGGATAGGAAAGAGTGAACTTGGGTCTTGAAGAGACCCATGTTATAGGATGGAGGAAACACAGAGGCCGGCAGATCATTCCACAGCCGAGCTGTTGAACACAAGAATAAATTGTAGAAGCGACCCGTTCTCATGTAACAAATGTCAACCGTGTGCAAATTGAACAATGGTTCGTTAATATTAAAACAAATATTTAAAAATACGTATTTTTCAATTTTCAAGTACTGTTACCATCGCTAGCACAATATAGCGAGGGTATCAGCAATAAGAACTTAGAACAAGGTGACCGTGGAGACTGGACCGGAATTCGAAGTCAGAATCAGAATGTTTCGGGGAACATTTGCGGTGACCAGTGCCAGCACTAACTGAACCCATCCGGCTAACGACTTCCGAATAATTGCCGGAATGCTCTTCTTTGACGATCATGCCAGAGAGTACAACTTACATTATATTAAAAGATATATCTAACATCATGTAGATACAATATGTTCATAAAGCCTCGGTCACACGGAGCGATTTAAAAGCTATCGAAATCGCTTCGTGTGATAAGGTATTCGCTGTGAGTAATCCAATTAGCAACTTTTAAAAATTCGCGCGATTTGATTTGAACGTATTCAATTCTGATCATGATAAACGGGAGATTTTTTAGGTCACGTGACCTAGTTGCCGGTTGTCAGCTGTTGTCGCATCTCTTTACCATTACGCAGTGCTGCTGTCGGACTGTCTGACATTTTGGTTTGTTTGGGTTATTGCTTAGGTTGGATTTTTCTCTTCGACTAATCCAGTTGCAAACCCATTGTGAGGTTTTTCTATTTCACTTAATAATTTTTTACTTACTTCGCACATTTAAAACGAATCAGAAGTTTCAAAAAATACAGCACGAAACTCCTACGGTATTTTTTAACAGTTCATTTGCTACTTCCTACTCGCAGTATAAGACATTGCAATGGCTTCGTGTGACTCTCTCAAAGCGCCTATAAGATGTGGAGATCACTCGCCTTGGCAACATAGCACCGTTTAAATCATGCTGTGTGATCGAGGCTTAAGTTAAGAAATAATTAGTTTTGGAGATTATTAACTTTGCTATGGAGAATATTAAATAAACATGGCGACGATGTAGACGAACATTATTTTATTTTAAGAAAACGCAAATCTGTATCATCATCGGAGTAGATGATATTGAAATAATGGGGTACGATCTGAATCAGGAATATATATGACCTTTGAAGGAATTTTATAAATTAATTCACCGAATAAATACACCATTTACAATAAAACATAAATTCGTAAATACAAGATTTTAGATAGGGGGGAAATCACCAACCGGATCCCAGATAATGTGGAAATAGACGTAAAGCTGTCGGCTGATGGCCGTGAGGTTAGCCGCTAGTATTGACAATGTTGAAGGAAGCATGTGGGTTGTAAATGAAACAATTATTTACAGAAGGTACTAGCAGAAATTATATTTATGTAAGTTTGCATGACTGAGGAACTTTTGAGCCGAAAAAGGCTGACGTGAATTGAATGAATTGAAACATTATTTTCAGGACCAAAAATGTGGCGTTTACTGCAAGTGAGAATTTGGGTGAGAGAAACAAAATAACATTTGAGATGGGGGAGGCACAAAAGGCGATTATTTGTTGAAATGTGTACCCCTCGATTAAATCCTCAAAGTAAATACATTTTAAGGAGATAAAGTATTACCACCAGTGTAAGTAGTATTTAATACATCCATAATAATATTATATTACTCATATGTACGTATTATATAATAGCGGGAGTTATGCAAATAATAATGGATGAATACGTTTGTAGAAATTATCAATTTAACATTTTTTACGTAGATTACGTTTTTTTTTTAACGTGGAAGCAATGAACTCGGGTAAAAAATACCCGAGGTATTTTAAATTACGCGCCATTCCTTACGAGCGCTGCCCCACGTTTTTCCAGTCTCAGATCAGCTAACCACAATCACTAGGGATTGAGGTATACATTGCATCGGTCACACGATAGGCATGCCACGATATAGGTGAGTGCAAAAATTTTTCGGCTGTTTTTACACATGTTCATCGACAAAGAAACGATGAATTAGAAAGATAACTCCATTCAAATAAATCACAGAAAGCATTTCATTTCAACTGAATACATTTATTTTGATTTTACGTTTGTAATTTTTAAAATAAAACACATGTTTTTAGTTTTTTTCTTATTATATTTGAATAATAAACCTAATAACAATTATAGTTTGGGTAACAAAAATGCAAAAAAAAAATTCTTATTGATTAACGAGATTCATTTTGTTCTCGGTGAAATTCACCCAGTTCACCTGCAAAGTGAGTCCAATATGTTCATTAATACCGGGTAAATTATTTGTCGTTATTTTCCATGTCCCCATATACCCAATTTTTACGTACCGATCTAATCAAAATTGTCGTTTTTTCTGAATTTTTAAAACTCTATTTTAAAACATCACCAATTTATAATGTAATCATAGTTTTTCGCTTCCGAGCTGTTCAGAAAGCTTTAATTTTTTCAAGCTTTTGTGAAACGACAGCACTCAATGGATATTAATATAGTTAACTTCGTTGCCATAAGTTTAACTCAATTTTAACTCTTCACTAAAAGCAATCCCTTTTTAATTGGAAGTCCATGCGCGGAACTGGCAGATCGGGCAAAACAGCCGGAAAAGTTTGCAGTTAATGTTGCATAGTAAGTTATGGGACGTTTTCTTAGCTATTCTACAAAATAAATATCATTTTATCATAGAAAACAAAATTTATAAAAAACATAGTTTCTAAAAAATCTGAAAATTTACGATTGAAAAAAAAAGTTTGTAACCATTTAAAATAAAAGTAAGACTGAAATCTTTTTAATTTCTGTTGTTTTTTTCGGATTCGTGGTTCATTTTGGGATGTGTTAATATTATCTTCTACAATGATTAAAAGTAATTGAATTACATCTACGAATATCCAATTCGTTTTATACTGCAGTTCTAACGTGAATTAACTTTTTTTTAAATTAGTAGAACTCCATTTAATTTCTTTTAGAAATTTAATTTACATCAAATTTAATAACGTTATTATTAAGTTCTGCAAGCATTTTAGTTTTTATTATTGTGACAGCTGTTTCGGCGTTCAAGGCCATTTTCAAACTGTGGTTAATTCACATTGCGACGATTTACTTTTATTTACTCCTACTCAATTCTAATTTGGGGACTGTTTAAAATTATTTATTACCGGTAAAAACTTAGTTAAAAAATAATTGAAATTCTCTATTCTATTAGGTACTTAAATTGATAATTCGTTTTCCCCGCATTTAAATGATAATGTTTATAATTGATTTATTTAAATGCGTTTTATTTTTTTGGTCATGTGAACATACTGAGAAGTTTTATGTGATTACCACACAAGAGCTCCAACTGCTTTCAACCGTCTAGAGCCAGCGAGACTATGGTATCCCCAATTGGGGTATGTCGTGAGGCTAAAGGTATCGAGGAGGAGAAGGAGACGGAGAAGAATGAAGGTGGGGAAGTACCCGGCTATTCAGATCTGGTCATCAAACCTGGATAAAGCCATTTAAACCAACGTTTTGATTATTAATGGTGGTCTTTTATCAGGGCAATACTGACAGTATCTGCCATTCTGGATCGTACCGCAAGTATACTAGATATTATTTTAAATGAGTAAATTGTGAAATTTCATTATTTAATCAAACAAAATTTACTCCGGCACGCCGGGATTTGAACCCGCGACTTCCAGATTCGTAGCCAAGGATCTTACTTCTCGACCACGGAGACTGTCAAAATTACTGTTAAAAATAGGTGTGCTATGTGAGATGTAAAAAACATTTTTGTGTAGAATAACCCCCCGCTAGTGCACTACCCCGGACAAATAAATGCAAGTATCAATATTTAATGTTATTTATCTGCTGTTTATTTACACAAGCTCTTTGTTTATAGAATATGCCCGAGTGGGTTGGGTGTGTAACATAAAACACACAAAAGTTAAATATTTTGGTGAATTTCTATCATTTCAAAACTAATTAACTAAAATTCGAAGGTAGATACTCTTTTTACTGTCAAAGGTTTTACGTTCGCAATCCCTTTGTAGGTAGCTTCGTGATTATTAAATTCATTTCCAGTCGTAAAACTTTGCATTAACTCGGCAAAAACAAATGATTAAAATTGTTGTTTGCTTGGCTTTGGCTGCAAAACTTAATTCCTGCGCAAAATTGTGAACACCAAGAGCGCATCGCATCGGGAACGGAGGTAACCGCATAAATTCCTCGTATCCTCCATACAGTATTCCGTCGACGTGAACTTAGTGTCTAGGCTTTTACATTAATTAGATTGTCTGGTATAAGAGAAGATGCCGCGAAGTACCGGTACAAGCGAGGTACAGGTACAAGGTACAGGGGCTCATCACGGCGAGGCCCGCTTGTGATAAACAATTAAGCAGTCACCACTCTGCCACGGAGGCAGGTATGAATTTAAATTTAGCCGCGAAGTGTTTTGTACTAGTTAGGAGAAAACTGGGAATAAGCCATTCACTATAGTACTGGAGATTTGGTAAGAAGCAAAGTAAGTTTGCCCATAGCGTTGTCTGTCCAAATGTATAACTTTTGAAAGTCTCCGAGGAACGTTCCATTATCGTCTAAACTGTTACGAAAGATCCGCTGAAAGACGCGATAAAGACAAGTTGCAAAAGGTTTCATGACATGTTTTGCGCGTTATTATTTTATGGTGATGCCTTCGAAATATTAAAACAATATTTGTATAACATTTTTATTCTTAATTAACTACAAAAATCATTCGTAAAACACTTGATGGGAACACGTGATTCATTTAAAAAATGTTAAAATTTTAATCTAGAAAACAAAATCCACAATAATAATTACCGAACAGACGAATAATTTTAGAAGTAAAAATAAAAATAAACATGAAATTAAAAAAAAAATATTAACCTCATTCTATCATAAAAAACCTATAATTAAAATGTATAATAAAATGTGTAATTTTGACTTATAACTTAATACGGTGAGTAGGTAAGTACTATAATAAAATGTTGATTGCAGCCAAGATAATATTAATATATAATCAGATGATAGTAATATTTACTAAACACATGAGTTATATATTATATTATACCCTTGAAGATGTTCAATTTAAATAAGCTTCAATATAATTATCTTATTTACGTAATATCGGCGCAGTGTCCCCACACCACCTAATACATATCTCTCTGGCGGCAGGTAATATTCCCTCGCGGAGGCTCCCTCAAAGGTCGCCATAGTGACAACTAGGCGTGGGGTACTCCCCCAACCTGCGCTCCCTGCCCTCCCCATTCGCAACCCCCACCCCCAACCCCGACCTGGGTCGCCCCCCCCCGCTTCCCCCGACTTCCCTTTCCCCGGTCATCGCAGTAAGTGGGCCCGTTTGTACTTTTAATTTTCGGCGGCCGACAGCTTTCGAATGTTCGGTCGACTGTGCCCGTAATACGCATTTATGATGTAAATTATGTACATGGTTGAACACGATCGAGGAAGTATTTCACTTTATGAGATTTATTTATTTTATGTTTTTCATTTGGATTTCGTTCTGGGCATTATTAAAAGAGGTGTTCCTCCATTTTTTTTTTGTGCCTGGAAATCGAGAAGATTTTGCAGAATTAATATCGTCAAGGCTTTCTTCTACAAATAGTGGTGGTAGTTACCTGTAAAGCAGTAAGGTAATTGCCTTTATAATCAAAGTTCTTCTCTCACTTTATAACGTAATGAATAAGCGTGATTATTTTCAAATAAACGAACTTATAATATTCACAGTTAAATTTGGTGATAAAAGAGAAAACAAAGTATGAGTATGAAAAAAAAAGTCATTTTTCATATCTTCTGCGCCTTCAAAAATCTTATTATTTATTATGGAGTTTTTTTTTAACAATAACATTATTTTTGGTGATGTGACAGTCTTGAAAATGGTAATGTAAGAATATCACGCTCGAGATGAATTTATATATACGTATGATATCTTAAGAGGAACGGCTGCGCGACCTGTTCATACAAAACTTAATTTTGGATTTAAGGTCAAAATACTCACCTAAACCTAAGGGTATTTTTTTTAAATGAAATCTTATTAAATATCTAGTACGCATGAGAGGTATTTTTTTTTTACATTATGAAATATCCTCCATTAAAGGAATTGATTTTTCGCGATTTTAGGCTGCTCTCTGATGGTGCGGTGAGGAACGAACATTACACTCATTACTGGAGACACTGCGCAGAAAAGTCAAGTTTGCTAAAGTAAGGTAATTGCAACGCAATCCATTGTGGGACTTTTCTGCACAGTGTCTCCAGTAGCGAGTGAAAAGTTTGTTCCTCACCAGACCGTCAGAGAGCAGCCTTAGAGGCATCTTTAAGAATTATTTAGGAGCTAACGGCGATTTAAAAAAAAGTTTTACCCAATCTACTTTGAAAATATAATGAAATATGAAATTAAAAAATATGTATATTAAAATAAGCATTAGGGTGGAATTTAAATTAAGTTAAAACGACCAATTTACGTTGGAACACAAATTTTCCGTAAATAATTGTTATGTAACGGCAGAAGGATCCTACGAGGATTCTAGCTACTCGTGAATAATAACGGTAAAAACGACGCCAGCGCCACGTTTGCCACGATGGTAGCTTGCACGCCCACGCTCTGTCAAAGATGTCTGTTCCGGATACTTCCCTCCATCCGTCTGCCGCCACGAAGTAATCGTAAGCCTAATTTATATTCCCCTTTGTGTTGTAATTCTTTTAGACCACCCTTGTTAAACATGCCCGTTCAGAGAATATCAGAGAGAATAATCACCAGTAGCGTTCATTTAAGGTTAGGTTAACTTGTCGTCAATGGTAGTATTAACTTGTTCTGTATGTACCTTCTACTGAAATAAACCCTGAGTCTGAAAGCATATAATAGCATCATTTAGTAATAGCGTCCCCCGACCCCAATTATAAGACCGCCTGTCGGCCTACTACCCTGCAGAGGAGATTCTTGGCCTACCGAAACTGAGCTAGTCGAATGTCCAGAGCCGAGCTCCCTGCCAAGACCCCACCGCCAGGGTAAGTCTAAACGATGGAATTGTCTCCCGTAACCGCCCTTTTCCAACCTTCCTCCTCTCCATCTCCTTCCCACAACCCCACCTCAGCCTGTTTATAACATAATTTAACATATCGACCCGAAAAAAACATTATTTTAATTTTTTTTTTAATATTTTTATTTAAATAATTATATTTACATGGCAAATACGATTTTTTTTTTAAATTCGATAAACCCGCAAATAATTTTCTAAGTTAACTCTAAAATTATGAAAGTTGATTTTTTTTCATGTGATATGTACTTTAAAATTTAAAAAATAAATAAATAAAATACTTCTCTTCCGTACTAGATATTTACTAAACCAATTAAAAAAAATATATCATTCAGTTTAGATGGGTATTTTGGCCTCAAATCCAAAATTAAGTAATGTATAAAACAGGTAGCGCAGCCGTTCCTCTTAAATTAAGAATTTTAACTTCTTCATAATTTCGCAAATTAAACTGATTAATTTCTAGAGTAAGGAACGTGGACATACAGACTTTACATAATATGACATTGTGATCCATTTGGTTAAATAGGAAATATTTTTCATTATTTTAAAAACAACTTTCTAACGTTGTAAAGTCAACTACTTTAGACAAAACTGTTCCTTCTTTAGAGCACATTATTTACAATCTTTATTAAGACATACTTACGTAGTACTTATAAATGGTCAACATCATATGGAGTAATTTTGTGACAAAAAAGTGAATCAATTCAAGGGGTTTGCAACTATTTTCACTAAACAATAATGTATAGTTAATTAAAGATAATGTAGACAGTTTTTAAGATGATTTCTTTATAAAATTCTACTCTATTATTTTTCAAGGGAAATTTAATATTTTACCCACGAGCCCTACTAAATTTTACGTACATATTCAATAAAATGTTCAAATTTGAAGTCATAAATAATTAAAGGTTCCGAAAACATTATTTACAAAAAACGGTTTTAAAAAACGATCTCTTAGTGGATAGAAAAGCGATTCCTATCGGCTTTTGATGAAGTTATCAGGTAGAATGAATCGGGTTGTAAACACAACGTTCGTTGCGAGCTGTGTATTCTCTAATATAAAACATCAGTTCTTAAAGGGTTTTCATCGGTAATTGATAAGGCTCATTATCGGGATGAATATTTAAATACGGCCGCGCCAGCTAATGTTGAAGCCGCTGTTTCACCCGCCCCTGCGGATGCTGAAGAAATCCTCACCATGGTAACGCCAGGGGATGGATTGCTATGGAAACATCATAGAGCAGACTGTTTGCGCGTCAGCATCAAATCCAGCATCCTCCGTCCCACCCACCCCCACTCCTCTCCGCCAAACTCACCCCCAGGCAAAATGCCACCTCGGGGAGGGTACCTACAAGGCTTTCCGAGAACCAGTTTATTATCTGAGTGGAATATTTATTCCAAATAAATGTTTATGTTAAAATGCGAGTAAAAATCGTTCTTCGCGGAGAAACAAATTCAAAATTACATATTGTGATGTAGGTATTTAATGAAAATGTTTTTAAAACGTGTGTTTTATTTTTGTATACCTTGAAGGTTTCGCGCCAATAACGTTATAAGGTTGTACTGTTACTAGTTTTTAATGAAAAATATGTTTAATTAAGGTTTACTTTTTATCAAAACACTGGTTACTGCGCGTTAAACATAAAACAAAAACAAAAACATTTAAAAAAATGGTTCAGAAATAAGACAATGTTTCTATTTTTTGTTGAAAACAAAACTCTATAACTCTTGAAGATATTCTTTCAATTTAAACCAGCTAAAGTGCGTTTTAAAATTATATTCTCACTCTTCTGAGACGAGTAAAAGTCTTCTGATAGGTATCTATAAAGTTGTGTAGTATTGGAAATCAATATTATTACCTAAACATGTTTAAAAATTGTATTATTCAACCGATTTTCATGAAATTGGATAAAATTAAATTCTGAGTCGGGCCATGTCAAGAATCAGAATAACAGAAGAGTATGTATACGATGATGTATGAATGTGAATGAAGGAACGAGTGTGTCAAATTTTTATGCGGTCCGTCCTCTCTGACTACTTCTGCGGGGAAACAGCGTTATAGTTAGTTACTTGGTTAACTAACCGGTTTAAGAACAAGTATTCTGGGATGACCGATGTATTTATTTAAATAGGTACAATACTGCCCGGAAAAATGCTATATTATATAAAGACATTAACTAATTATCTATGAGTTTTACTAGAAAAGTTGCAAAATGCATGTACTTTTAATACAAGTGAAAAAAATAAAAGTTTAACCGATCTTTGCCTTTAGAATGGGTGCAGACATCTTTTCTTGCGAGTTTCGTAGTCCTGTGGATTAAAATTTCTGGTAGCATTTGACCGAGCCAACAAATAATATCGGTGGATAATCTCCGTGTTTGAGATCTGCTGATGCTGGGCGGACCGTGATTTGTGAATGGCAAAAGCTTTCCAAATTTTAAATCCCTTCTTTGAGGATTTGTTGGGTCGGAAGATGAAGCAATCAAGTAGTAATGGACAAACATGCGACAAATGTGGGAACATAATTTTTTTGAAAGAAGCTAATGTGCGTTTCAGTTAACTACCTAACTAAAAATCACGCTAATTCCTTGCAGGAATAAGCAAAAGCGTAAAACGCAAACGCATCTCAATTTTAATAAACAGTAGGTACTAGTTTCAATCATCGTTTCGTATATTTTGCACTCATCTGTTATTCAGGCTTTTTACATAATTGGTTTCCGTGTTTGAATCAATTCGATGATTGTGCAATATCTTCCTTGGGTATAAATACACGACCCCTAATATTATTAATTTGTGCAACTTACCCGTATGTTCTCTTGTCACTCCCTTTTCCATCCATATATTTTGCATGCCCAACCATATCAATGTCGCTTTCATAACCTGATCTTCTTATCCAATCACATCATTCGTGATACGTTCGTACGTGATTAAACCACGCTTATAAGCCCTAGGGATCTTATTTATACCGCTTTCAGCCTTGCCAGAAATCGATTTTAACGCATTAAGGTACTCAATTATTGTTTAATAGATATTTTTTTGACTTACTTAGTATACCATTATTTTCCGTATGAAATTTCTAAGAGTTTAATGTACGTACTGGAGACCTAATTTGAGCGTCGTTGTAAGGTGACCGTTTTGATAACCTCAATACGAATATTACGAAGGTAAACAAGCATTTTATTAAACTTAAAACCTTTCTGATAATTCTATTTTTAACTTTAAGGTCCGGATTATATGAAGAAAAAAAAATAAAACCCAGGCAGGCAGGGTCCCTGGTAAGATTACACGGTAATGAATAAATATTCAAATGTTACGGGAGAGAGACGTTAAATTCGTTCGAGCCTGTTTTCTCGGGGTTTGATACTTTATGTTAAGCACCTGCCTCATTCCCAGAAATCCTTTTTATGAAGCCAATTGAAATTTTAAGTCTCCAATAAAACAAATTAGAACATAAGTGGCACGGTGCTTCGCCAGCACGCCGAAATTGATATTAAATCGTTTGCCTTTTAATTGTCAATGGCCCGGCGTTATTTAACAATTAAAGTGTTTTACAAGAGACACAATGAAACAAAGACTACTTCCCAGCCGGCTTTTGATGACTCGTTAATTTCCGTCATAAGATGAGAAGGCCCGATAGTGAACAAATGTAACGACAAATTGAATATCTTAAATATCTTGGCTTATTCTTACATGTTTTCAGACACTTCAGGGGTTTATTACAATCGTCGATAAAAGCACACATGAATAATTTATACTAATTAAGTACGTACGCACGAATTCATTGATATTAGTGAGAAAGTTCGAAATCTTACTACTGCTATTTTTGCTTGATTTTATATTGTATAATTAAAACCATACATCAAGTTATCTGTGGGTGCGTTCAATAAACTCCAGCTCGATGTGGTTTGGAATTAAAAACCCTAGATAGATTTTCATGCCTGGATTTTCTAGGTTAACACACTTTTTTCATCTCACAATGTTTGTCATAAGTCAGAAGCAACAGAATTTTGAAAAATTAGGGAAACTGGCATACCGTTTGCTTCATCTTTCACACATACTGCTAAAGAAGGATTAACAAAATGTATTTTTTTGTTTTCATAATTAAATTTAACAATAAATAAATAAATAAAATGAATTCCCTGGTTGTAGCAGTATAATTATAAAATAGAGTTTTCGTTTGTATTCTTAACATTTTAAAACAATTAGGAATTTTTATACATACGAGTATTGTTCTTTGAACACTCTTTGTAATATTTTTGTTGGATTTAACCCTAGTTTGAGAAACAAAACATTGTTCAAAATGTGTTTTCTTTGTTGTAAAACCAAACAATGAATTCTGTTGGTGTTTTAAGTGTTCGGAAAATGTCAAATAAACAACAAAAACACTGTAATGGATCACGGGGAGTGTAAACATTCTCATTATACAACCTCCTTCGCTCGAACATATTGAGAACAAACACGATACATATTCCATCAAGCGAGATCCGCATGCATGTGTTGTGTATCGATACATTATGTATACGGATGAATTGGTGTTGTTAAAAGTAGGCGGTCTAATATGGTTCCGGGGCGTTCAAAGATCGATCACATTCTGCCCATCCCCGCCCAGTTCGCTCCTGTCAGTCCCCCCATCGCCCCCCATCAGCCGGCCCAACCCACCCTAGCAAACCGCCCCCTCCACCGCCCCCTTCACCGGCCTGACAATATTGCAACGATAATAAAGGGCTCTGACCAAAGAGCGGTGGGTGTAAAGGAAACGGGCAGACATTTTTATTAATTGAATTTCCAAAGGGATCAAAAACAAATTTCACTTGTTAAAGTCAATCAAAACCGGCAAACAAACGCCATTTATATATTGCATAGATTAGGGAAATATTTAATCGATTGATGGGAGTAATTACTTTGGTAATCAATGATCATAAAAAAATCATTAGATTCAGTTAAATACCCGGTCTGGCAACGTTTTTATTGTTAGGGTGGTTCATGACTCGATTCTGGTTGAAACATTCATAAATATAAGTATCAATCAAATTATCTACCGTGATTTATATTGTTATTGTCGGCTATCTAAAATTTAAATCACAACCTTTAAAGAATATTAAAATTATACTTTCTTCAAATGCTTGGTAACTTTGTGGCATCATTATTAATTATATAAATTGAAAATACACTTGCACATGTTTCGATAGCAATGAATTTTATTCCTGAAGATGATAGCATTGCTATCGAAACATATAGAAATATTTATATATTTTAAGTAAAGTGGTATATACAAAGTGTATTTTCAATTTATATAAATATTAAAATTAACTGAAAAATTACTTTTTACATCATAATACTAAATAGGCATTTCAAAATATTCCCGCGATGTGACTTTTTTCCGATTTCATGATTTTCCGAATCAAAAAAAAGATTGGTAAAGAAGCTGTAAAGAATTATTTCAAATTCCGACTCCTTGGGCGGAAAAAGCTGTCTAGAGGTTACTCTTTCAGGGTAAGATTTTCCTAAAACAAAATATTTTTTGATCATATCCAATCATCCGTACAAGAAAATGTTTTTGTTTTGTGTTTAGTTATTATTTAATATATATAAAATACGAATTAAGTCCTGCTAAGTCAATTAATTTATCTTGTCAACGGGTACTCATCTCTTATTAGTTACAAATTATAATATATAAATATATTATAATTTTCATTTTATTGTCTTAATTTTTTATTTTTTTATTTAATGTAAATCAAATTAAATAATGTTATCATTAATTTCTGCAAGTATTTTCAGTTTTTTTTTATTATTTTGACAGCTGTTTCGGCGTTAAAGGCCATTTTCAAATTGCTGTTAATCCACATTGTGACGACTTGTTTATATGATTTTATTCACTCCCACCCCATTGAAGATTTATTATCAGTAAAACCGATTTAGTTAGAAAATAATTAAAATTATCTATTCTGTGAGGCTTTGACATTTATGATGTGTTTCCTCGTATTTAACTGATAATGCTTTATTTATTGATGTAATTAAATATGTTATATTATTTTGATAATGTTAACATACTGAGAAGCGGTGAATATATAATGTTCCTTACTTTATTAATTAATGCTATATTAGGATCATTCGTTCATTCATTAATTTCTAAATGTTAAAGTGAATTTAATTTTAGACCCTTTCTTTCTATATGTAAGGGTTTAGGCCCGCTGTTGTCAAGCGGAACGTGATTATTTACTAAGAGATGTTCTGCAAATTTTGAAGAAGTGCTTTTATTTTCATAACATCGTATATGTTCTTTGAATTTAGTTGAGAAAGCTCTTCCAGTCTACTATAATAATATAAAATTTTACATGAAATTTTAAAAAAATAAATGAATGGAGTAGACAATCAATATTATTATCTTCACATGATCTCAATATCTACATGGTTTCTTTCAACACTCTTTCATAAATTTTAATCTTCTCATTGAGATTTATTTAATTTTATTAGGACCGACCGGTTTCGCTTAACACAAGCATCATCAGGGTACAAAATTAAAATGATAAAAAATACATAGTGTGTGTTTATATATACAAAATAGAATAAGACAAAATATAACATAGAACAAAACAAAAACGGGATAGCATGGAATAGAAGTCTGACATAATAACAGAGAGAAAGAGACAGATGTGTACATAATGGAATACAAGGGAACATATGAACAGGTGATTATGGGATAATGGAAAATTTTACGAGTTTATAGGAAATATACCTAATATTGGGATATTTGACGTATTTAATTGATTATTAAGAATATTGTTTTTGGTTTTAACTGCTTTCTTTATTTCGAGTGATTCTAACTTATTTAATCTGTTTCCATATCCATTTTTATGAAGAATATTAGCACCAGTGCTTTGAATGAAGGTATGATCTTTATCAATAAGGTCATTGGCGTATTCCGAAAAGCCGTTATTGTGTAATAATTATTATTTACATTATCAAATACTTTATTCAGTACATATTTAACCTTGTTCGACGATATACATTTTTTGATAGTATTTGCAACATAGGTATATTGTATTCTAATGTTCTCTGTCGTAAATATTTTTATCTTTTTAAATTACCAATCCATCGTTACTTGTGAACCTGGTGTAATATGCACGTCATAATTTATATTTATTCTGCGGATTGAATATATGTTGAATTAAAATTTTGCAGTTCAGTATTACCTTGACCTGTAAAATTTTCATCGCATCATATCTCTTTCTGTGAATACTAGGGACAACTATTAGTATTACAATAGCGTTTTGAAGCATTTGGAGTTATTTCAGTTTAGTTTATTGTTTATCCATATCATGCGAGAGGTTCTACCAATAACATAAATTATTTCAATTGGTAAAAACATTTATAACTTATAAATACTGCAATGCAAATTATCTTAGTCCTTAACAAGTTTTTATTTATTGAATTTAAAATATAAATCCACGTAATACTACGATGAACATATTCCGTGACTAATTTTAGGGTTTCATAGTTAAAATTATTTGAAAAATTATTATGGATGCAATTAAAAATATGAGAAATAATATTAGGTTTAATTTTTGAATTATTAATTATTTTTATTGAGATTTAAAAACCTCATTTTAATAAATTGAACATGAATTCCTCATGACATAAATTGAACTGGTCTCATTAGCTATGTTGGTTAAGCGGTTGCCCCCGATAGGCAGAGGTCCTGGGTTCGAGTCCCAGATGCGACTGAAATCTTTTTATTTTCTGTCATTTTTTCGTTTTCATGTTTTATTTAGGTTATGTTAATATTATTTTATTTTGGATTTTAGCAATTGGTATTTTAAACGCATTACTTTGTTTTTTAGCATTAATGTATAGTTCTTTTATTGGCGTATATTACTAACTTTTTTTTTTAATACATATGTAATGCATTACGCTGACTCTAAAGCATTTGGTATTGAAGAACGCTCCACTTCGAATACGTATTTTTTTAAAGATTTGATAGGCGTACAATTTGATCCAGGTAAACAGTTTTCCCTAGATAAAATATATATAATGGCTATGCATATAGAGTAAGATAGGAACGCTTGGAATAACCTTGTCAAACCAATTGGTTGTCCACCCGACTGACGGAGATACAATTTAAACTGATAATTTAAGTTACATTCCATCAATAAGTTAGCCTACAAATGCTCAATTCTGCGTAGAGACCTATTTACAGTCCCATGATAATCAATTCACACGAAGTAGTCAAGTAGGCTCAGCGTTACCGGCCAAAGCCTTACGCTCGATTGGTATCGAGGAATACGCTTCGAATCCACCCTGAGCTCATTGACATGACGGATGAGGAGAAAGTGGAAGGAATTGGGGCGGGATGATAATAGGGCGGGGAGGAAGGGCGGATGGAGTGAGTTGGGTCAGCCTGAAATCTTGGAGCACGGATGAGCGGAGCGGGTACTGTATTGAGTATTGATGTATGTCGACAGGTTTTTATTACAATCAGAAAAATAATTGCCACATGTTGCTATTTTTTTATATATATAGATATGTATTATTTGAAGTAGTTATGTAATTGAATTTGATACACATAACGGATATTGAATGTATAACCTTTCAGCCTATGACTATTTTTTTCTATTTCTTCTTTTACAACTGTTGAAATATAATATATGGTGGAAATCCATTTAAATAAAAAACACCCTTTAACTTTATTCCACTTTTATTTGGCCGTGACCGGTTTCAGCCTGTGACGAAACAACTGTAACCCATGTTAAAAATCATTTTTGAAACCAGATTGACGTATAAAGTAATATTATGAATAAATTCAAAAGTATCAAATAAGTTACGTTTTGTAAAATCATGCTATAACAATACTGAAAAACATAATTTAAGTAAAATCATGGTTTATTATCACTGACATCCAAAATTGTACATAAACTATAGTTTAAGCATGCATTGTAGCCGTCTGAAGATAACCGTCACAGGCTGAAACCGGTCACGGTCAATAATAAAGTGAAATAAAGTTAAGCAGTGTTTTTTAATTAATAATTAATTTTTACATTTATCAGCAACGTCTGATAGTTGTTGGTTGACGGCCTCCGTGGTTAAAGGATAAATCTCGGCGTGCGTAAGTAAATTTTATATTATAATTTATGTTATTTAAAAAGTAATCAATTAAAAATAATATGCAGCATATTTCAGCATGTTCCAGAGCGTAGATACGATACTATCAGTGTCGTCCTGGCGAAAGAACACCATTTAGAATTGAAACATTGCTTGAAATGGCTTTAGCCGTGCTTGATGACCAGATCTGAATAGCCAGATACTTTCTCACCTTCCTCTTATCTATCTCCTTCCCCTTCCTACTACCTTCAGCTTCACGACATGCCCTTGCTAACATATTCTTGCTGTCAAAATCTCAACTACCATACCTTCTCCGGATACAATAAAAACCGGATAACTATTCAAAAATTCTCCCATACATTCTATAAATGGAATCCATCATTTAAGGACCTTTCGGAATTGAATACCTGTTACTTTTTTATTGAAATTTATAAATGAATGTGGCTTGAATATTATTATGTTCGCTATTCTAATAGAAGACCACCGTCCATACCGCTATCAACTAATCCCACGATTTTCTTTTTAATTCGCTGAAATGAATCCTTTTTAAGCGATTTCGTGACGTTTTTAGCAAAATTAAATTTATATGAATGCATTATTACATAGATAATATACGAACATGTTAATCTAAATGGATTAGTATAGGTACTAGTACATATTATCAATTTTGTTCATAATCACGTTTTAAAATCATGAACTCTTTGTTCTACCCCAACTAACAATAAAAATATGTTTTATGTAAAAGTATTTTCGGCTTTATTTAATCGTCATTTTCAAAAAAAACATTTTTTCAAAATGTTTACAATATTATATTCCAAAAACCTGCAGGCAGCGCCATCCTGCTGCAATTTGTCAAAGTTATTCGTTGAAAGGTTTGCAGCCAGGCTAGAACAGAAAATGGGAAACCTGGGTGCGCTTACGGGAGATTTTCAGGAAACCCCGAGCTTATACTTTTCGCTCGCCGACAGATGGCAGTAATTGAGATATTTTATTCGTTATTCATCATTAGGTAGTAAATCTTATGCAAACTTGTAATTATTATTAAATCATTATATATTAAGTGAGAAAATGTATCGTTTAAAAGCAGAAAGTATTTAAAATATATTATTAATATTTTATAACATTACAAATTACATATCTTGCCTTTGATATATTTCGCTAGGTTTTCATTTCGGTTTGATAATGAGAAAAGTAAAAGGTTAGATTATTAAAAAATGTAATTTTTTAAACAACAAACATTATAATTCAGGAACTTCGATAAGAAAGTGACGTAATTATACAAATTTACATTAAAAGCTCAGCTTTCTAACGACCAAAAAACATTTCGTGTCAAATTTCAATCTAGCCAAAACTTTCACGTATTACAATAGTTGCCTTGCATTCCACGGCCACTTAATCGAGTTTACAAAATATTATATTCAAGTTCAGTCATGCAATGGAAAAAATGCGGATTACTTTCCAGATAATCAATTACAACCTTCGTGTTTCGGTAATTTTCGTTCGATAAGCAATCCGCCATTTTGCTTTTTCGGCAGCCAAAAAACGCGGCAAAAAAAGGAAAATGAAACTGCACACGTTAGAATGATGGATTACCATCGTAAATGCAATCATATTTCTGGCGAGTCAGGTTTCCCATGAAAACGTAGATTTTCAGGCAATACGCGTACTTGCAAGTCGATAAATCTGAAATATGTTTTTTGCGGTGGGGTTGATTTTTGTTCTCGAGTAATTAATTTTCCTGCCGCCAGGGGACTGAGGTCACGTGGTCAGATGAAATGATGGGAATTATCACGGCCCTGCGTATGATAAACATTTTTTACATCGGGTTAATGATACGTGAAGCGTATTAATTTAGAAAATTGTAATGACAGCCCTTTCATAATCTGTACATACTGATCAAGCTTATAAATAGACTTTCGAATTTTAAAACAGCATGAATAAAAATAAAGTATATGGCCAGCCACCTACGAGTAACTTGTATGTAGGCGACAGTTACGTCACTGTATCAAAGTCCTTCGCGGTATATGGAGGTTGCGCACAAATGGTGACGCGACATTAGGGTGACTTTTTAGTTCCGTCTGCTGGGGACTTATGAGCGATGAAACCATCTCCGCGTCTGTACTATTATATGTCTGCACACGTTCGGAGACAGAATCCGTTCAGTTCAACCTACGACTACACATATGATATTATATTCATAAAATAGATTATTTTATCTTATATTACCACAAAATGAAATGGCCTATCGTATAGAACTTATTGTATTTTTTTTTTAATATTTGTTTTCTGAAAACTTGTTGCTTTATTCTATGTATCAATCACTATGTAAAAATTATGTGAAAGTCCTTCAAGGCAATGATAATTAATTTTAAAAATTGCCCTAAGACGAAAGCATCGCTCGTCAAAACTGTTGGTGCTGACGCGAAATAATAAAAAAAAATCAGTATTCGCTTGTACGTCCACGTATAAATTTTTTAACTTTTCCTCTCACTACTAATAAAATGTCCAAATAACGCCTCTTTCGCAATTTTTTTCTGCATCTGATTATAAAATTACAAACCACTGCCGCCTTTAGAAATCCATTGAGGAATGAAGGGCAAAAGCGGACAGTTGCTTACCGTGTACACTCTCGGACGACAGTAAAAGCGTCGTAACTGTCGCCGCGACACAAGTGGCTCGTGTGCGAGCGGCCCAGTTTAAAGTCTTCGAAATTTTTCCGTATTTAAAGAATTGAAGTAGAGGAAGTTCTTTGTAAGGAAAAATATAAGGGGCGGGTAGGAATTTGGAGGTCAGTGTGTTCATGGGTGAAAGATGTATTAATCCATCCCTCCCACTGCGGTGCAAGGCGATGGGAAGAGAGAGTCCGGCTCTAGATGTCTTGGGGTATCCCTCAACCGGACTCTATCAATCTGACCCACCACGCAGCTGGTGGGCAGATGCATCTACCGCCAATACATGGACAAACCTCAGCCCATGAATCCGGATACCCTTGCGAAGTCACTTGACGTAGCAAGCCACAGGGGTGACCTATGGAGAGTTGTTGGTTATCCAATGAAAGGTTTCCGGGGCGGCTGTACCCTTACTCGCCTACCCGATTGTATTATAGTATTTCATCAAAGCCATGAAAAATAAACAAATTTGACTTAAAGTATTAGGTTTTGAACTTATTATATAGGAATATGTGACACTCTTAACTTTTGCAGTCAGTGGCGTCACTAGTGTAGGTATATTTTGCAGATACCAGGAATTCTGTATTTTAAAAGAGTTCATATAATTAAAAATAATAACATTGTATTCACCACTGTTTTTAATAAATAAATATCTACTAGTTTTTAGTAGCAAAGCTTACTTCGTCAGGATAAACAATATAATAAAAATTAAATAATAAACAATAGACAAATTACAAACAAAAATTAAACTTAAGTGATGAAAGCCAGTAAGTGATTAATTAGAAACGTTAAAATAATTGAAAAAATAAATGTTTATTATTAAATATTAAATAACATAAATAAAAAAGAAAATATTTTTAGTCTTAATAATAATTAAATCAAAAGAATGCATGTAAATAAAACAATAATAGATATTGCTATAAAAAAAATTATAATGGTATTCTAAATATCGTTTTTAATGTGAAAATAAATTGAATAGAAAGCTATTTGATTATTAATAATATTTAATTGACTATTTCTAAATTCAAAAATTTAGAATTTATCTAATGGTTAACAAGTTGTATTCGTATTTAAAAAAACCTTTATTTTTGTCAAAAGAATGATTTGTTTCCAAAATATGGTTGAAAAATTCAGAATTATTATTATTACTTAACCCCTTGGATATTCGAGTCATCGAAACCAGTAGTCACATAGTGGCGTTTACCCCACCTACTCTGGCGGACTCATAAAAGTTGTTTTTATCTCCTTTTGTATTATGGTTAGATATATGATTTAAGCTGAATTAGAAAGAGAGAAAACCATGCTTTCTCTTTCCATTTAAAAATGAACTACAAATTCTTCCAAATAATTTAAATAAAAAAACCCAGAAGTAGTCGATCGCAATCGCTTGTTTTTACGTGCGCGGGTTTTCGAGATGTCCGACAGCTATTGGATTTTGTGCTTCAATTTACTCAAAATGTCTAGTTAACTATGTTATTATTAAAAAAAGAATATGTAACTACTTTTTTTTATTTATTTGTGGAATTTTTTATTGTGAAACTTTAATGTTTCATAAAATCGCTACGCCTTTCGAACGGTATTGTGAATTTCGAATGACGTTTTCAACTATGTATTTGTGTAATTGGAACGTTCTATAGTGATAATTCATTAAAGCACATTCTAATATAATATTTAGTCAAAGCGTGTAACGATTCTTCACAAAATAAATGATTTTGTAAACGTTTTCGTGTAGTGCATTATTTGTCAACGCGTAAATTATATTGGAAATGTCAAACGCAATTGAGGTAAGGTTAATTTTTTATAATCAAAAATTATATTGCTTGTTTGTTAAATTGTCCCAGAAATGCAGTGTTCTAATTTAAATAAGATCCTAATTAACGTGTTTTTACCAGTTCTTACATTGATTGACTTTCAAAATACCAGTAATACCGATTTCAAAAATTGTTCCTGCCGCCATGAAAAAATGCCCGTATTGTTAAAGTGTGGTTGAATTTGCCGATATATTTTTAATTATTTTTTATATGAAACGTAAAAAAAGTGAAGTGATAATTACCTTTATAATAATTTGTGTAAGAATCTTTTTTAGTTTCATGTAAAGTGATATAATTAGGAATAACGTGAAAAAAATGAAGGGTAAGCGACAAAAAAAAAAAAATTATTCAAAATTTAATTAATTTTAATGGCATTTGTCAATTTGAAATATTATTTTCTGAACAGTATTTTATTTTGGACTACGTTCAAAAACAGCGAATTTATTCATAGCGATGAAATTATCAATGTGAGTCTTAATTATAATTATTATAACTGACATCTGAACAAATTTCAGAAACCCGTGGGGTTAAACTCCTTAGGTGCTCTTTAACTCTTTTTTATAGTTATATTATTAAATAAAATTAACTCTATTATGATAATTTTTAAAACACTTTAAATGTGTGAGCCATAAGAAGAATTTTCCACCAAACTTACGAATAAATGTAAAAATAACCATTATCATGATAAAAAAATCGTGTGATAACAGAGTCACCCCTCAAGTTTTGTTTTGCATCCTGGCATGCCGACGATTAATAATTGATTCCACTAAATGGATATTTTGATTTTGTTATGAAAATATATACCATTATAATGTAATACATAATTGAATTATAATATCTCTGGTTTTTTTGACATTTAATCTCCTTGTATTTCACGTACCCCTAGCATCTCAACCTTAACCGGGACAAAGGACTGAAAGGCGGAAGGTACCAGCAATAAAGGAACCGGCCAAAACGTCCGGTGGAGTAATGGATATGTCAACGGCATGAATATCAACAACCCCTTTGAGGAGGTCCTGTTATTCTATTAGCATCAAACAAATAATAAGGAGACTCGAGCGGTTGGCCCACCCTATCGATTCAGCAGCCATTGTGGTGAGGAATTCAGGAATTCTAATATTGCATTATGATGATGGACTGCGCGTATTACCGGAATGATACGCGTTTTTGGGAGCCCTGTTTAAGGATGGCTTTAGTTTATCCGCTTCAAGAGGTAGGTGCTAAAATTAATTAGAGGGTTAGTATAGATTACTAATTTACAGAACCTTGTCAAATGAAGTCGGGAAATTTTATCCGAACCATAATAAAAATAAAATTAACTAAATTCTTTTTATAAAAAAAAAACTTATTTGAAATAGAAAGTACGGAAAAAATGTAAGCCATCGGTAGATAAAATAACAGTTTAATAACATGCTTGTCGAGTTTGGATAAAAAGCTCATATGGGTGAACAAAATATAATTCATATTTTATAAAAACAAGCGCTTATTGATCTCTAAAAAAATTCATTCTTTTTCTTATGTATTTACTTAATGTTCATCAAAATGTTATTATTAAGTTCTACAAGTACCTCCTAATTTTTTTTTATTGTGGTAGATGTTTCAGAGTTCAAAGTCTATTAAAACTGTGGTTAGGTCACATTGAGATGACTTACTTATACGATTCTATTTATTCCTACCCAATTTCTTATATTTATTTTTAAGATCTTTGAAATGATTTATTGATATTTTCGGTAAATACCGATTTATTTAGAAATCAATTCTAAGAAAAACTAAAATGTTGAAATTTGAAATCATATACACGTTGGCCAATTGTTTATTTTACCATATGGAAGAGATCAATGAAAGAGGTTGTATGCAAGCAAATTTTTTTTTGCTAAATAAATTTGAAAATAATATCTATAATATTTTCAATGAAAATATGAAACAGAAGAAGACACAGAAAATAAAAAAGGTGTTTAACCGTGGTTGGCGTCTCTGCTAATTGAGCTACTGTCATTTTTATCAATCTCGCATTTCCCTTGAGAATCACTAATACTATTTTTCGATTATTTCCGATATATATTTTACTATCTTTGTCTGAAAGTGCAAAGTTCTGCTCGAACATGATTGCACCCATAGATGTCTTGAGACCACTTATTAATTAGATTTTTTAAAAATTTAATAAAATAAAATTCAATAATGCTATTATTAAGTTATGCAAGTACTTTAGTTTTTTTATTGTTGTGACAGCTGTTTCTGCGTTCAAGGCCATTTTTAAACTAAAATAAAGGTTTCTATGAATTAATAGCTATTCCTTTTTATTTTACGAAAACAATTAATACCTATTCATTTTTATTTTACTGGACAACTTTTTCATATTACAGCCTCGAATGAATATTAAAGTATGGAAAAATTAGTAGTGTTAAAATAACTAATATTACAATGATGTGTAAAGTTTCAATTAGTTAATATTAATTTTAATAAATAATTCTGTTTAATTAATGTAAAATAACGTTGTGGTGTCATTTTTAATAAAATAAATAGGATATATTTTGTATGAACCACCCTTTAATATATAAAAATCAACATTTTGGTATTCTGTGTATCCCGATGAGGAAAGCTTCGCTTTCGAAACGTAATAATATTTATGTATTTAATAGAGCTGTATAAAAATCATATCTTATCCGTTTTTTTTAAATAAATATGTTTCCAAATAAATTAATCAATCACTCTTGATATTCCAGAGCCTTCCACCTGTTCAATGTACATAAAGTATTTCAGTTTTAAAGATTTGTGCAGAGATTATTATTACGTGTGAGTAATAAAAGTTATGTTCTGTGGAAACTAAATAAGAACAATTTAAAGATTTGAATGCTCGGATTCCCATAAAGTTGCCAAACTAAATTACCAGTTTGGCAAGCGTATAAAATTGGCCGCCTTCAGTAGCAAACTAAACATAGTGTTCTCACTCATGACGCTATTCATTACGGCGAAGCAAAGTTCACCATTAAATAATGTGACTCAAGCCAGTCGGACAAAGCGGCTGATATTTACAGCGAACTATTTTCCTTCTGCGCCCATTCGCATTCGGATAGGCACACTTCAACACAAAAATGCGCACGTATAAACACGCACACGCTTACAAACACGTGGTACCAGAGGGGGCTAAAATGGCAATAGGAGGCCGATTAAATATTTCACCAGGGCGGAAAGTAACAATGCCGAAGAAAAATACACGCGAATAGCTGAGTGGCCACCTTTACCGAGCTCTGACAAGGAAATGTTGGACTTTCTTATATGGAAAGCAGGAAAAATGGACGATTTAACAACAGTGAAAGGATGACGAAAAGTCAAGGCAATTTTCGAAATATTGGAACTTTAAATGTCCACTTTTCACAAATGTATACAGGTACCCGATAGACATTATGTATTAGAATCCTCTGATAATTATTTATATGCTTGAAAGGCTGAAATACAATTGAAGATAATTATTCAAAACTTTGGAATTCGGCAATTTCCCCCTTTGCCGAAAGACAATAATATTATTTAGTGCAACATTTGGCATCATATTTGATGACATTTTTTCACCAAAGATAATATGTTATTTGCTAATAACCGCTTTGGAATTCGTGAACATGATTGAAATCGTTTTAGACAAACATGCAGAATAGCAATCCTTTACGAACTCTAATGAAGTTCATCGTGTAGGTAACTACCGCTAACATGATTCCAATCGATTGATTTTATTATTTCTAATTTTGAAACTGTCAAGTCATGGTAGAATTCCATATTAAAATGATTTTTTTGTTACCGTAGTTCAACCTGGTTATCCGTAGTTCATGTAACTATAGGACAAAAACTGCTATAAAATTCATCTTAGCAAACAAGACGGAAATCACAGGAAAATAACTGAACTAGAAAGAACCATCTGTTCAAATAAAAGCTGACACGATTGCCATTATATAATTAAAAAAACCCATAGATTCAGTAAATAAAAACAATGTAATCCGTCTTCCAAAAGGTAATAAACCAACCCAAAAGTAGTTTTTAAGAACATAATAGTAAATAGTACCGTCAGCAATAAAACAAATTTCAAGCCATAAATAAAAACAGTATTAGAAAACAGGAGAACTCACTCCCGACCTCGATGTATGTATATATACCATAGATTTAGTATGCATTGTGCCAGTCTGACGATGCCCGTCATAGGATGAAACCGGTCCAGTCGAAAATAAATAAGTGGAAAAAAGTTACAAAGGTTTTTTAATAAATAAATTCATTTTGATTGATTTTATCTTCACATTTCACACAATACAATACAAAGTAAAGTTTCCGATAAGGTACATAAAATATATTGATAAAACAATGACTCATGTTGGAGCAAATAAATGCCGTTTCGATGTATTGTTTTACATCTTTACGAATATTATTTAGATCCAGCTTGATAATGTCATCCCTCTGTCACCCTTTATTCAAGAGTGAGATGTATTGGTACTTCGATACATTGAACAAGAATCGTTATGTTACAAGAAGATGTATTCAAATTTATCACATTATTTTCCATGTAGACAGATACCGGTTCACTGAATCGAGACGTTTCATGTTAATGTGGGTTATTTATAACCAGAAACTTTTCACCATTCGACCTGGGATAAAAGGAATCCCTAGGATAAATACAATTTAGAAGTTGAACGATCATAGAAAACCCATTATCTGGAATGGATAGTCATTACCGGTCTATGACCATAGAAGTTGTATACAGGGGGTTAAGCAAAGCTGCAGTCTGTGTCGTATAAGATTCGAACCTATATCACATGGTAAAATAACCATTAAGCGTAAGATAGTCCACCTTATACGGAATCGGTTTTTGTGGTAAAGGTACGGAGAATCGACGATACGAGTCGTATTGTAAAGATTTGGAGGCTCTTTGTTACGATTTGTGCAATTATATTGGTATTGTTGTTCTACCATTAAGATGATGGTAAATGCAATATCTTGAAATGTATATCGTTGGGATTGAAAAATTTATAAAATACCCCTAATCCTAGAATGGAAGTGTTATTCTTCAGTCCATTAATAGAAGAGAGAAGTATACTTTACTTCAATTTTTAATTAAGCGTTTTTCTCCTATCTTTGATTAATCTTTCTCGTTTAGGGCAACAAAATATTGTGATCACTCCTAATAAACATATTTATTGCTTAAATTGATGAAAAATGTCTATAATTCACTCGTTTATTGTGTCTGAGCAACAATCAGTAAATTTCACTCATTAGTTCTCACTATTCACTGAGTAGTATAATTTCCTTAGCAAAAAATATTAAACTTACCTTCGAGAAAAATGCGCAACCTGCTACTATGAAGACAAACGCATTCCCGAGGAAAGAACTGAAGGAAAGCATATCACGAAGAAAGCTAGTGCGATCGCTCGGCTCTTCAGCGAAAAATTAGTTTGAAATTTGACAGAATTATTTTAACTCTTCGCTTCCATTCCAGGCTTATCAGCTGTTTTACTGACTAACATAGGGATTATAAGTGGCCACAAATTACAAATTTGGGTGAGGTTTGAAAAGAGAAAACTACGTTTTCTCGTTAACACCATAATATACGACAGTTATAAGATTACGCAACTGAAAATCTAGGTAAAAATTGATATAAACGTTGTAGAGGAGTAAGCCATTCCACATGGCTTGGAAACTTAAGCGACTGATGCGAGTACAGTCTATTGGTCTGGGCGGTAGTCTGAAGGATGAAGATTTTTATGATGGTAGGCGACTCCCGATTCGAGGGTTAAAGAAGCGGAAGTCATATGGAATAATTACTGTGTTTATTATTGGAAATATCAGCAATGACCATCAATGAAAATATGAAACAGAATAAGTAACAAAAAAAATATACGGTCGCGACTGAGACTCAAACTCAGAACCTTAAGTCTATCCGAGACTTGCGTCTCTACCAATTGAGCTACTGATACATTGATGCATTACGTCAATTCTAATATTAATAATTCTGAAGGGAAGTATGAGATTGATGTGTAAACCTTTAATACCCCACTCTGATTTTAATGATTGTTTTTTTTTACGAAGCGATTGTCCTTTAATAAGAAATAGTAGTATTTTTTTATATTTTTATTCATAACTTAACTCTTGCGAACCCGTTCAACTTTGATACCCAAAGACTCAAATTAAAAGGTTGCGATTTTTGCTAACCAATCACTTATATTTATGGCTGTTGGCAAATACCGTAGAAATATGATAATACGCACAGCTACTGAGATTTACCATGCTTTGAGTGGTGCGAGTTGGTGAAATTGTGTTTTTCCATACTTTTTAATAGATTTTCTATGAAATATATTCTTTAGAAATTATAGAAAGCGAAAATTGAATAAAATAATATTAGGTAACCTACATATGATTTTACTCCTTTTTGCTGATGTATATTTATTGTTTAAAAGGGCATTTTAGAATTGCATTAACATTTGACGTCTATGGTATTTGATTACACGCTACGCAGCTTTGCCAAAATACTGCCAACATGCTACACTAGCGCCACTAGCGTCCCGGGCTATAGCACTTCCGGACTGTTCTTTAAGCGAGGCTTTAAATGTTAATACAATATTAATAGCCTCGTTTATAAAAATACATAAATCAGAAAAAATGGCATAAAATCATATGTAGGTTAACTAATATATTTTTTTTGAATTTTCGATTTCTATAATTTATTAAGGATGTATTTTACAGAAAATATGAAAAAAAAACTGTGTAGCATGTTGCCATGAAATGTCAGGACCTGAAGGTATTGTAATTTTAGAGTATTTGCTGTTAGTATTATGAATTCAGAAAAAAATCTATTAAAAAATCTGGTTCGTTTATATGTTCGTGTACCTCACAGACGGGAGAGGAATTAAAAATTCAAAATTATACGTAAAATTGAATAGCTAGTCCTATATTATGAAGCATGGACGGGATGCTGTATCCCAGCACTCTTATAATACTCGTATATGCCTGGTATATATATATAAAACTGGTAGGTTCGTAAGGGTTAAGAAAACTAAAAAGGAGAATTATCATAAAAATTTTTCGTCTGTGGCAAGTTTTCTGTTTTATGACCTAATAATCTGAATTTATTTCCCATTACTAGTAATAAAAAAAAAGTTATAAAAGAGGTTTTTGATCAATGCAAAAAAGGCATAAAATCCCAAACGTAACTTCAAATTTATTTTTTCACCAAAAATAGAAAGATAATTCTCTTGTGTTCGGTATGGCTGTACTGGTAATGACAAATATAGTAGTAATATTATTTTAGAATAGATGGTTTGGGCCCAAAACTGAAAAGACTTTCCGAAGCGGGTTATTATTATTATTATTTGTATCGCAAATGCCAATCTTTGTGAACTGTATAACAATGCTTCACCATTAATAAATAATGTATTGGCCTTTTCATCGCTGAGGCGTGATCACAATTGCCTTTAATGGGTAAAATAAAATTATTTATACCTCACTTATTGGGAACTCAGGTCTCGGGTGCTTTTATTCATGGCTCGTGGCGTTTTTTTTTTTTTAATTTGAAGCAGTATAAAAAATGATGTGCTCGATGTAAAAGAGCTTCAGTGGAATAAAAATGTCGTTGATTCTGTACTTGCTATTATAATATGCAATGTATAACAAATGAATTAATATGCTTTTGAATGCATTGTTTTATAACATACAGTTATTATATACACATATCTACAAAGGTTATAAAAACTTTTTTTTTTTAAATTAGTTTTAAAAAAGAAAGACATAAAGAAGAGAGAAAGAAAATAACAAACAATGTGGTGAAAAAAACGTTTTTTTTATGTATTTAAACCAATGTACTTGTATATATATAAGAAATAATCACACAATGCCAGTGCGTGGCTATACTTGATATATTAGTGAGTGGCTTTAGTTAATGATTATTTATGGAAATAATACATTTTAATCTTTGTATATACAGCGTGTTCAAAAACGTATCGGACTTACTTTAAGCAATGATTCCTGACAATATTTGGACTAAAAATTGTTAATAAACTTTTGGTCTCCGGTGACATTATTTTTATTTTTTTCAAATATAACCAAATTAAGCGATTTTTTTTTAAATCTCGTAAAAGATCACCCTGTTGAGTAACCGCCTAACCCCCCACCTTAACCCTCCGTGGAAAAAAAATTTCACCGAAGATGAAAATTTTATTTCGATTTTTTTCTCCAAGGCCAGGAATCACTTGGTAAAGTAAGTCAGGTACGTCACTTAACACCCTGTATACGAGTATATACATTTATATATTTTTTTGACAAATTAAGCGATTTATAAAGAGTTAACTACTAACTCTGCAACTTTATACAGAGTTAGTAGTTTCCACTTGGTGGAATTTCATTATAATAATATAATATAACTTAATTCGAGTTTTATTTTTAAAATGTGTAATAATTGTAAAATAAAATAAAAGAGGAAATAAGTTTTATATGTGTTTTATTATATCATATAAACATTTTCAAGTAATATTTTCATGTGATAATAAAGTTGTGGAAACATATAATTTCAATGTGTGTACTCCGCTTTTCTACATAAGCATTACTTAAAAGAGAAGCTTAGTATTGCAATTTAATATGTATCGATGTCAAACGATTTTTCAATACATTAGTAATATTTATTTTTTAAGACGAAACTTGCATCGATGAAACCATTATTATACTACAAAACTTGCGTTCTTATAACATAATATGGAAAGGATACATTTAATTTTAGAAACCCCGTTTTGAAACTTATCCATACTTTAACAATTCTTGGCAACTTAGCGAGCAATAGAAAATTCGATACGATATTTTTCATTCAATTTTCAGTGCAGAGGAAGGAATAATTTTATTGCATCGCCTCAATATTTAGTCCGCTGAAATATATGGATGACTCTCATAAATTTTTCACAAGTTAGATTGCTTATTGCATGTCATGTAAGCAGCAAGTATTAAAACAATAAAAAAAGTATTTTTGATATATTTTGATTTTTTTTATACTTTTAAAGAAGACATTAGGGTGGTAAATTCAATAATTCAAAAGAACGTAATTTTGAAGTCAACGTGGATAAATAAAAAAAAGATAACCAAATAAATTTTAATTTTCAGCCTGCATACTACTTTCTGTTCAACATTACCACTTTACAGGGCTATTCGTTTTATTTTCACTCTTTTTTGAAAAATATTCTTTCGTATTTGATCATTAGAAATTTAAACACATATATTTTTTTGTTATATCTAATAAGAGCGTACAGAGCACGTACAGGGTAACTATATCGCTACCCGGTTAGGAAACGTTGTGAAGCGGGTTGACGAGGGGGCTGTAGGAAGGGATTTGTTGATGCGGACTTTGAAGAGGTCTGAATGGAAAGACAGATGCCGGTAGTTCGTTCCATTTACCAGCCGATTTACACACAAACGAGTCGGCGAAACGACCCGTTCTCATGAAGCCGACATCATCCATGAACGGATTTTCCCCTCGGGTCCGTCGTGTTTCACGCACGGGCACCGGGGCGGAGGAGATCGATGCTGCTGGCGCCTTCGATCAGGCTGCATTGAAATATCAGCATCCCCCAGTTGTCCAAATAAACGAAGCTAGCAGTCCACAATGGAGTGCTGATACCAACCCTGATGTATGGCAGTGAGGCATGGAACTAGCAGAGGAAGGATGAAAGTAGACTGAATGCTGTAGAAATGAGATCTCTGAGACAATGTGTGGTAAAACCATGTATGATCGTGTCAAAAATGTTGAGATTCGTAAAGAATGCAAGGCTGATGTAAGCGTAATGAGCAAGATTAAGAAAGGGACACTTAGATGGTTTGGGCAGGTAGATCGAATCAATGAAGAGAGGAGTGTAAGGAGAATATGTGACGCGAATGTGAATGGAAGAAGAAGCCGGGGACGTCCGAGGAAGACATGGCACGATCAAGTGAATCAAATACTCGAGTCGGGTCATGTCAGAAGTCGGAATAACAGAAGAGAATATATGAGGCTTTGTGTGAATGTGAATGAATCAAGAAGTGTATGCCAAGATCGAGTTGTTGGGGGTCCGTCCTCTCTGCCTACCCCTGCGGAGAAACGGCGTGATGGTTAGTTAGTTAGTTAGTTAGTCAGACTCAGCATACCTACATTGCGTATGTGCACCAGAGACGGCAGTCGGTCTGTTAATAACGAATTACCAATCAGACGAATCGCTCTCCTTTGCAATATTTTATGATATTGTGACTAATTTAAAGCTCCATACAATTATAAAAAAAATTGTGTTGAAAACAGCAGAACTTAAGTAATAGTTTGACGGTCTTTGAGGGTGAGTGGTTCCAATCCTTGGCTACGAATCCGGAGGTTATGGGTTCAAATCCCGGCCTGCGCAATTAAATTTTATTTTATTAAATTGTGTTATTTCACATTATAAATAATATGTAGTATATTTGGGGCACGTTCGAGGGTGGTAGATACTGTCAGTGTCGCCTTGGTGAAAGACCACCATTCCGAATCGAAACGTTGCTTGAAATTTAGCGGCCGGATCTGAATAGCCAGGTACTTTCCCACCTAAATTTTCTACCTCTCCTCAATACCTTTATTCTCACAGTATATCCTAGTTGGGGATGCCATGGTCTCACTGGCTCCAAACGGTTGGGAATAGCTGGCACTCTTACGTGGTATCACATAAAAAAATTAACAATGAAACTCCCGACGTCAAAGTGTTTTTAGCTATAATTATTTTCGTCGGTTCGCAGGGTGTTACATGAAACAATATTCATATCATATACGGGAGAATCATTTTAAATGGACCACGATTGACTGTAATTGTACACACCGAGAATGGCGCAAGCAACCGTCAAAACTGGTTCGAACTAGTTTGATACGATACTGACTGCATAGGGACGTCTGTCAAAATCTTTTATTAAATTATCGAGGTAGTTTCTTCCCATAAAAGTGGGTAGTATTGTAATTAAATTGGAGTCAATAATAAAATCTGGTAATGGTAAGCCATTGATCATTCAAAATAATAGTACAGTTTCTACACCAGCACAGTGGCAACATTAACCAGGTATTCAACCTGGATCTGTTCGAAGAAGAATGTCAGGAATAATTTTTTCCGGAATAATTTTTTCCGTGGAGGGTCTTTTAGATGATAGGAAGAAGTGAACTTGGGTCGTAAAGAGACCCATGTTGTAAGATGGACGAAATACAGAGGCCGGCAGATCATTCCACAGCCGAGCTGTTGAATATAAGGAGTCGTATCAGCGACCCGTTCTCACGTGACAAATGCCAACCGTGTGCAAATATTGGGAACGCGTTTGGCGTGTTTCCAGATTATGCACCGATGCCGTAGGGATCAATGACGCTAGTTCCTCAGAGCATCTTCCCTTAAAATATCGGTAGAACAAGGACAGCCTTCCAACTTGATATCTGTGCTCCAAAGATTGCATTCCGTTTGTTAAAATAGGTCAATCTATCAAACGGACGCCCGTTTTTGCACAGTCAAGGATTTTTTCAGATATTTTGGACCTCCCGATCAGAGGTGGCTGCCAAATTCTACAGTGGGGCGCACTTGCGATTTGTACAGGGTCAGCAGTTGTGTACTATTAAAGTATCTGCGGGCTCTGTATAATACGCCCAGCTTCTGAGAGGGTAACTTTACTCTGGCTTCGATGGAGCCCCCATACCTGAGCTGGTCACTTAAGGTTACACCTACCATATCGATGCAGGTATATACATAGGTATAGAAACGTCAAGTTAACATTTAAGGTTATAAGGTTAAAAAATATTATTTTGTTCCATTCAGTACACCACTACACAAGCAAGAATATTTTTATTTTTATTTATCTCCATGTTGTTTTAACCGTTAGTGCTAGTCTCCCTAAAAATGAAATGAACATTTTTTTGTACAAGCCAATATTATCATTTTTTAGTTTACATTCTTAAATGTGACTTTAGAATAACAAAAATATTTTACTAATAGAGAAGAATGTTTTTTTAACATGTTTACAAAGAGTTTTCAATTTGAAGAATAATTTGAAAGACTTGATAAAATCTTCCGACAAAATGTGAATGTCAACTTCATTCGAGGGCACGGAGCGTGATATGAATATTAAATTAAAGTGAGCTGAACGTTCACTTGTTCAAATGTGAGACGCACGTCCAAACTTTCAGAACACAGATTCAAAGGGTAATAGACCCACCTTAAAAAAGTGTTTTACCTTTAAAAACAAAGTACACTACCAAGGCGCCCATTTGGGGGAGTTATCTCTACAATAAATTATGGCAAGTTTTCCTGCTACCACAATACAGGCGGATACCAAGAGCTGGTAGGGGCTATAGGCACTGTAGGCTGTAGGCTGTAGGCTGAAGGCTGTAGGCACCGGCGGTGCTACCGAATACGTAAGCCTCAAAACCTTAAAATACTTGAGAATTTCCTTTGCAGATAAGACGAATACAGTGGTTATTTAAACTTCTTGTTTCTTGCTTAAATAAGTGTCGCGACTTGAAATTAGACCATTAGGATTAGGTTCAAGTTTCAAATAACATACTTTGGAATGAATAGGTAGTTCAAGGCGACATACTTTTCAAATATTTGTACATATTTGGGTTAGATAAGGCTATTATTTAAAAAAGTTTTATCTCGTCATATTAGTTTTTTCGAAATAATTGATATTGTATTATACCATTGTATGAAGCTATCACTTTGTGGTTATCCATAAAACGATACAACTTGGTTTTAACCATTTTATTTTTACGCCGACCTGTTTTCGAACAATTTCCCTCATCAAGTCAAAATATATACGGATTTAACAATATTAAAAAATTATGACAGAACATATACTCGTATATTAGGTGCCACAGTGGGGGTGGGGGTGTGACTGGTGATTAGTAAAGAGTGGGGGGAGAGATAGCGATTGAGGGACGGAAGAAAGGAAACATGTTTAAAATTGGGTTGTTTTTTTAGTCATTAATAATCGACTAATATTTACTAGGTATTCCTTGTATTTATTTTATATTTGTTATTTTATTAGTTATTTATCAATTTCATTTAAATTTTTTTAAATTTCTCCGTGACAGTCAAATCAACTTAAATTAAAAAAAATATTGTGTTGGAGAAATTTAGTTAAATTTTTAAATGTAAGCAAAACCAGTAGGCTACAAATGTTTATTTATCCAAGTTAATAATAGACATTTCACAAATCGACCCCTTGGAATAACAAGGTACCATTATCAACTTTAAGGCTCATTATTGCATAATATTGCCATGTCAGATGGGACCTTGTTATTCCAAGAGGTAGAAATGTAGAAATTTAGTTAAATTTTTAAATGTAAGCATAACCAGTAGGCGACAAATGTTTATTTATCCAAGTTAACAATAGACATTTCACAAATCGACCCCTTGGAATAACAAGGTACCATTATCAACTTTAAGGCTCATTATTGCATAATATTGCCATGTCAGATGGAACCTTGTTATTCCAAGAGGTAGAAATGTAGAAATTAAGCTAGATGGCTACTTACCAATCAACAATGTTAGTATCTTAAAGCCTACAAGTTCATAGCATTAAATTAAAATTATTTAATTTATTGCTTTTATTATCTATCAAGTTTTTCATTTTATTTTGATGTAATTATCTTTCTGTAATTATTTTTTATTTTCATTTCTATTTTTTTTCACATTTTCTTCTCATGTCATTTCATATTATTATTTAACCTTTTTTATATTTTTATTGTTATTACTATTTTTATTATATTCATTTCTCTATTTATATTGTATATATTTCATGTGATACGGCAGACTGGGTTTTGCACTACCCAACCAGTACTGCTGGATTAAAAACATAAATTAAAAAAACAAAAAAATGAAAATAGCAACGGTTTTCTGAAGAGAAATTATGTCTGCATGAAATTAAGCAGCTTAGAAGTATTCGATTTCTGTAATGGGAATCAGCAAATCAATTTCTTTAAACCCATATATATTATGCTGACTAATCCCGAATCTCTGATAATATAATCCTTTCGAAAGGAGGAAATCTGAGATGCGCCAGATTATCCAAATCTAATAAATATTTTGATTCATTCCCAAAAAATTTAATATTTTTCAAATTCCCCCAAAGCTGATAAGGGGTTAACCGTAACCGTCTTGCAGCGACGCGCGATGCGCGACGTTCCCAGGGTGAATCCAATATACATATTGTGGCATATTTCGATTTGGAGTCGCGCGTGCCCGGGGCATTTTAGCTCGCGCAGGTAACAAGATCCAAGACCCCCTACCTTCCACCAGTCTTTGTAACGATATCTTATTGCATTTTACAGCAAGCGTTGTTCTCGCTATGAATACGGAACAAGTGGCAGGAGGCGACTTTATTTATTCCTACCGGGATTTGATAACTGTCATGGTATTGACGATTTTAGATTTTCCGGATTTTGGTTTCGGAATGAAAATTTCGAAATCATTTGGATTGTGGAAAGCTTAGTCAATCCTTTGGAAACAAATTGACTACGCGATAGTATGTCGGTATTTATATTGAAAGAATGAGTGAGCAGTTTATGGGGGCTGCATAGTGTAACCCTCTCCGACTATTGTTCTACTCATCTCAGGATTCGTGGGTGAGACTGATGGATGAAGCACGGGGAAGTGGGATGTATATCATGATACAGTAAATAAAACCCTATTTAAAGGAAAGAACATAATTTATTGATTCTAAAACCACGATTATCATGGTGGAGCAAAGAGAAGAGTAAAGAGAAGGATTAAGTTAAAACGAAAAGGTTTAAATAATAAATGATGGTTCTTATAGTCCGATTCTTCTCCTCAGCATCATGGAAGGCCTCTCCAGTCCTGATGCTCACCGATTTCCGCCGTCACCTTCAGCGAAGTCTATGACGACTCTTCTGAAGCGCCATCCGCCACGGCTTCTTCCGTGGGGTTCAGACAATGGTATGTGAGGATGCTACCTTATGTCCTGTTTGGTCGTCGATACAGCAACTGACCCTCATGTCCGTTCATCACTTTTCTGGGATTTTCTCCAAAGCAGCAGGCACGCGCGGTTTGGTTTCATAGCCTCACAATTTGGCCATCAATAAATCAATAAACTAAAACATACCCACTTCGGGTAAATTCAATAGACGCACTTCGACGTCAAACAAAACAGAAAATTAACACATAATCCCTCCCAAAAAACACTTCGAGCTCGACCGCCCGTGTCAGGTTATATCCGACGCCATGTTGACTTGCTCGCCTTCCGTCGGATGTCTCCCATAGACATTCTCTCACCAATCTCTTCCGTAGACAATCATCATAATCATAGACGCGGGGTCAGTATTTACGTTACAATAGCTAAAAGTAAATGATCCAAAAAGACACAATAAACAAAATTACGATAGACTCCCGAAAAAACTTTTTTTTTCTGTTTTTTCTTCTTATTGCATGCACATATAAACCAGGATCATCGCATAAGATTTTAAGAGTTGACTACACTTATTTATAATTAAATACTTCCTAAATGATAATTCAAGTAAGGAATGTATCGATAAAGCGTTCCCTTGTTGTCCAAAACAAAACAAAACACACAGACTGATTACAAAAATATTCAAAGCAACATACATAAATAATACAGGCAAGAAAACAAACAGCTCATAAAAAAAATTGAATTCACCCCAAAAGTCTGAGACGTTTTTTTATGTTTGCTAAACAAAAACAAGACGGCAAGCGTCTCTTTCCGTCGATTTAGCGGCATATTTCTCTCAGTTTCCCGATGCAGACAGACGCAGTTTGTCGCAATCGCAAATTGCGTTACATCAATCCAGGCGTTCCGAGACGCCGGCGGATTTGCAGCCATAACCTCTCCAATGAGAAAACTCCGGCTGGAAAGAGCAGCGGGACTACGACAGCTAGCGCGGTGGTGCATCGGTACTCGCGGCACCCTCGGTACCAGGCAAGCAGGAGGCAGCGGGAGGTGGGTAAAGGAGATTCAGGCGGACAACCCTTCCTGGTGACAAAGTGGTGATTTCAGCTTTATGTTTCTCAAACACTGCAAGTTTATGTTTGTTTTACTGTTGTGTGTATTGCGTCGAGACTATTTTGTCAGAGTTGTCAGAGTTAACGTATTAGCAATCACTTTCAAGGTGCGTGTTTGTTATGTTTGTTTTATGTGTTTCAATGTTAATGCTTTTAAAAATTAAACTATTTTTATTATATGCTTGGGATACTACGATGTATCTCAGTACCTGCTTGTTTTTCAGACAAGTTAGACGTCATTTAGTTAAATGTACTTGTAATATAGAATAAAGAAGAATACAAAAATTCTATGTTGGCGTGTTTCGTGATTCAAATGTTTGACCTTCGAACCTTGAAATATTGGATACAAAAATTATTTTATCATCATTTTATTTCGATCAGTTTGAATATCAATATGCAATTCAGGCACTGTAAGAGAGTATTTTTTTAAACCAAAAGTTTCTAATCAAAGGCGCACCGGTTTCTATTTAAATCTACGTGGAAGGCACTTCTAGTGTATGCTCTTTATTCTAAGTGCTTTTATTTTGAAATACCACAAGGCCTACGTACGTTAAGTAAAGAAATAAATAATCTGCTCTTCGCTGCCTTCGTGTCCATTCATCTCTGTTGTAAAAAGTATTTTCGAATCTGTATCATTAACTTGTATCTTGAAATCAATAAATCGCGTGATGATAGGTTCCTACATCTACATACTTCACCGAAATAACGTTGAGATCTATTTCGATGTTTTGTTAATTTTATACTCAGCGGAACGATGAAGCACCGAATTATGCTCATGAATACCATCAGGACTATTTGGAGCCACAATGAGAAATGGAGATTACTTCAAAAGGATGCCATGCCATGGAGCGGGCGTGATTATGCAAAGCTCCTGCACACAAGATGAGAGGACGGGGTGGAAAAGGGGTGGAGATGGTTAAGGGCGCTTGAAAATCAATTACCTGGCCACTGATTGGCCAATTTGTCGGCAGGTAATCCCGTGAGATGGCGCAGGAAAGGCGATCAATATTAACTTAATTGCATTATATGTGAATGAGCTCGTATATGTTAATTGCTGGTGGAAAAAGCTGTAATTCGGAAGTGTTTGTTTTAGATGCACCTCATACTGTTTTTAAGTATACAACGGTACAGAAGAGACCTTAAATAAATATCACCAAGAGTAACAACTAATAATAACAAGTCATTAAAAAGTTCATGGTATTTTTAGGCCTGTAGCATAATAATCATAACGTTAGTTTTTTATTAAGCAGTTTTTAGATTTTTATTCTAAATCTTTATTTTTTATTAATGGCATAATAATCAATAAATGGTATTCAATGTTATTGTATGCCAATTGAACGCCTTTATTTTTGATTAATTCGTGTAGTTAACAAAATACGTAAAATAAATATATTTTACGAATGCTCCTTACATTAATATACTTCAAAGAAACGATGTCATACATTGTTAAAGCTTCCAATCTATACGAGAAACTTGGAATTGGTCATCCCGATTGGTAGAACTACATACTGGTAAATGTCTTTTTATCTAGCATCATCCTTTTGGATTCTGAAATTATATTGCGTGTTTAAACCCATAAATGTTTTATTCTTTTTTCATACAAGTACTAAAAAAATACTACGTTAGATTGGAGTAAATTGTCAACGTACTCTGAAAAAAACAGAGTTCAAAAGTTGTTAAATGGTGTTAATATTTTTCATAAGCAATACCCAGTTTTATTAAACAAATTCAACAGGAAACTGACAATAATTCGATTCGAATTAAATTGAAATATTGTTTTTATTTCTTACAATTTTCCGACAAGAACGGGAAAACTCCTAACAATTTTTAAAAAATGTCTCGGTTTGTTGTTTATAATCTACAAAAATGATCTCTTAACTTATAAAAACTACAGAATCAACATATTTTCTGCATAATTCCCATGAAACGCTTTTGGTGCACTAGTGAAAAAAATAATTACAAATTCTGAGTATTTATTTTGTAACCAATGTTTAGTAATTTTGCATACAGTTTCGCTTGTATATTCAAATAATTGCACAACGTGAACGTGAACATAAATGGAAGGGAATAAGGGAAAATGTAATTACACCTACTATTACGCAAATTTTCGATGCACTCACGGAAATGTTGTTTGGCCATGCATCCTCGTTAAATCAGAATTCTATGTTAATGCTGGAGGCCTAATGCACCCTTAATTTAATTTTACCGTTCTTAACTGCACAGTGTTCAGCGCATATTATAAACTCGGGGTAAGGGCAACGTAAATGTTGCAGAATTATAATCAAATTATTACACGATAAAGCTGAGACTGATAAGGCGACATGAAATCAAATATTAGTGACCTCTGATACTGAACATTTTTACGTTGTGGATATCTGTGTAAATAAAATTATGTACTAAGGAATTTTTAAGGATGCGCGTGCGTGCGTATACAATTATGATCATCGTAGGAATAATTATATACAAAAATTCAAAAGATTATTTACAGAATAACGCAATGAAATAACATGATAAAATTTTGACAAAGAGTTAGGGTGAATGAAGCCGGAAATTTATTTTGGGAAAACATGTGAGGTGTTTTTAATCAAACATGATTTTTTGAAAAAAAACGTAAGGCCGTAAAAATTGTCAAAATAATATGTATTTGATTAGTTTATTAACTCTTGGAGGTGCAATGCAATAAGGGTGTATTATATACACTTTGTAAATACGTATTTTTTTTTAATTGGATAAGTTATTGTGTTCTCCAATTAGAATTATGGTGTGACGTTTTTTGAAAAGGGTCAAAACGTTGGTAACAAGTAAAAAAGTGTATTTAATAAATCACTTGTGGCTTTAACTCGTTTTGCATTGGTTGATGTTAGAAGTTTCAATTAAGCTGGTACGCCAATTAGGTACCTACTCGCAATTGAATGCATTCGAGGAGTTCCGGGTAATCTACGTTTGACCTTCCTCAGATTCTCTAGTATTTCAAGCACGATAAATATTTTATGAAACTAATGAAAAACAAATGATTAAAATGACAAAATCTCTAATCGGGAATTTATTGAGGATTACATTAATAATTCTTAAATTGAAATATAATATTGAGAACAATGATAAAAAATAATTAGGTGTCAATAGCTTAATTGGTAGAGACACCAGTTCCGGTAAGACTGGAGGATCTGGGTTCGAGCCCCAGGTGCGACTATTATCTCTTGTATTTTTTCGGCATTCACTATATAGCAATTTCTAGACATTTTGTTTGGAAGTTTTAATTTACCATGTAATTTTGCTATTTTTGATTTATTAAATTCGCTACCGGTTTCGACACAACCGTGCCATTAACTAGCGTTCTTGAAACTAACTTAAATTAACAAGTACAGAAACAAAAAGCTTTCTACACTAATTCCAAGAAAAAAAAAATAATAAACAACAAGGACATTTCTAATAAATTGGTAAAAAACGGAATATATACTTTAGAATGTAATAAATGTGATGCACAGTATGTAGGTATGACTACTAGAAATTTTAAAACTAGAATCAGAGAACATGAAGTCTGTTTAAGAAATAACAACTATTTCGAGTTTGCTAATCATTTATTAGAGACAGGCTATAGCTTCAATAGAGAAAATACTAAGTTTAAACATTCAAATATTGATAGATATTTTAAATTGTGCTCCTTAGAAACTTTAGAAATTAACAAAAAAATTAAATCTAAAATTAATTTAGTAAACAAGATAATAGCTCCCCGTAAATCACCTTTGCTAACCATGTTTCCTATTAACTTTGACTCCTCCCACCGCCCACCCCTTCTCCAAATCACCACTCCCTCTACCCTCACCTAATGGTGAGTAATTTTGTTTCTGTACTTGTTTAATTTAAGTTAGTTTTAAAAACGCTAGTTAATCGCACGATTGTGTCGAAACCGGTAGCGAATTTAATAAATCAAAAATAGCAAAAGTACATGGTAAATTAAAACTTCCAAACAAAGCGAGTATTATCTTTTTAATTTCTGTGTCTTTTTCTATTCCAAATCATCTAATGTATTCAATCTATTTACGTGTGCAGAGTGTATGTGGTTTTTTCAGACTCATTTTTCAAAGTAATTAATAGGTTGAGATATTTTTTGAAAAAATATGATAATAAATTTATTATAGTAATTCTTAAAAATGTTTTTTCTTCGAGTTGGTTTCATAGAAATTTCTATGAAAAAAAATCAAATAACTACTAGATACTACTTGCAACATCTAAAGCTTGATTTAGGTCTACCAATTCAGGTTTAACTTTTAGCGTAATATGCTTTGCTGCTCATTGGAATATTCATCTATCACACAATATCCATGATGAAATGTTGGAAAAATGTAAATACTGGGAACTCTTATAGAAACCGAAATGATCAGTCCACGCCAAATCTCCAAGTCACGGTGCGTGGTCGTCATAAATAGTTCAATAGTTTGTGGATATGAGACATGACAATGGAAGATAATGTATATTTTAAATAAAAGTAAATGAGAGTTGTAGAACTCTCTCGTACAGCAGCTAGGTATTTAGGTGGGTAGTATTATAAGGTATGTATGAATGCGGCCGCGAGTGGGAGAGGGTGACTTATGCCAGCATCCGTCCCGAATGAAAGGGCACTGGGACTCGATGTACGATAGGAAGGGTGAGGGGAAGCCGAATACGGTTTAGAAGGGATAGTAAGAAGGAAGTTGAATGGAAGGGATGAGATCCCAGAAAGTTGGTCGGAGAACAAGCCGAGGGTTTAATTGTTTTCCTGTACCAAGAACTGTGGCCGTATGCCATAAGCAATGCGGCTAATATCGCGAAGAGCGCAGCTTTAAAACTCTCATTATAATGATAGAAAGAAATGCATTTCTCAAAGTTCCACGAGGTCCGCGCACGTTTGTTTTACTTCTCCTTAATAGGTACTGCAATAAGTCTCCCAGTTTTAATGTTTGTCATTTGCGGCGACATTATCTACGACGCTGTTTGCCAGTGTTCGGTGTTCGTGTGTAGCTCCCATGCATAAATTCAGCGCTACAAAAGGTGTGTAGAAATTTATTCATTCGCGGATATGCGTGACGTGTCACGCTGAAACTAACAGATGTTTACGGCATTCAGCCAACTTTACCGGTAAGACAATGTGACAAAATAACAATTCAAATTATTGCACAACACGGGGGGCCAATATACAGGCATTTGTATTTACACCAAAGGTCTTTCTTGTAAACTCAAATTTCTGTTTATCATTAATTCGTTTAAATATTTCAAAGCGTCCTTTGAAAATACATTGCCTTATTCATTCGCTACCCACTGGTGACGAGCATCGTTAAAACATCCGATTGATCGACTGAAAAATCGAATGACTCGACCATCGTCTTGAGATTTTAGATGAAATCCTGTCAAAAAATAAATGCAGATAATAATATATTATGTTACTTTTTTTTTTTGGTAAGGATATCAGAGACCGTATTCATCTACTATAACTTTATAATTAGTGTTTAAGATGCAAATATGATGAAAAAGATTACGTATTTTAATATGAATTAAAGAAAACTGGCCGTTATGGTAAAGCCTTGAGCGTGTCCACTCCCGAGATGCGCAGATGTTATATTTCGCAATGTGATTAATGTGGTAGATTTTTCTTTTTAAAAGCTCCATCAAGCGGAAAAACCCATCCTCCGAACGACAATGTCCTGCAGGCTGCTATTAACTGAAGATTGAAGAAAGACGGAGTCTTTTGTTACCTTTCCTTTAACTGCGCAGTCTCCTCGTTTCTAACGAAAGTAATTTATGAAAAGGGATAAATCTGTAACTAAAGCTCAAGTCCAACCTCCGCTCGATCACTGTCTCTGCGATTATAATTCTTAGTCAAACTCGATTCTGCTTCGGGATAAAGTAATTAAATTTGCGGATTTGATGAAGTATAATGGAAATGTATTATATCCTGACGACCTGTTACGGATTTGAAGTTAACACCGGAATGTGCACCCATCATAGAAATATGATTTTATGTATATCTGAAGAAGTAGGTTCTTTCTCATAGACTTTATTTTGGTTATATTTAAATCGTAGATAAAGATTTTTACTAGATATTCTCTGAACGATTAACTACGAAATTAAGTGAAAATAGACACCGTTTAATTTATAAAGAAAAAAAATACATTTGCTTATTCTTCGACAGGTTACGAAACATTAAAACAAGAGCCAATAAGTCGTTTATGGTGGGTCTATTATGCATATGATATATACCTCTACGCTATGATGGCTTGTTCTGAATTAACTGGTCCTGGAATGGATATAGATCACTGCTCTTCCACTACCTAATTTAGTAGTAATTTTAGTACCTAATAATTTTTTATAATCCGAAATATTAATCGACTTGACTAATAAGTGTATCCTAATGAAACCGAATTATGTTTTCATCAGCAATGTATTCTCGTGTTAATTCGCAGAATATCGTGTTATCCGAATTATCTTTGAACTCCAGAGTCCTAGACAATCAAAACCAACTCTACAGTATTCTCCCTATGATTTGAGTGAATTTGAAATTCGCCAGTACAAAGGATTGCGCAAGTTTCATCCTGCAACCGTCAGCCTCCCGTTCGGTGAATAAGATGGATCTCCTCGGTAAGGACATCTGCATTGCCAAACATGGCGTGGGATGCAGTGGGGATTTCCTGCCTCAGCTGGAAGATGCATTGACTCCTACACGTGCGGGCTTTGTTGCATGTGACGGGCAATTGTGAAGCCGGCTCTCTTCCTTTAATATTGAAGACTGAATAACCTAGCTCACAATGGACTGAATGAACAAAATGGAACGTTATTAACATATTTTACAGAATACGTTGGCTTGCAAGTGAAACTTTTGTCCTAAAAAACGACCTATCTACAATACAAAAATCGAAAACATTAAGATCCTTCTGGAAATACTGCCATTATTTTACGTATAAATAGATTTTGGATGGCCACCAAACCGTTTGCATTTCGCCTAGCCGAAAATATATTATATATAAAATTTACTTTAAACAAAATAATGCACGTGTTTTGTCATGATATCTTATACTTACTACATTAAAAATACAGGAAACCTTCCTACTACTCAGACTGGAGCGTTGATGAATTATTTGAGAAGAATTAAAAAAAAAAATCAAGATGTTACTTATGACTTAAGGTTAAACACCTAGACCACTCTACTATTTCTGATAATTAAGCATATTCAAAAGAATTTCTTTAAATATTTTTTTAAGGAAAAATAATATCAAAAAGGGATTAAAAATACTTTAAAGGTCAATATTTCATATAAAACATACTTGCGAGAAGAAGGCATAGGCAATACCAATATTATCGTAAGCAATGCATAAGATTCTTCACCAAGTTATAAATTTCATAAAATGATTACAGCGCTTTTGCAGGTGATAAAATATTAATTGCGTACCATTTGCTTTACCCGTAACATAAATTATAGTATATATTATGTCAATTTTTTCTTATTTTGTAGAAGATTGACTATAAATAAATTATTGTATTTTTAAAAAAGAGTATGTGAAGTGTCACTCACCTTAAAGCTACGTCTTACCACTTAGGTCTCCAGCTCTTCAAGCGAGATACCTTAAAAGATGAACGCATTCCGAAACAAATAAAAGTATTTCGAGAGTTTAATTTAATTTAATCTTCAAATAAAACAAAGGGACCTAAGCCTAGGACTTAGTTTGAAAGAGACGTTACGTGAAACAACCGTGCTAATTTTCGATAAACGAACTTACAAACGAAAAACAAAACTTCATTGAGCAAGGAGACAAAAGCTGTTCACATCTTTGGTATAATGAGAGGAAAATTGGCGCATTGTTGTTTATGTAAATTGCCCTTTAGGGAGCACTTAATACTTGTAGCGGAGTCAGTCTCACGTAGAAGTTGACTTCGCAAGAAGGGTACAAGGGGGTGTACGTTGTAGGTTCTACGTTGTACGTTCTTGGACGTAAGGAAGAGAGCCAGGACAAACAAGTGTTGAAACTCAATTAGGTAAACAAGTGTATCCGAAATACGGTCCGAGTTGGACTTAACGACCGCTACACTCCGCTGTGTTCGGAAATAATGCCATTGGGTCGGGCCAGCCTGAGGAATACCAATTGATTAAACTTTCTTACTGATTAAATTGGGGCCATTATCGAAAATATTTCACAGAGGACCTTTTGGGTTATAAAATTAGAGATAATGTTATTCGATACTGAAAAAGCGGGAAAACCTCTGTTCTCCGAAAAACAGTTAAGTTTTTGTTTTTATCATTAAAGATGATATTAACAAATCTCAATTTAAACATGATATAAAAAGTCATATAAAAAGGTATCTGTCGCACCTGGGAACCTAGGACCTCTTTTCTTACCGGGACAATCCTTTAGCTACTGAACTAATGATACCTAATTATTTTCGTCATTTCTATCAAGAAATATCAATAATATCGATAATAGGAATTTAATTGAGGACTGTATTGATAATTCTTAAAATTAAAATATTATATTGATTTGGTTTTCTGTTTTATATTTCATTTGATATTTGTTAATGTAATTTTTAATGAATTAATTTTACATTGAGGTTTATAAGCTTCAATAAGTTATTCCAATAAATTGTTTTTTTTTTTTTAGAATCTTACCTACATTTTAAGACACACTAAAATCGCAACCTTTAATTTTTTTTAAAATTTTTATGTAAAGGTGATTAGCTACTAGTACCTACCCGATGTTCCTGTACCAATTTAACTATTTTTTATGTTAATTGTAATTTCCAACAAAAGATAAATCTCGTTCATCTAAGAAGTGTATCTAAACATTGATATTTAAAAAAAATAGCTCAATTGGCATACAATAGTTTAATGAGAAAATGTTTTCTAATTTTAAATTTTTGGTAATCTCATTTAATCTTTTTTTTAATATGAATACCGCACAAGAACCGTCTGGAGCCAGTGAGACTATGGCATTGCCAATTGGTGAATGTTGTGAGGCTGAAGGTATTGTGGGGAGGGGAAGGAGAAGGGGTAGAGGAAGGTGGGGAAATACCTGGCTATTCAGATCTAGTCACCAAACACGGCTAAAAGCCATTTCAAGCAACGTTTCAATCCTGAATGGTGGTCTTTCACCATGGCGATACTGAGAGTATATTCCACTCTACCATTAAATGCGAGTCATTTAGTTTATCTAGTAGCTGTTTTAATTATAAAAAAATAAAATGCATTCGTATAAATTGATACTGTTTTTGTAAATTATTCATTAATTTAAGTAACATGGAAATCAATTTACTCTAAACAATTAACAATATTAAAAATAACCCAGTGTTCATAAAATTGCTCCATTAAAATCTTTCAAAATAACGCCTGATTGTAATACCAGTATAATAGACACATTGTGTAGTGCTCAATGATGCGCGCCAAACAACCCTTCACCCGAACTTTGGCGGAGTGACGCAGCTTTTTCCCCAGTGAAGTGTTTCACAATAATCAATCTATATTAGCTACGTAAGCCGTTCGACATCGAGCTTTTTCTCATCATTACGAAAAATTACAGATAATTATTATGCGGAGAGCTTCAAACAAATGACATTGTGAAACTTTTAACTGTCCAACTTGCTTAAGGTAAATTTCTGTCTCAAGCCTATTTTATTATTTAAATCAGTTGGAACTTTGAAATTCTATTAGCACAGCTCTGGAATATTTGCTAAATACGTTGACTATAAAAGTTTTCCTTGAATCGAGGCGCTTTAAAAGTAGTTAAGACAAGAAAACAATGGACTTAGGCCAAATTTTTGATTACCGGATCGTACGAAAGACGTTAATTGTGTTTTGATTTATTGTTTCACAATGTGAATAGAATTTATTTCAGTTACGGTTATTCAACGCGGCATATAAAGATAATTATCAATTGAATACGCTTTTTCGTTCAAGAAAAACAGAACTTCACCTTTAATTTAGATTTTTACATATGAGACAGTGGGGCAATGACGAACTGCGGATAATTACGAACGATCGAGTTCTAGAAGGTTCCGATTCCCCCACACCCATACCGATGGTACCCATGGCAGTCTATTCGCTCGTCAGTACTGAGCTGCATTTCGTAGAAGGAAGTTGCGCAAGTCGTTTAAAGTATGAACTGTTATATATTTTCCTTGAAAATTATGTAATATTTGCACGGTTCTTAAATGGTGATATTTCTATTCTTATTACATTGTACATTTTACAAATGTAACTACGACTTACCTAGATACTCATACTCGTACAGCGTAAAACGAAATCAAAGTTTGGAGTGTAGATGTGGTTGTACTTTTTGCTTAAAACGTTGATGTTCGCCATTACCCTGTATGCTTTGGGTAATTCCGCACGGCAAACATAATGTTTAACATTCAATTACTAGAAAGACCCTACCCCAACCTTGAAGTTGAAATGTAGAAGTCGCTGAAACCCCTTTATGCAACACCTGATCCGCCTCAGCACAAGATCTCCTAGTGAGGAGGACTATGAAAAAATTATATAATTTATATGTATTTTTAATATTTATACCTTACTTTATAATATCAAAATTATACCATACAGAAACTATTAAAAAAAAATTTTTTTTTGAAAATTGTTTAATTTATTAAAGTATAATGTGTTAATAAATAAATTAAAAGTTACTTCGTATTCACCACTTTATTAATATACACACATCGACATGCTTGAAAAGCGATTCTTTCTTTATCATGAATACAAGTATATAGAATACTAAAAAAAATAATTATGTCAATAATAGACACATGATAAACATTAATTGATAATAAAATAACTAATAAATAATAATTTAATGTTAATGAAGTGGTGAATACAAATTAACTTTTAATTCATTTAATAATAATTACACCACAAAGTGAATACAAATTTTTTGAAGAAATTATATAACGTGTTATTTTATCTCAATTGGAAAATACCGAAAATTGATTTATAAAAGCGTTTATTTATAAAATTTGATCTTCAGTTGTTTTTTTTTCTTCTTTTTTTCCCTCAGGAGATCGCCATTACCAGACTCCCCTCTGAGGTATTTACCAACACGTATATTTTATGCACATAAAGTATAATTTCGATTGTTAGGGGTGAGGGGTGATTAATTTATAATGATGTTGTCGATCCTGCAATAGGACAAGCAAAATAAGAAGATGTGTTTTGAAGTGTTTTTTTTCACAATCGGACAATTTTTAATAGCGCCGCTTAGTATTAAAATCACCCCAGGGGCCCTTTAAGCCCCCTTTTCATACATAATTTACAATGACTGCTGTTCCTATAGTATTGTTTGTACGTTTAAAAAATATAATATTCATATTAAGTGTTGTACTATCGTTGTTAATCATATATTAGGAAGGTACATACAAAATATTAAATGTAACCAAACTACTCCACGAAGCTATAGAATACATATAACACTTCTCTAGCCGCTTTTCAATCATATTTACATTTTAATTAAACCACGTTACCTACCACGCAAGTGATTTCAACGAGAGAAATTATCAATGTTACAAATCAAAGATTTGATGAATACGCTCAGGTATCACTGATTAAAATTGGTCGGGTACGTGCTTTTACGCCCATACTGTTCGTAAGCGTGAAAGCTCACGATGTGTTCGACCTATCTATCTAATAAAAAGTCAGTTTCATCCTGCATATATTTTGATACCTGATTAGGAAAAGGGGTGTTAAAATATAACCTGATCCTTTAATTTTCCTTGCAATCTTTCAATCCCTCTGTGGAAAAATATGATTTTTTTATATTTACATAATAAATCGGATCACGGGTTGTAAAATAAGTCAAATAGTAAAATTCGATTCAATCAAGCATTTGACATTATTCAAACGAACGCGATTAAAATCATTTCTACGAAGCAATTACAAACCCTCAAGCGGCAGTGTGGAATAATCGTCCGATGACTCACTCCGCGAGGGCGTCCCTTTGTACCTCGCGAAGAAAAACTGTGTCATAAATATATCCCAAGTTTCCATTGTATTTTAGTGAAGCGCCCGGACCAACGTTTATATGATAAATGGGCCATATTTGTAATCTAGATAAATGTTTGGCTCGACTAGGACTGTGCCCGTGCAGTAGGGGCATGGAGTGTAGGAGCGGAGGGCCGTAGCCTGTCCCCACACAATGTAGTGAGATTCAAAGGCTGTCTGGAAACACACCGAATTCATAATAAGGCCAGACCAAATAATAATCCTGCAGTGTTATGAATAACGTAGCAACAGTGTTTTTATTAGATAGCGAAACATCGTACTAAAGCACAATGAAAATTGTTGTCATTCGCAAGTGCAATATTTTATTTATCTGTGGGTACCTGAAAATGTTTACGTCCTACAGAAATCTAATTTTGGTACTTGAATATTAATTAATGTTATTTTTCTCGAGTTAAATCATCTTTTACACATACAGTCTGGTGCACACGTGTACAATAACAGTTTTTTTTTATCCTTGAGGATAATATTAACAACTCTCAAAATGAAACATAAAATCTAAAAGAAAAAGGTAACGGTAGCAGCTGGGACATGAACCCAGGACCTCGTCCGGAATGTAGAGCTCTAATCCACTGAACTACGTCTACCCAAATCTGTCATGCCATTTTATCCAAAAGTTTAAAAAATAATTAAATTAAGGTTTTTGCTGTTGTGGTAGATTGGGTTTTAAAATACTGTTTTCTAATTTTAAAAGATTATGAATAGTGCTACGGTAATATCTAATTCAAATTTTGGAGAATCTGTTTGAAGAACTTTATATTGTTTTCCAATAATTTAAAAGTATTTATTACCTTTACGTTTATAACATAAATTGCCTGCAAAAAAGGTGGCTTTTAAATTAAGACACATCTTTTTTCTACCATCTTCTAAGGGGATTTTCAACTAATGCTCCATCATAATATATTAAAAATATTGGATTCAGTGGCAAACGGAGTTGCTTTCAGATTATAGAAATTCACTGGTTCATTTATACTTTACTTAAAAGAAAATTGAAGATCGTTATCTACTATATTTAACATATAAATTGGAATTTTCAAATTATTTCAAATGAAGGAACATACGTGTTTCGTCTTATTCATTATATTAAAAATACACATTTTATTCATTATTAATTGTCCATATAACAAATAACTACATCCTAAAGGTTAAAATGGAAGTAAGTACTCGTACGTAGCAAAAACAAAAAGTAAACACAAACTTTTATTATTGCGAGTACGATAAATCACGGAACGTACTCGTATTAGGTTCTATTTCTCAGCTGCAACATGGTTCCGAGTGCACTCTTATGATAAATGATTGTCCGCGACACAAAAGCCTTCGGGCTTCTCTACCCTTTCTACGGGGAAACGCGGTGGACGACATCTTGATAGCACTTGAGTCCAAGTTTACACACAGGGCCGGCCTATGGACTCGCACTAGTATTTACGACTATTTTCTCCCTAGGATAAAAACTGTTCTTTTTTATATGATGACTACATGATAGTATCAATTTCCCGGAGCCAGATGCTATGGCAAAAAATAAGGTAAAATTGTTGGGGAGAGAAAAATTACAAAAAACACTCGAAAAAAAATGGGGTCTAACCCTCAATACCGTGACATATTTAATAGTTTTCATGCGTTCTATATAACTATCGAAAGAATCGATGAGAGATTTAGGCTCCTGGCTAAATAAGAAAAGTTGGGTCATGCTTCAATTCAAGACATGTTCAATAAAATGGTAGTTCTGATTAAATCATTAACACTGTGTGTAACTTAACGCGCTAGAAATTATTATTTTCAGAGATCAATTAAACAAATTTTAATTTTTTATTACTTCACGTATGTTAATGAGTCCATCTTAGTTAAAAAAAAACACCGTTTTTTAAACTTTTTCCTATTTGCATTATATGTTAGTTCTCTTGGCCATAATTATTGGCTATGATATCCCTATAACGTTAGTCGTATAGAGATGACAGGTGTTTTATATGCAAACAATATTGCATATTTAAAATATAATTATACAACATACACATTATATTGTACATTCTATGAACAGCCATATTATTTAATTAGTTAATAAGTTCATTAAAACTTAAGTAGAAATTTGTTTTTTCTTTCGGTATATAAACATATATGGTTAATTATACTTATAGTTATAGTAAATAATATCAACATACATTATAAAACTACCTCATGTTAAAATTTTGAAAACATACCATGATATGTTCGTGGATAACTTAATATGTGTTTTCTGCAGTTTTTGTTATTTTTTCAGGGGTAAAAGTTCCACCCGAATCCAGTCCTACATTGAATTGATTGGTTTACTTTCCTGGACGTTCAATTAACTATTAGACCATAATTGCCTAAGCTTTCGCATGGTCAACTGCAAACAAGTAATTTCAAACAGAAAAATATAACACGACCCTCACAATCTTACCGAGCTAGATGAAGATGGAGATTGTTTTGCATTATTTTCTTCTTGGCCGGAATTTTTTATTTTTAGGTACCAATAAACTAGTGCAGACATTATTATCCAGGCCATCGCTGCCAAAACACTGCGCTCTGAAGACTTTTGTATCATAAACTTTATTATTGCAGTTTTACTGTTTATCGTTTCGCATTCAATTTTTAGAAGTTTTGTTCGATCGTGGAGAAGTCGTTAAAATGGCTAGGAAATGTTATTGTGACTGAATGGAACAAAGGTATAGATGAAATTCAAGAGGTCAGAGAAGCTGAAAAGCGTATTGTGATATAAAATATTGTATTTTTAATTGGATTGTTTGCAACTTGGAAACCTTCAATGTATTTTATAGACAATAACAAAAGGTAAATGACATATGTGATTTACGAAGCATGCGTTAACGAAGGTTTAAACCATGAAAGTGTAATAAAACTTAATCCATATTTCTAACTAATGGACATGAGCTCCATTCATATGAGTATATACGTAGCTCTTAAATGGAGAACCTAAATCTGACGGCCTCCATGGTCGAGGGGTAAGGCTCTCTAATACGAATCCGAAGGTCGCGGGTTGCTAATTTTATTTAATTTATTTGTGCTGTTTCACAATAAATTAAATTATAAATAATATATAGTATATTTGCGCATGTTCCAGGGTGGAAGATACTCTCAGTATCGCCCTGGTGAAAGACCACCATTCAAAATTGAAACGTTGCTTGAAATGGGTTTTAGCCGTGTTTGGTGACCAGATATGAATAGCAAGATATTTTCCCACCTTCCTCTTCCCCTTCTCCTTCCCCTCCCCAATACCTTCAGCCTCACAACAATCCCCAATTGGGAATGGCATAGTCTCACTGGCTCCAGATGGTTGGGAGCCGTTGGGACTCTTGTGCGGTATTCATATATATAAAAAAAAGAAATTACCATTCCTTAAATTTAAGATTCATTGTCTACTTATAATATATTTTGTATATTTCTTATAATACATATATCTATAAGTACAAATGTAGAAAATAATTTTGTCATTTATTTTTATAACAATTAACAGTTCTTTAATTGCTTTTGCTAGGCATTTGTCGTCTTCAATTTTTCGGATGTTTTCCAGTAGTTTGTTGGAGTATTTTTTCACTAGATATGCGCAATGATGTTGTGCCGATAAGGTGTCACATTTCTGTGATGGGAGTATCTGTTTTTGGTTAAGAAATTTTAATTTGGTTTTTCTTTTATTATTTGAATTAATTTTTTTTAGGTATGTTGGATAATCTCTTTGTTTTTTAGAATTATTTTTATAATTAGACGAACAATTTCAAGAGGGAGGTAGATTAATCGTGTATGCTACTCGCCAGCTGATTACAGCGTATTGTAGGTTAGATTGTACTATAGCTTGGTAGTCAGATATTTAATTTTCCACTGAGAGAAATATTTGGATTCTTATAAACATGTAAATTATTATTCCAGTTCTGTTAACGGTTTGATCTTTCCAGTTTTTATCTATTATTATTCATAATTATTTTATATTATTTGATATTTTTAATGTGAAAGAGCTTATTGTGCAGTTTGAAATTGTCATGTATAGTTACGAGAACATTTTGGGGAATATCGTTTGATTTTATTTAGAGATAGCAGTTTTATGTTAAACCAGTATTTAAGTATATTTATGTGTTCTGTTGCTTTTTGTTTGACTGTATCCCATGCATTATCAGTTTCGATGAGCACTATATTATCTGCGTATGAGGTTATACTACCATGAAGAGAGAATATTCCGTTCACACATATGATGAATAATGTTAGACCTAGTACCGTACCTTGTGGGACTCCATATTCAGACGTCTCTTCGTCACTATATATGTTTTTTAGTTTGACATATTGTGGTCGATTTTTAAGTAACTTTTCACCCAACTGGCTACATTCTCCTTAATGTTCAGATTATCTAGTTTCGTCATAAGTTTTGTGTGAGATATACTGTTGAATGCCTTTCTCAGATCTATAAAAAATCTTTTATACACTTTTTTTACTTTTATCTAGACTTTCGTTTATGCGTGATTTGATATTTGCAATCGTATCTTGTATACTGTGTGATTTTCGGAATCCGTATTGGTTGTTTTGTAGAACATTGTTGCTTACAGTAAATTCCATTAGTTGAGATTTCACAAGTTTTTCAATTATTTTTTCAATAACATAACATTTTGTGTACTTGCATTTTTAAATAATGGTGAGATAATTGTTTTCTTATAATTAGATGAAAATATTCCTATTGTAAGACATATTACGAGTAAGATTAATTAGATGAGAAAGTGGTTTTATCACTTGAGTTTTAATATATTTTAATATTTGTACGGTTATGTTGTTGAAATCCGGAGACGACCTTTCATATTGTCAATTAGGTTTAAAATATCTATTTAGCTGATCATTTTAAATTGGAATAGTGACTTTAGGTTTTGAATATCTTCAATAATTGTTTTTGTAGTCGATCCTTTTGTCACATTTATTTAGTTTAATTTTGACCGACTTTTACAACGAAATAGTTGAATACATTAGAACATTTTTTTTGGATTTTCTTTGGTATTTATTATAACGTTATTTTCGTCTTCAATTTCTTTAACAAACTGTTTTCTAATATAGAGTTCATTGTGTGGCGGATTATTTTTGGGTTGCTTTCGGATTTTTTAAATTTATGTTTGTAATAGTCATCTTTTCTGATCTTTATTAAGCGTATCAATTTATTTTCATATTTTTTAAATTTAGATTCTAGTTCTTTGTCATTCAGAAATGTTGTTTTTTTGCAAAATTAATTTTCTCTCTAATTGAATTGAATAGATCTTGAGTGATACATAGTATCAGGTATTTATATTTAGCCAGGTTATGATTATGAATTTTAGTTGTTGAGTTTCCTATATACATTCAAAAAATATTTCCAAAGGTCTTTGGGCATATTTCAACGTCTTCACTTTTAATTACAGGTTGCCAATTTTCGCTTTTTGTGCAAATTTAGTTTAGTACATGATTTTTCAGTGAATTGTTTTTTGCTTGTGTAGTTTTTTCATTTTCATACATAAATATGCGGTGCCACCAAAACACCATATCACTCCTCTTCTACATGATCTGCTACACTGCCTTCGAATCGCAGAAAGAGTTCAGTTAAAATTAGTCTTATGATATATAAGGCACTGAATGGACTGGCACCATCATCCTCGAGGGAGAATCTTACTCAGAGGCAACTCATGCTCAGACTGATTGTACCCTCTCGTACGAATGTTGCTAATTTTGGGGACAAAGCTTTTATCAACTGGGTCTACATTCTAAGAATGACCTTCCACATGGTTTGATGTTAGAAAGCAATTTTGAAACCTTAAAGAAAATTCCAAAGACATGCCCATTTAAAAGGGGATACAAACTTTAACATAAAAATATAAAGCGCCCTTGGGGTGAGGTTAGTCACTAAATGGCGTTATAGAAAAATTGATCATTTTATTACATATAACGCTGTTTTTATGAAAAATCATTTAAGGGGCTCTGTAAAAGCGTTAGACAACACTGAACCAGAATCTAAAAACTAAGACCGTTGAACATCGAAGAGTGTTTATTCATTAATTCATATTTATACAAAGTTACATGAATTCCTGATTATTCTAGTAAAATTTTATTATTAATTGTTTAAAATTTTACATTAAACTCATTGTCCGAGTTACAGTTCTTCAAAATGGTTATTAATTAGCCATTCAAAATTCACAGTTAAACCGATTCCGATCTTATTAAATGTTCATGTATTCCGAAAAGATCTTATCTCACTGAATAGTGAATAAAGCACTTTCAGTAAAGTTAATATATACGAGGGTTGCAAATAAAATGCCCATATTTTTACACACAAGTCTAATACGAGTCGATTTAGAGAAGGCGTAGCTTTTAATCTGATACCCAATTTATCATGGGGCATAAATCCGCGTCGTCGTAAAATGAGGACCCGATTTACATTGACTGCGAACATAAAATATGATATGTACGTGTATAAATCTGAACTTTATTGCAATCGAAACATATTCAAGGGGAGAAGTTTACGTTTCGGGTAAAGTTATTGCACACTTCTGATGCTTAACTGCAATTATGATGATAAATTTTAAACTAACGGTGATTTGTAATATGTTAACATGGGCACTTTGATTTACATAATACTTTAATGATTTGTTTAATAACATATCATGTAACAAAAAAAAATCTAAAATTCTAATCAATTTTGGGAATGTTGTGCCTCTTTTATTGATATTTCAATGGAAGGTCCTCAGAAAACACGCGTCAATGATACTCTTGGCACCGATGAGTATGTTTTGTAACATCGTTGTCATTTTCCGCATGATAACAGGATTTCCTTCCTTCTACAACGTCGGTCTTTTCAAGATTTATATTCAGTACTTTCCTTTCTAAAAGAGACCAAGTGCAAATTTTTCCCAAAGATGGCCATCTGTGTAGTCTTATATATGGGGTGTATTATAAAAAAAAATCATGAAAAAAATCAACCAAAGTTGGAATTCTTAAATTGTTGCATTTTCACACACGTCCTATGGAGTATTTTTAAGACGCCCTCTTAACACGTGTAAGCAAAATTTATGTTATTTAAATTGTTTGATTTTTATTTCCATTTCTGACGTCATATCAGTTACAATTGGTATAATACTGGAACATGTGCAGCACGAAATGTCACTTAATAGCGGTGAATAAATGTTATGTATAATATTGTTTGACCGTACAAAGAACCTTAACTTAATGTTAAAACGCAAAGCAGGTCGTAAAAATCACTACGAAGTTTTGCTTGTCACGTTTGCGGTTAGAATCAATATTCTTTTAACCATCAGCGTGTTCTACATGAAACTTAATCGGTTTGACCTCAAGACATTATTGTGCAAAACGTCATATTTGGATTTTATCTCTACCGGCTGAAAACACAGCGCTATTATTTGTCAAACTTCATAAAAGTATGACGGATGGCTTTCAATATCCCTCGAAGGCGCTGCCGCCGCGGTGCGAGCGTCGGCGTCGCGGCGGGCCACCAATACCGTCGGAGGCCTGACATGACAAATGACGTCACGTGTCACATCGTGACTAGGGCCATCGGCCTCTCACGGTGTCGTCGCAATGACAGACGACCAGAGATGCTATCGATCTCGGCGGCTACCGGCTTAGCACAGAGCTGCCGAAACGACCGCACTACGGGGCTTGCTGGAACCGACTTGCATGCTAACATTGCACACGGCATACTGCAAAGTGAACACTCATCGTACTAACCATGAGTGTGCTCTTAATTATCAATCAAATACACTGCTTTTAATAAATGTTATAATATAAATTATCATTGCTTATTATGAATAAATTTGATCTGAATTAAAGAGGCGTATATTTTTTTTAATTCGTTGTCATCGTCGTACGGAACGGTGACCCTCTCGCATTTTGCCTTGATGATCGAAACTCTACTGAACTTTCACATACTAAATAGTTTTATAATAATAATAAGAGTTAATTTCTATAGCGCAGTTTTGTGAAGGTTCACCTCCAGTGCTCTTTACACTTACTAACCTAACCTAATATAATTGTAAAATAACAGATATACTACATAGTATATCTGTTATAATAATATAAATACAATATGCAAATTAATACTATGACATACAATATTCATGAGCGGGTATTATAAAATAACAATTTAGAAACTAAGGGTGTAAATAATCAAATATATAGTAGGTACAAATAACAAGAGAAAATATATTCACTAACTACGTTTTGCTACAAGTAAAATTAACCTGTGTACTTATTAATTATTAGTCTTTTTCGCAAAGTTTAGTATTTTGAGAATCTGCATTTTGTATATTTATTAGAAACACAAAATATTTACATAAAAAAGCGTCAATTAAAATTATTCACGTGCGAACAGCGTGCAAATATATAAAATCAATGTGTTTATCACATGTATGGTGTACGCAAATATATTATTCAGCTACAAATATCTCCGTGTATTTGTGCATATTCCTAACACCGATACGATAGTAATGTAATGGCCAAACAAATCAAAATGTTACATTGTTTGAGGCAAAATAATGCCACAACGAAGCGGCTAAAAGCAGGTAATGATGTAATTTTTACCAGCAAACTAAGAACATAACTTAAATGAAATTTTCGGAACCTTTTTCAAAATAATTTAATATACGTGTTCTGCTGAAATGATAAAAAAAATGTTGTTCTCAAACGTCATGAAAATTGTATTTTAACCAAAGTTCCTTGTACAAGGATATTATTTTTTAATTTACATGAAAAATGTTTTTGTTTTAAGCCACTTTATCTTATTTATATATATTTCTGCATTCGGCCGGTTTCGGTTGGACTCAACCTTCTTCAGGAATGCACACATATAAACTGAAGAAGGTTGAGTCCAACCGAAACCGGTCCAATACAGAAATATATATAAATAAAATAAAGTGGCTTAAAACAAACACATTTTTCATTTAAATTATTATGTCAAAGTGATTGCTTCCTTCGATAAATATTATTTTTAGTTACGCAACACCACTTCCATCATGAACAATAGAGCTTTTAAATGTTCATAACTGGCCAAAGATACCACAATATTCGTTCCATTTTTTGTTTGTTTGTAAGGTCATCCGAAGGTGTTTTGTTTGGAAGTTTTAAATTTACCATGTACTTTTGCTATTTTTGATTTATTAAATTCGCTACCGGTTTCGACACAACCGTGCCATTAACTAGCGTTCTTAAAACTTCCAAACAAAATGTCTAGAAATTGCTATATAGTGAATGCCGAAAAAATACAAGAAATCATCCGAAGGTACTTACGAACGGTGCTGTTCAAAATAAGAAGTTACAAACTGACTCTATTAATTGAATATTGTTTCACCACGAAGATGACTCATTTACGGGTAGGCTATAACTACACACCATCAATATCCTTTGTGTGATTATTAAACAATGGATATTCCGTGTTCTGGGGTATTCCATGCACACAGCGTCATAAATAAACACTTTGTGCAATTACGGCCTCGAAGGAACCAAACTAAAATAATAATAAAAAAAATAGTATCTACACGCGGCTACGGCTGGTAGTGACGCTGACTGATCTATGCGGCCGGGTTATAAGGAATGTATGAGGGTGTAGCGCCGGACTAAAAAGGGACATTATTTATTGTTTTAGGTTGGATCCCGGATGGGTGAAAAGGGTGGGAGTATGTGTGAGGGCATCTTTAGTATAATGAAAGAAAGTAAGTTACCTAACATTTGTTTGGCGAGGTAAGACAAGGGGTTGGATAGGTCACGGGTGTTACGTTCATATTGAGTGATTATTTGGAGATAAGTGTTCGATGCAAACACAAACACAAAATAACGACAAACTTTATAATACAGGTTTCCGAATTATTTTTAATGGTGACTAATTTTACTCAATGCCTACTTTAAGGAGTCAATAAATATGTTTGTCTTTTGCTAAAACAATAGGCCTGCCAATGAGACATAGAATGTGAGATAGAATGTGACGTAGAATGTGACATAGAATGTGACATAGAATACGACATAGAATGTGACATAGAATGTGACATAGAATGTGACATAGAATGTGACATAGAATGTGACATAGAATGTGACATAGAATACGACATAGAATGTGACATAGAATGTGACATAGAATGTGACATAGAATGTGACATAGAATGTGACGTAGAATGTGACATAGAATGTGACATAGAATGTGACATAGAATACGACATAGAATGTGACATAGAATGTGACGTAGAATGTGACGTAGAATGTGACATAGAATGTGACATAGAATATGACATAGAATGTGACATAGAATAGATCACGATACATATGCGGTATTGTCCTTAAAAGGGGTGTTGTATGATGTCAAAAAAACATTTTAACAAATATTCGGCATTCTGTGGATGAACAACCCGGAGAAAAAGAATAACGAATCGAGTGGCATTTAAATAAATAAAATAAAAAAACTGCTTTTCTGTCATATTTTTTTTTTGTTTATTGTTTAGGTCTCATAATACAACTTAAAGTAATATACAATTTATAAGAAGTACTTTATTAACACCACTGTTTTTTATTTACACAATAGTATACTGTTTATCCTGATGAGGAAAGCTTTGCTTCCGAAATATGTAGATATTTATGTATTAAAAACTGTTTTTTTTTTTTTTTTAAATTTAATGTAAATCAAATTTAGTAATGTTATTATTAAGTTCTGCAAGTATTTTTAGTTGTTATTATTGTGACAGCTGTTTCGGCGTTTAAGGCATTTTCAAACTGTGGTTAATCCACATTGCGACGACCACAGTTTGAAAATGGCCTTAAATGCCGAAACAGCTGTCACAATAGTAAAAACTAAAAATACTCGGAGAACTTAATAATAACATTATTAAATTTGATTTCCATTAAATTAAAAAAAAAAATTAAATGGAGTTCTACGAATTAAACACAAAAACAATTAATTAAAAACTGTGGTGTAAACAAAGTACTACTTATTAATTATATTAATAATGACGCCCCAAAATAATTACACAATGTAAGTTAATACCGGTACCTACCTACATTATTTATCTTTATTGTAGATCTTTTGAAGATAGCAAAAAAGTGTACTAAAAGTAAAACTGAATATAAATATAATATTAATTGATAAACTAAAGTTCTTAAAAACTTAAGACAAGATTTTTGTGCATAGCGCAAAGGGTAACAATTATTATTTTTATAAACAATAATTATTAATCTAAAACACTTAAATTAACTTGGCGGGTTTGCGATAAGCCGACGTAGCTCAACGGTAGAGCATCTAACCGGACATTAGAAGGGTGCGGGTTCGAGTCCTGCCGGCGATATTTATTCTTGCTCGGAAGGTTTTTCAATTTGGATGAGTGTTTTAGATTAATAATTATTGTTTATAAAAATAATAAATATAATAGGTCGTTTCGGTTTTAAATTGACGAAAATATTGCATTTGAATTTTTCCGATTCATCGGCTTATGTCCTTAACGTTTTATCGCAGCGGACCAATATTTAAGCATAAAATTAATGCGATTTTACGGATTCTATTTCCAATCCGGGCCATAAATAATGCAGAATAGCCGCATTATAAAAGAAGAGTATTGGAGGAAGGCTCAGCAGTTCAGCAGACGACGAGGGGGTATTTATACGTCCATATTACAGGCTACGGCGCTGTGGGGATACTCGTAGCTACGTTAAAGACATATGAGCTTTTTATTTACGTAAAGCCGCCTCGCAAAATACACAAGCGGTCCAGCCTTTCCAATATTCAAGCAAAATTTTCATATTCTCGATAAACATCAATTTTTGTGCACGGATTTGGAATGTCTTGGAGGTCGCCTGTAAAAGAAATATTTACAAATGCCCATGTTCCACAAGCCAAAATTAGCTATTTGTCTAGCTACGTAATTAATGTTATCTAATTATTGATTTTCCACAAACCGCAATGATTGGATGAAATATTTGTCCCAAGTATTTATCTTACTTATTATTATTATTACTATGAAGAGTAAATTTTTGTTTTCCTTGTTTATACTCATGTACGTCGTCACCAGCCTCACTGAACAATATCTGAAGTTTCTAACCACCTCCCAAAAAATTCTGCATCTATGTCAAGTTCATTCATAAATGTGAGATTCTGAATTATAGTATACTAAAATGTATGAAAATTTAATAAAAAGATGGCCAACTCATTTTAAGAGCTCACGTTTGAATGTATTTGTGCACACCGATAGTGGTTCAAATTGGTTTGAAATTGTTTGAACAAACTCGCCCGTAGTCCCTTCTCATCCCGCTATAGTTCCACGTTACAGTACACAACTACAGAAGCAAGAACCTCTTTAAAATTATTCTACTGTGCATAGTTGTTGAATGTGAATATATTCGAAAGTGGAAACTTTTTTGTACGACATGACCAAAATTTACAGCAGACACAGTAATATTTTTGACTTGTAAAATGCGGGTATTCTTAAATCTGTGAATGTTCTACATTTAGCAAACAATAAATTAAATTAAAAAACGAAATAAAATTACACTGTGTTTTAACCACTTTATATTTTATTTTATATGCTAACCGATTCCTTTCCCCACTCCATATTCTGCCATAATTTTGTAATACGACATAAATTAGTATGTATTTTGACCTAATGAAGGAGTTCCGAAACCGGTCGGAGTATAAAATAAAAAGTCGTTAAAACAAAGTTTTATCGATTCATTTAATTATAATTGATAGTGTAAAAAACATCTTCATTTATAATCAACCACAAAATAAATTTCAAACTTTTGCGAAATGTGAATATTCTCAAACATATGCCATGTCCAACCAAGGACCAAAACAAGGTAATGATACGTTGAATTATTAAAATAAAATGATTTGTGAATGATGCGTTTTCCACACAAATGGATTCCCCTTGTGTGAAATCGGACGACAGTTTATGTTTTTCCTTGATCCATTGTTTGTGTTTGTGAACGTTCAGATAATATATATCATCATATAGCATTTTCCCGCCAAAACCATGGAACGGGGTGCATAATGTACAATGGCTGCCGTAATGATCCAGCGGTATTTGTCTCCTGTCAGATCTAAGATGACAAAGAATAATGACTCACTGCACGTGGAATGTCGTGGGAGACGCTACAAGACAACTGAAAAAGGTTCAAAGGGATAATGTTTTGGACAAGTTTCAATAAAATGAATGAATATTTATCTTCGGTTTTATTTTAAATTGCTTTCCCGTATATTTCAGAATTGTTCAAAATATATGACAAAAAAACTATCTTTAAATATGGTTCCGTTTTCTCTTTTATAAAAACAATGTATTTTCATATATATCATTTTACAAAATATTTTTGATAATTTCTTGTTTTCCCTTATAGATTTAATTATTACATAATGTGTAAATAACCCCGTGCAAGCATCGTGCGTTCATGTGATATGTGGAATGAAAACAGAATAAATTAAATAAATAAAGGCACTTATTTTGTTTGAACAGTTTTATCCACTGTGTAGATTTGTTACTTAATTTTATTACTGTGCTACCGGTTACGACATATCCGTGTCATTAACTAGCGTTCTTAAAACTAAATTAAATTAATCAAGAAGAGTCAAAATAACACAGAGACATGGTTAACAAAGGTAATCTACAGGGTGCTATTATTTGTTTACTAAATTAATTATTGATACAATATTTTTTGTTTATTTCAAAGTTTCTAAGGCTCTTCAAATAAGATTAATAGAAATTTGTTAAATAGTTATTTCCCAAGAAATTAAAAAAAGTTCATAATGTTATTTTAGTTTATTTCTCTAATGAAAATTCATTGAACTACATATTGAAATGTGACAGGGAAAATATTTATATTCTTACCACTAAATTTCTTGTTAGTTTCAAATCTTTAGTTTGATGCTTATGTGTGGCAAATAAAATATAAAATATTTATAGTAATCCATAATATGTTGAGACTCTTTCAACTGATTTCAAAGGATGCTATAAAAATAATAATAAAAAAACACTTTATTAAAATGTGAAGAACATCGCTTAGTGAATAATCACGTTCCGCTCGGCAACAATGAGTCTAAACTGTAACATATTATAGAAAGAAAGGTTCTTAGATTAATTCTTTTGGAACAACTAGAAATAAATAAAATCAGTAATTATCCTAATATACCGTTAATGAATAAAATTCAAAAACTCTCCTTTCTTATGATTTTCACGAAAACTAACAATACAATTCCTTAAAATAATTCAGCGATTTACGACATACATTTAAATTCATTGTCGTAACAGAAATCACTTCATTATAAAACAATTAAGAAAAACCTGCCATCATTAAAAGCGGAAAAAAAGCGGAGTACCCCACAAATTTTTTTATTGTAAACAATTATTTTCTGAGTAAATCGGTTATTAGCAAAAATATGATAAAATCATTTCACTCGCCATAAAAAAAATGAGAGGGATAAATGAAATCATATAAGCATATTGTCTCAATGTGGCCTAACCACAGTTTGAAAATGTATTTTAACGTCGAAACAGTTATCACAATAATACGGAACTAAAATGGTTGCAGAAAATTAATAATAATATTATTAAACTTGATTAACTTTAAAAATAAAAATAAATAAATTACGGAATTCTACCGAATTAAACAAAATAACAAAACTATTTAATATTTCGATTTTTAATCACTCCACTGGTACACAGTTATTTACTTTAAGTTTCCTTCTGTACGATATTTTAGGTTGGGAAGAGACAAAATATTGCGTGCCATGACACAGTAATAAAGACGTTATTTTGTTTTAGCTAGAGGTCTAGCAAATATCTCATCTACAATAATATTGGCTTAGTTACTCTTAACCTCCGTACGTGTTAATAAACTAAGGTGCAAATCCATGAATGAATTCCCTAAGCTAAGTGAAATAAGCCAACAGAGTCGTGTTACAAAACTTTTCCGTAATTTTGTCCCGAACAGAGGTCTTTTCTCCAGTATTCAAATACCCCCAAACAGCGACTTTATCAAAAGTAATTTACTATCTACAAGCGAATGCAAGGATGCTCATATATTAGGATTTTTGTTTGTAAGGTGCCCAGTTTAACATTGTGAGCAAGAACCAAGTCTCAGGGGAGACATGACTAGATTGAGAATCCAAATTAATAATCTCAAAATGGTTTGGGAATTGCGAGCAACAATATTTATTTATGAAAATGTCTAGGGAACCTATTCACTGCTGGGAAGACACAAAACTCCGTAATGAAAATTTGTTCCTTGAATTAATGCAAAGTTCCTGAAAGTTTAGAAAGTGTCGTGGTAAAGTTGATATACTGTGCGAACTGAAGTTTGATCAAATTTTAATACGTTGTTGTAATTTTTAAGTCAATCAAACATAATAAAAGATTATTAGAGGCGATGTGTAAATTCGTTTCTCACTTAAGTCGAAAAAATGTAGGTGTTTAGTGCGTTAAGTCCTTTATCACCACACAAGCAACATTTACCGCTCGTTGTGATGGAAATAGGATTTTTTCAAATATTGTCAGGTTTTTCGTAACCCGGGAATGTTTGTCTTTACGTGAACAAAAAATATCCATTCCGGTTTATGGAAGTGGCGATGCGACATAAGGGCGACTTTTTTGGATTTTTATGCGTTTTGAAAAAGTTTCTCATGCGAGCCTGACATAAAACGATTATCAAAATACTGATTAGCGAATAAAAATTATGTTCCAACAAATTTACAATTGTATTGATATTTACATCATTTTCTTTTTCGAGCCTGTTGCATAAAAACTGTTTATTAAATTATGTACCCATACATACAGTGATAGTAAAATATATCAACATTTCTTAGTGGTTGTTGATTTTTTAACAAAATTTAGAATGTAATGAAGGATTTTGATATATTATTCTATATGGAAGAATATCAGCATAAATAACATTTAGAAAAATAGCTACGTCGTATGAAAAAAGTGACCTCCAAGCAGCGAAGGGTTTTTAAATAAGGTTAAAGGAAAAAGTAGAAAACTTACCCACCTGCTATCATTACTCCAACCCAATCCAACAAGGAAATTGTGATTGTAACTTACCTGAAAATAAAGAAAAACATTTATAAGAACATGAAAATAACATTTTTTTATCGGAACAAATAGCATAAAGATTTAAATTTGTTGCATATCGCTTTTAATCTGTTCAATCAGAGGCGTGCTGATTGAAAGAGAGAGATGTCAATTGGTTGCATGTTGTTCGAACATGAAGTAACATCAAACGTTTGTATGTCTAATGATTTATTAACGATAAATTATCCTCGTTCTAATCTCCATTTACAAACTATGTATCATAAAGAAATAATAATACAGGAGTAGCATTTACCGTTTTTATCAACGTGATCTATGAATGGGTCTCGCGTTTTTATTGAATTCTGTTGTAAAAAAACATGCTGGTATTAAAAACATATATATATATATTATAAAATACTTCGTCAATTCAAAATCAGTGGAAAAAAAGCATTTCCGACAGTTACCATACCTACCTAAATAAATATTTACTAGCTAACTATCACGCTATTTTACAGAAGGAGTATGCAGGTAGGATAGAACGCCAAAAACTGCATATTTGCACTCCCTTGCTACATATGCATTCAATCATATATGCTTTTATTCTAACCGTGTTATAACCAAGAACCAAGTATTAATTGTTTTTGTGTTTAATTCGCAGAACTCCATATAATTTTTTTTTTAAATTAATGTAAATCAAATTTAATAATGTTATTATTAAGATCTGCAAGTATTTTTAGTTTCTATGATTGTGATAGCTGTTTCGGCGTTTAAGGCCATTTTAAAACTGTCAGAGTTTGTTTTAGACAGTTTTAAAATGGCCTTAAACGCTGAAACAGCTGTCACAATAATACAAACTAAAAATACTTGCAGAACTTAATAATAAAATTATTAAATTTAAAAAAATAAATTAAATTGAGTTCTACGAATTAAACACAAAAACAATTAATAAATATTCGCATAACTGTGCCGTGTTTATGACACGATACGAATTTTTCATATAGTCACTGGCGCGTCATACATGCATATATCGTCGCCGTACTTCTAAAACTGTATAACTGAGAAATGACAACTTATACATGAGAGCGATTTAAAGATTTTGTCTTTTAAAGGTTGGCTTTAAGAAGGAGGTGGAGTAATCGAAGAGGAAATAAAGAAAAAGGGTTATTTAGATCTGTTAACCAAATATATTTTGACCGAAGTTGACTCTCTACTGAGAGTAGTTTACACTGTAGAATGATTTATATTGGTGAAAAAAAAAGCAATAGAAATTACATAAAATAAGAGATATTTTTTCACGTCGTGATGAGAAATCTGCAATCACTATGTTCTAAGTCACAGATTTACCACTCTACTATGGAGGTAATAACATAAAATACGTAAGAGCATAGTCAGTACTTGACGAAAATGTGTTTACATTTGAATTTAACATTTATTATATGAGTTTTTTTAGAAAAATTTTCCTGAGTGGACTGCAAATCCCTTGAGAATTGTTTTTTTGCGGCCCCGAGCTCAACTGACCGCACTTGAAAGTTTAACATGGGAACGAAACAACCCGATCGCTTATTAGACTGGCCAAAACCCGATGGACCGATTTTCTTTGCATTCATACAAATTGTAAATGCCATACAAAGGTTGGAGCGCTGCCTGCCCAACCGCAGCCTTAGGCCCCATCCAGATCTTCTGACCCTTGCCCTCGAGACAGAGGGCTCGCAATAAAAAAGCACCAATTACAAACAAAGTATAATCCACCGAACAAAACAAATTAAAAACATTTTCGAGTAAGTGCCGCTTTACTGCACTGTGAGTGGGTTCGTTACAGACGTATTGAGAGTAGGAATAGATTATTGTACCTATCGTGTTTTAGGAACACTTCGCCAGTTTTGGGCATAGGCCAAATTGGGGGTTCCGAATTCAAAGGAAACAGGGGCAGAACGAAGTGCGGGGCGGCTGGGCGGGAAAAAACTAAAGGCTAAAGCCGATATGCACACGGCTGATTGCATTGCCAAACCTGGACTTACAATTTGAACAGAATGAAACTTTTTCGATGCAATAAAGAGACATTTTTATTTGCATTCGCTGTTTTCTACGCAGTTGGCGTGGCCGATATTAAAAGCTTAAATAAAACTTTTACGTTATTGTGCGGTTCTTTTAAAAATCCTGTTTCGTTGGAAAACTATTTTTCATTAGTTTCTTTTTAAGCATTTGTGATTATGACCTAAGTAATAATTAGAGTGTATTTTAGGCATAAAGTATATAAGTATATAAGTAAACAAGGAATATGCAAGTTTAATATATATAGTACAGGAATAATGTCACAGTGTTCGTAGTCCTCTTCAATAGGGTTTCCTGTTCTGAGGCAGTCTTTAGTATTTTTTTTTTAAAACTATATATCTAGTTGTCTTAATAATATTTGCAATTTGATTATCACTCATTTCTATATAGCCATGTTTGGACTTTAGTTTTAAATATATTACTTTTAGTTTTTTTTTTTACTGATTTTATTATTTTTTCTCTGAACAAAAGATGTTAATTTGGGAATAAACAGGATATTTTGGCTTATTGCCCTGGTCGATTGCTTTTGTTTGGGCAGTGAAGAAATGAGGCATATATTTTTAATTTTAATTAATCCGTTATTGATAATTTTTTTATTTTTTTATTTTACATAATGCATAAAAAATATTTAATAGTACAGATATATCTTAATAGCTAATTACAAAAAAAGTATAAATTTATTTAACAAAAAGTGCCCAACCCAATAAAGAAAGATTTACCGTGTTTGAGTTAGGGAGCACCGCCATCTAGCGAGAGTAGTGAAAAAATAAATTAATAGAAATAAAAGTACATCAAGAATGTAATATAGATAATGTTTGTGTTATTGTACACGATAGTTGCTACAAAATAGAAAGCTAAAAGTATGTGATACTATAATTGCAACAATAAGGCGCATACAAGATATAAACATAGTACATTCATATTTTGAAAGACCTAATGTTTTTGTACATTTAAATCATCTAGAAAGTTTTTAAATACTTCGTTTGATGGAGTTCTAACCGGAATTTTCAGAATTATCTTACGTACTCCTTTTTAAATCGCTCCATATGAATGCCTATGGCATATCCTTATACAATTATCCCATACTATATTTGTGATTAACACGAAGCATAAAATATTTTTTTAATGTCGTTTACGTTGAGGATATTAAGGATGTTTCTTAAGATATACATGTATCTGTTGAGTTTTTTTATAATGACGTCAATGTTTGAGTTCCACAGGAGATTTTCATCAATTTCAATGCTAAATTTGATACTTTTATAGTGTGTTATAGTGAGAAGAGGCATGATAATCCTTGATTATTTTGATAGATTCCTTGGTAGCTATGTAATTTGAGAGCATATTCAGTTGGTTGTTCTCTTGGTGTTATAAAAAGCGTTAGATATTTTATTTGATATTATGTGTGATAAAATTTCTTTTATGCCAATTTTGCGGGGGAGATAGTGCATGTTTTGCCTTTGTGTAGGTATTTATCCAATCCTTTTCATGAAATAAAATGACTGTATCGTCAGCAAAACTAATGATTTTTTGTTTCGTTTATAGGCTACAGATATCGTTGATGTATGTTTGAAAAAATATGGGTCCTAGTGCGTTTCCTTGCAGTACACCATAGTTGATTAAATGGGGTTTATTTTTTGGTTTGTAAATTTGAACACACTATGGAGTTTTCAGTATGTTTAGAGTTGTATTCGACATTCCAATTTTCAGTATTCCATATCTGCAGTAGTTTCTATGGTGTTACCAGTATTTAAGTTTGGAAATAAACTCCCTAAAACCGTACTGAGTTTCTAAAAATATTTTATTATCTTCTAAATTAAAAAAAAAAGAAGTTGGTTTTTTAGTATTATCTCATATATTTTTGAAACTGGGTCGAGTAGGTTTATCGGTCGATAGTACTTTATTTCACTACATATTAAAACTAAATATTTTTACTGCAAAGAAAATTAGAACTACTGCATAAAATATAAAGAACGCTTTACTAAAAATAAATTTATAATAAAACAAACAAAACGGGAAGATTTTTTATCTGGACACCAATTAACAGCGATTAAGTGATAAAAACACTTCGTTTGGGATTAACTTATCTTGATGTCAGAATACTATAAGCATTGAAGTAATATTTCCGAGTTGGAGGTGTCCGTCATAGCTCAAAGATAAAATCAATTGGCCAGAGAGCTTAAATAAAGGGCGTTCAAATCCTCGACGAGGCAATAATATTTTTTTCAAATGGTTCCTAACACGCAAACATAGATAATATTAAATAAAGTACCTATGTATATTTGAATGTACTGACAAACTTGAAAATATTCTCTCTCGGGGCTTATGTCATCTTTGGGGATGTTAGGTAGAGGATTTTTTTAAGGAATGGAAGGAGAGGAAGTTTTTAAATCTGGAGGTCAGTGTGTTCATAAGTGATGGACGCATTAATCTATCCCTCCCACTACGGTGTAAGGCGATGTGTCAAGAGAGTCCGGCTGGAGAGGTTAATAGGTCTCCCTCAACCAGTCTCATCCGATCAGGCCCACCGAGCAGTTGGTGGGCAGATACATCCGCCGCCACGATCCGGACAAACCTCGCCCCATGAACCCGGGCACCCCTGGTAAGTCACCAAACCTAGTAAACCCCACGGGGTGACCTGTAACAGAGGCGTTGGTTATCCAATGAATGGTTGTCGGGCGGCGTTATCCATACCCCCCATTTCAACTTAAAAACAAACATATGTGTTGACAACCTCTCCCAATACGAATAGGTAAAGTATTTTCGGGACAATGATGTAAAATGTATATTTATACGTGTATTTATACAGATACAAAAGAACTCCTAATAATTCAATTGAAAATAATGCCACGAAGCGATTTTACTTTAATTGAAATTATATTTCGTAAGAAGCAATCACTTTGTGGTTTGATACCATATTAAATAAAACAAACATTTTGTTATAAACCACTACTTTATTGTATTTTTATGCAAACTGGTTTCGCTTAGATCAAGCTTCGTCAGTGGAAATATAATAACCAAAGAATAATACAGATTTATCGTAAATGTAGGTACAGAAAAAGAGTGAGACAAGATATAATACAAAAAAGGGAAAATAAACTAAAGTATCAGAGGGAGGCAACAATTGAAAAGTAAGAGGGAGTAAACAATAATATATATTTTAACAATATTTACTATTTAGTTGTTAAAATATATATATTATTGTTATCCTGTCTCATTCTTTTTCTGTATCTATATATACGATAACTCTGTATTATTTTTTAGTTATTATATTTGCCTCGACGATGCTTGATCTAAGCGAAATCGGGTGGCGTAAAAATGCAATAAATTAGTGGTTTATAACCAAGTGTTTGTTTTATTTAATATTAACTGAAATAGGCATTTTTACTTAATGTTATGATATATACGAAATATCACTAAGGTGCGATACTAAATTTAATACAATATAATCATATAGCAATTCATATCAGATTTTTTTTATGATAACCAAAAACTTATGTCTCATCAGTTGATAATTAAAAAGGCTACATGAGGATAAAACTAAAATAAAGCCTAAGGTTCCTTCTTGCACAATAAAATCAATATGTCAAAAAAGGAACAAGTTTGCTTAACGATGCTACCTGATAATCATTACGGCTTAATAATAATTGCTTATTTTGTTTACGATTCCAAGCCCTAAAAGTAACGAATGTTATTAAATGTTTTACGTTTTTTATCAGATAATCTTCTTTGTAAATAGGCATGCAACCCTAGAAAATGTTTTTTTAGAAGGTTGGTAGCAAACCATACATTGATTGCGTTTAAAAAATAAAAATACCGATTTGTGCCCACGTACTTGTGTATAGTATATACAAGGAATGTGTTTTAATGCAGTTTATGAATCAAACTTCGTAAATTATGTCAAAAAGATATTAATTATATTTAATATTTCCGACGGAATAAAGGGGGGTAGTTCATTAAGTACCATTGGATTCCTACTCAGTTTGTCTCCAGATCTATGGACGTGCAATTACTCGCTGCAATATTGCACGTAACATGTTTAAATTAACATACATCATAGAGTCGTGATAATTAAGTCTAGGCACCATTGAGAACTCGTCTCCCGAGACAAATTTCAACAGGTTTACTGCGCAGACATATCTATTAAGGGCAATTAGCGGTACAAGATTTCGCTTTACGAATTTAATAGTTAAATTGTTTGATTTAGGAAATATCGTATCTATTTGAGTATTGTTAAAAGTTTTTTCTTAAAAAAACAGAATATTTTTTGCCACATTAAAACGAAGGGCTTAATAAATACCAAAAAAGTGTCGTAAGTTTGCCTAAATCTGTAAAATATATATATATGGATATATACATATATATATATTTTTTTATATATATCGACATCTACATTTTGAAAGCATTTCGAAGAAAAAAAAAGTAAGACGTGGAGTACATCCCCCGTAAGACGTGGAGTACATCCCGATGCCGGATCCGCAGCTTTTTCACATAAAAACAGTAGTGAGGAACCGACAGCAGGATGGCGTCTTGACCATTGAGGGCCGAGTTTTCCACGAACATTTTCCCGAAAGGGTTGGCCTTTTCTGTGGCGGTGTTCGCTAGTGAACTGTCGGGACTGGTAAGAGGTGGCAGACTGGACTTACAGAAATTTCGAACTATGGAGCCCGCTACAGACCAGAATGCTCTGCTGCCATGCAGGCAGGCAGCTAGCTTTGTTTTCTGATGTGTAGGTCATACTCAAATTTAGACCTATTGATGATTCTCTTGCTTTCCTTTGCCAATTTGTTATATGTTGATCTATTTTCCGACGTTCGAGATGTGTTGTACGCTCGATAAGCCGTGGAATGAATGAACCCGTCCATCGCAGATGTAATAACTTCACCAATTTTCTGGGCACATCTGGAAAGATCCGAAGTCTGAAAACAGACAGCTGACCACGGGAAAGCATTAAAGTGAGCCCACAGACCGAACTATGCCGACCTATAATACCACACTATTATATTCAGCTTCTCGATTGGGGGTCTGAAGTTAATACGGATTGATATCTTCACCAGGCAATGGTCGGACGATCCTACAGGCGCTGTAAAATCAATCTCATAACCACGTTTCTCGGTAGTTAAAAATAGGTCTAACAGATTGGAGCGGTGAGTCTGGACGTCAGGAATCCTTTTAGGCTCCTGGACCAGGTGTTTCAATCTGTGGCAAAAGGCAAAGGATTCCGCCTGTCGGCCAGCTGAGTCTGTTGAACGTGATAACTACAATCACGATTCATTATGAACATTGAAGACCCTCAGAACAACAAACTCTGCTGAAGGGTAGAGAGGAAAAGATTATGAATAGTTTCACTCGAATATTAGCCCGCATATGTAAATCAGTTTGATATTGGCGCTGATCATAGATTAACATCTCAGCAAAAAAATGATTTATTCAGTATTTTAAATACAGAACATATAAACTTACATAAAAAAAGGAATTGCTTTTGATACGAACTTTATATTCTATTAATTAATTTTACATTAATTAATAGAATATAAATTGGCATAATGTGAAAATTGCACTTCGTTGGTTGTAAGGTATAAGTGGGTAGATTTTGGTTTTACTGAATTTTCAAAATTATTAGGCCAACGTCATCAGGTAAATATTATTAAACAGCAATCTCTGATATTTCAATGTCGTCTAAATTCAAAATAAACACAATACATTATACAATCGTCTTTCAATCAGTAGTATCCAATTATTTGTTCTGTGCATCTGCTGATTAGCGAAATGATTGGTAGGTGGCGCATAATATCAAAGCTTCATATCACCTTCATTATCAAACTTCGCACTGTCAACTAACCACTGAAGCTTTGTTACTCCCACCCCTACCACCCTCCCTGGCGTCGGTCTACCCCCGTGTAATTATCCCCTATTAATTACAGGTCTGTCTATGTGTCTACTTACTACTATACAACTATGTATGTTACTATGTGACTGTGTTTCTACATGATATTATTATATGATCTGCCTATCTATGCCTCTTCTACCGCCGTGTAGTATATACTATGTGCTTGAGTGCATTCCTGTATATATGTTTAATTTGGTATTTCTACCACTATTATTGTACCTAGGTGAGTACATAGGTGTAAGTGGGTACTACGTTAGGTGTGGAATGTGACGTGAAGTGACATTGCAATGTTGACTGTTTCACAGATGTGTTTACATGTTTGTGAGATTTGTTGATCATTAAACATAGTTAATCCGTGCTTCGGGCTGATTGCTGGCTTAGAAATATAATGAAATCGATTTGATAAGACGATTATGGAACAAAGCTAACATCAACTGTGGCAGTAGTTATATCAATCTCGTCTAAAAAAATAAAAATTACTCCAAATTTTGACCATCACTTTTTACAATAATTATCATTTTCACATTATAGACAGCCCTGATATAGTCAGGTTAATTAAATTTTATATTCCAAATAGAACTACTGGGTCTAAAATTTTATTCAATTGAAACAATAATTTCAGGACCGAGTCATTAAAATATTCTCTTGTACCTAGACTTCACGCAGAAGGCAATACTTTTTCAGACATACTAGATATGTTCAACTGCTCGGAATACAAATACAAACAGACGATTATTGCATAAATTCTCAACAATTATTGAGATAATTATCTAGATTATAAGTATAAGTGAATGTGAGGTATGTTTTGAATATTCGCCTGTATAGCTAATTATTTGGTATGGTACTTTGGAATTGGAAAATATGGAAAGCGCATATAGGTTGTATATAATGAAATAAATAGATAAATTAATAAATTTCATCGTGTATCAGTTTTCATTAAATTATTATGTTAGGTAGCAAATCAATTCAACTTACTGAATTTTCAAGGCAAATTGATTCAATCCTTTTATTTTGAGCTAAGTTGATTTATGAAAAATAAATATATCTGCATAGGTAGGTATGATTATAGGGTACTTATTATTAATTTGTCTAGCTTTGTCTAGCGCCAATAAGGATATATACTATAAAAATATCAATACGCAGGTGCATAATTTTGTTACCTAATAACTACCTATGTAAAAAAGAACACTATGTTTTTATTTTTACATATATGGCTAGATCAAGTACCGATGCACGCAATAACTATGTTATATAAATAGAATCGATTAAAAACCTTGCAAGCGGAATAAACCGATACCTATCGAAGTGAATTTGCAGTGTTTTGCTTTTCATATACCCCATTAACCTGCTTTTAGTGTTGCCTCGCACCCTCCAGCTTTGAAATAGCGCAAAAGGTAGCTTCAGCCCTTAACTCTAAGTTTAAAGTAATTTCATACATACATACAATGGACTACAGTATTCAATGGGGTATATTATTTGTTTGTTCCTATGGAATTAATGAACTGGAGTGTTATCTGAAGTCTCACAATGCAAATATTATTGCTATAGTTCATTATTACTTGTAAATGGCACTTATCGTTCTGAGTTTGCTGCGAATTTCTAATACGCAAATCTTTGATAATAAAATGATTTTTTTTTACTTGAACATGCAGAATAGGTGTTTAATAACATATAATGAAAATAATGTGCATTTATGTATCTTTTAGATATATTTGACTTAGTTTCTGTTAATTAAAAAAAAATCTCTTTAAAATTTCTAAGTTCTCGTATATTAATTATTGAGTTGTGAAGTTGCAAAAAGTTCTTCCTAACTTTTTTATTTTTTTAAATCTTTGAATAGACTCGGAAATACCGTTAATATAAAAATATTATCCCCTTTGAAAATATAAAAATATTATCCCCTTTGAAATTATAAAAATAAAATCCCCTCGATATTTAGCCAAAATTTTAAATTATTGTTATATTTATTTTCATAGAATTTTGAGAATATTTTGTGAATGTATCAAAATTAGCCGAAATTTCAACAGCGAGTTTTGCAACTTCGCAACTCAATTGTCATGATATAAATAAATATTGCACCTGATTTTGTTTGTTATTTGACAGTACTTCTTTATAGAAAGTTCATAAACCCTTTGAAAGAACTTGAATAAGTCTTAAATTCTCAGAAGATTACCATAATAATACGTCCCAGAACCAGACATCATCTAGTGAGGCAGGTAAAGTTTGTATACATGTACATGTAATCAATCTGTAAAAAAAAATTTTATTCAAAAATAAAGCCCGGATTACCGGCAATAATTTTTTATTTTTTAAAAAAATTTTACTCAAAAAGTATACAAAACATTATGGATTATATTCCGAAGAGTTAAGAAATTCATTGTGGGATTACATGTGGAACCTGCAGTGCAGTTCTAAGAAACAAACATACTTAATATTTGAGAAACATAATTAACATTCTAAGTACATTAACAACATTTACAACACATATTTTTCATTTGTGATGAAGATATATCACTGGTACATTATAATATAAGTGTAGAGAGACACTTATTATCAAGAAACAGACCGCTGGTACATTATATAGTTATACTTATTACAGAGACACATCACAACATTAATCCTTAAGGTATTCTTTCAAAACATATAGTTTAAGCATCTTACTTTGAGCTTGCATTTTTAATATCGTTGGGTCATTTATTATATTGTGTGTAAGCTATATATTCTAAAGATTTTAGTCCATATTATGTTGAGTGTATTTTTGGTATATGTAGTTTGTTGTGGTTTCTTGTGTTGTGTTGATCTATGTCATGATTGTAATTGAGTGTAGTGTTAGTATGTTCCGAGTGTTGAATTACATGCGAGATAGTAATTGTAATTTTACAGGTGGGGATGCTATTAAATGGAAGTATTTGGGAGTTTCTGTAGATGTCTTTGACATGTGTGTCACATGGCAAAATAAAGATATTTCGTAGGGCTCTATTTTGAATGACTTCTCTGAAACCATTTTTTTGGTAGCCAGATCCCGGAACCATATATTAAATGTGAGGGAAACATAGCATGGTAAATCAATCTTAAAAGAGAGGTGGAAAGTAACCAGTGAAGTCTATATAAAACACCGGTTATGGGGGAAATTCTAGATAATGTTTAAAATGATGATTCCACGTGAGTCAATGAATAGGCCAAGATATTTTGTAACATCAGCCTTTTTATCCGGTTATTAACAAGACTTATATTCAGACTTATATTTCTTTTTTTTTCAAGCAAAATCTAGTATTTTATTTTATTTTTATATTATGTATTAATCTTAGCTTGTTCATCCGTAGCCAATTTACCAGGCAATCTACATCTCTTTCTATTTCCTTCTGAAGTTCGTTTACATCATTATTGTGATAAAGAATCACTGTATCATCTGCATACAGTTGGATTGTACCCTTTATTCCCAATTTTACTTACATAAATCAGGAATAGTAATGACCCACGAACGGAGCCCTGTGGTACACCACGGGTTGTCGTTCCCATACTGCTTAACGACTTTCCAAAAAAAGTCTGACATCTTCTGTCGGAGAGATAGCTACGTAATAACTTTAGGGGAGTGCCTACTACGCCTATGTGTTTCAGTTTCTTTAGTAAGATCGTATGATCTACCATATCAATAGCCTTCTTTAAATCTATGAATAAACCTGCAGCATGTTCGCTATGATACATATACTTTTGGAGAGAATATACGAAGTCAAAGGCAGCACATTTTGTGTCAGAGTATTTTCTGAATCCATATTGCTGAGATGTTAGATAGAAGGTATTTTGTGAGCCTAAGTTTAATAACGTTTTCAAATATTTTAGAGAATACTGAAATAATGGATATAGAATGATAGTTAGATGGAGTTTTTTGCAATTATCTTAGTGGATTGAAACTATTTCTGCTATCTTTATTGATGTGGAAAATTCCACTATCCAGAGATTGATTAATAACAAAAACGAGGTGGTCAGCTAGTACATCTTAACAAAAGTTGAGGTGTGCCGGTGTAACGCCATCTAGACTTGGAGGTGTATTGGACTTAAGTTAAGTGATGATACTGTCATTTATTCATTTTTACCATGTACTATGTACATAACGACTGTGCTGCCTTCCGATCTACAATCTGCCTTTCATATCACATCTTGTGTGTTTGTGTAAGGTAACCTATAACTTTGATTAATACAAATAATAATGGCACAGTATTCTAAAATTCAATAGGAAACACACTGCCAGTCAACTTATACGAAACTTAGTTTTGATTATTTAATTGTGTTTTAAAATAATTACTTGCATTTATTTGCCGAAAAAGATTTAAATTACGAAAGACAGATGCATTTTAAAATAAGTAAAGTAATTTAAAAAAGTAGTTGAATATTATTATTTTAAATTATTAAACTAATATTTATAAGACAACATTTTTTATGCATAGCACAAATATGGTAATAAATTATTATAAGCAATAATTATTACCTGAAAAATCATACAAATTGAATAACCTTCCGAGAAAAAATACATGCTGCCGAAGGGACACGAACCAGCGTTGAATATTATTTTTAATAATTTGTTTAACCTGTTGAATATATATGTGCTATTTTGAAATACTTACACATGGCATCATTCATACGTGGCCATAAAAGGATTTAAATATTTTAGGTAAGGAATGCTAATGAAACATTAATTCTGAAATAGTACCAGGTACCGATGGTAACAATTGTCACTAAGAGTAAAGCTAAATATACGATATGTCATTTAGAGTTTAGGTGACATTACATGCTTACGTACAGCAATAGCATTATAATGTTCAACCTGACATAACCTTTAAGTAATTACACATTTCAGTGTATGTACGTGGGATTTGTACTACGTAGGATGTTACTTTATAACTTGTTGGTTTAAGATGAAAAACGTAGCTAATAAATCCCAGATACTTTGAATAAATATTTAGGTTCATTTGGAAAAATTCATTATTTCCAAAATTTTCAGGTGACATCGGATGATATGGAACGCATCTCAAAAGTATTGTCCAATCCATTCCATTCAGAGGTCATAAACCGCAATTCACCCTATGTACATTTCATTAATAATGTTAGCCTCACAGGATCGCCCTGCCTACGTGTAAAGACAGGGGAATAATATCACCACCCGGCAGAGCAGCGTTGTGAGGCGGGTCAAGAAAGGAGCTGTAAAGAGAAATTTATTAATGCGGGTCTTGAAGATGTCCGGAATAAATGAAGGAGGAAAAACAGATCCCGGTGGCTCATTCCACATGCGAGTGATATATAACTATATTGCAAAATGACTTATTCCTTCATAAATTTGCGCGTCAAACATTATATTGAAACTCTTTTCTCCATCCAACCGCCTTGTATGTCCAAACCATGTTTGAATCCCTTTCTTGATCTTGTTTATTACGATTACATTATTTTTAAGTCCACAAACTTTACCACACTTTCGCGTCACAAATCCACATCCATTGCCTTCAGACCATTTTCATCCTCCTCTGCCAGTCAAACATATAATAGTCGATTACCGTTTTATGAGAATTTAATTACAGTACCTACAAACCAGCCGTAAATACAAAGCTATGTATAATGAATACAAAATAGTGGAAACTGTCGTTTGAGAAATACGTAACTTCCTCAATCATTTATTAAAAATGATCAGCCATTAAGCCCACTGTGACTTGTAAATCGCAAGTTTAATAAATAGCTTTGCGCCGTGTTTATAAAGGGAAATTTCTAGTCGAAGTTTCCTGTTTGCCTCGGTACATCCGACCCGTGAGTGCCGCGGCGTTTCCACCCGACGGCAATGCGTCGCGACGCCTCGCGTCGTTGTACGCCGTACACTCTATTAATATCCACCAGGCGCATTATATTACCTTCATTACCTACCAGCGATTAGGCGTAAATGCGTCTACAAAATCACATCACTTTGATATGAAGGGTTGTTTTATTACTTAAATTTGCAACTTTTGTGCTGCGAGCGTTCAACCCATCTAATTAATTTCGTTGTAATTATAGTAGCCCCGCATATAAGCATTATTTTTAGTAAATTTAAAAACGTTTTCTATGTTAAGGTGATTTATTTATTTCAAGGTAATTTAAGGAACTTGAATAAATCACATAAAAACAATAGTGTTGACTGATGTAACAAATAATTATGCCCAATGAATATACAAAAAAAAACGTATTAAAATATTTTTTGGGTTTCGATCGGTTCATTACTTTGCGGTAGTCCATCATTACATATGTTAATTGGGAAAATATCATTGTATATCAATTTTTTTTTAAATTCGTTCTACACACCTAATTTCAGGTGCATATCACAAAACGTATTTATTAGTTTAGTCGTATCCCCATTTGAATTATTCGAATGACTTTTCTTTTTTAATTTGAGAAGTATCGGAAGTATCCGATCGATATTATTCACATATCATTTTAATGTTCCTTCTTTTATTTTTGTTTTTTGTTTGTAGAATTGTAACTAAGCTCTTCTAGTTTACGATTGCGATTTTCCATCCCACCGTATAATGTAGCCCACGAAGATAGTCATGCATAGAGTATTGTTGGAAGACCATCAACATTTCACGCATAGTCGGAGGTATGTGCATACATGAGCTTTCTTCTGAAAAAATCTGTTTCTTGTTTCCGGCGCTCAGCGCGCCAGAAGTAGCCCAAAGCAGCCGGGTGTTTAGATAGTGGCGTGTAATCGCCGCCCGTCTATTATGTAGCGACAGGCACAAGCGAACTGTAAATATTTATGAAACAGTATTTATAAGATATTCATTCGGGTAAAGACGTCTTAATGGAAGGGACCGGGGCACATGTGCGCATTAAAATGCCGCGCGGCGGCGAAAAACCTCTTAGCGAAATGAGCTTATTGAAAAGTTATTTACAGGGTCCGCGAGGCGGAACGAAAAGTTTCACGGTATTTTAATATTTGATCGCCCGGTCTGTAGGCAGTGAAGGAACGATGCTTGAGGCGCTCTCTTCTCCCCCGAGAAAACAATTGTTTCCTCCCTTTAGAAGGTCCCCCCAAATGGACTGAATATTTAATATTCACTTATGGGTTGACATCATTTGGGATTCTACGACGGCGGCGTGACTGGAGTCTTATCTCGTCAGATTGTTTTAAAGGCAAACAAGTAGCTGATGCATGTTTAATCTGGGAGCGTGCGTGATGGGACCCTCACTCCGCATTGAGCGGCGACCAGCAAACAGAAGCAGCAAGACTGCCAACCCTCACGCCTGGCCGTAAAATATGTTTTATTACGTGTCCGAGGGCAGTGTTTAAAGTGGAGGATCTATGACCAGTACCATCGGAAACACTCAACAAATTAAGGTTCTTGCTACGAACTTTCACCTCAACACTAGGTTAGAGAAATAAGAGCGTTCTGCACTTGAATTCAGAACACCAAGACGTATCGCCCATATTATAATTTTATGCTTATTCGCAGCTGAATACAAGCAAAACTTACATGTTCCTATCGTAAAGCATAATCTTCCAACAACAGTAATATTATACTACGCTCGTTTACTAAATGGGCTGAGAGCATAATGCGAATTCTAATAGGCTACAAAGAGGCCGTAAAGATAACGTGTTCTCAACAATATTCAAGACAAACCTTAAAAATATGAAAAATATTACGTTCATATTGAATTTTAAAGTAAACACTGCCCCAAAATTATAGTCTTCCTTCTCTGAACAGTGGAAAATTGAATGTTTAGATATTCAATTACACGTTACCATGCCCCAGTGTGTAGGATGATATACAACCCAATATCGCGGCTCGTGTGAGCTATGCACTATGAGTTTTATTCTAACCATAGGGAAAACTTACTCAATTACCATTGAATACATTTCCTTTTTATACATAATAGACTGAAAATTATGGCCAAACGGGAGACTGAATAGCCAGTAAAATTATCATCAAAGCAGCCCTTGTCGTTCTGAATATTCGTTGAATTAAACGTTAGGATACACTGGACTATCGGACATAATGTTATGAAGCTCCAAATAGGACGTTTAAAAGACAATAAAGCTGTTCCGCGGAATAAAATGAAGTTATCAACATAATTTATTATCTAAATGAAAATTTTCGTATCGCTTAAATTACCCTTACAATAAACTTTAGTGTTGAATAAAACGCAGCAAACATAAGGGTTTTATGATAATATTATTACGGGGAAATTTTAGATAGCTGCAATATTACAAAATGTGAACATGTTTTACATTGCTGGTATTAAAGGTATTCATGTCAAATAAAAACAAAAGGTTGTAACATTATTTTTTACCATGGCAGTATATTTATTGTTTTTTAACAAATGAATGAGTGGAGTAAAAATTATATTACAGAGGTCGAAAACCACGGTTTTTTGGCAGGCAATCAATTTGTGTATTTGTGGTCTACGGATTTACCTTATACCTACCTAAACTAAATTGATGCATGCGTATAAAATGTTTCGAGAGAATCTCCTATTCCGATCCTATCTTCCTCTTCCTCCAACCCCTTCCTTCTAAATATATTTTGTTTATCTTGTTAGCTTCATAAATAATACATCTGTACTTAACCACTCTTAGCAAAATAAACTTTGTTGGCTTACCCTTTGTTAAACTTCCTTTGAATATATGTTTGTATTAAAAGCTATTTGTTTCGTTCAAATTAATAAATAAATAATCTTCAACAATTTGATCATATACTGCGTCGTAAAAGTTTTGGCGTAAATGAAACCGGTTATCGAAAAAATGTTGTTCAATTGTTGCTAATTGCAAAGCGATAATTATCTACTTTTTAATTTTAAACTTGTTTTTTTTCTAAAGAAAGACAAACATTCCCGGGTTCCAAATAATCTGACCATATTTAAAAATCCCCTACTACCATCACAGTAAGTGAAAGATGTTATTTGTATTTGTCCGGTTAGTGGCTGAGTAGACACATGAGTCTGGTTCCCGTCCAGGCATTGTGGGTTCGATTCCCCTGAGAGTTAAGCGCTTCATCATTGCACAAGCAACATTTTTCGCTTATAATGATGGTAGCAGAAGTTTTCAAAAAATATTGTCAGGTTATTCGTAACCCTTAAACATTCACCTTTTTGTGAAATAATTTTAAAAATGTTTTTATTAGGCAATCTGGTATGTTATATAATTTTCTGAGACATAATTTGATATTATGGTGCAAATAAAAAAAATTACTTGAAAATCCATTCGAGAATTTTTTCAGCTTAACGCAACCAGGTTTCTGCTTGATATTATGATATTTTAATTTAAAGATTTTTCTCCGTAAATATATGAATTATTTGTATTCAATTTAGTTACAGTCATTGCTATTTACATGGTACCATAATCATTGCAAAAGATGTCTCCTGAAAGCAAAGTAAATGCATGCGTTAAATAGTTTAAAACTTGCATAGCGGAGCAGCGTATCAGTAAAAATCTCCGTTGACTGGCTTATAACGAAATGCAAATTAATGGTGAGAGGATGACAGCGAAAAATGCCTCCAACGGCGGGTCTTTACACAGAGAGCGCACTTGATATGGAAATTAAAAACTTTTCACAAAGCTTTCCGAGGCTGCAAAACACGGCGGCATAAAACCGAAACACCGCGCACTACCCGGGGAATATTTTAAATCCTGATTTTTTTCCTACCCCAAAAAAGCGTGATTTCACTTCGGAAAACTATGCTGAGTTAACTGGTGAAAACTATATGAATTGTTAAAAGTCAGTGCGTGTAAAAATATTGAAATAATATAAGTGCAGTCAGTACTTGTGATATCATTTTATAACATATATGATTATATGTTTTATTAAGGTTACCTCTATATTGTAATGGTATAGAGTTCGATTCTAGCAGTACCAGTGAAACATTTTGTCAAAGAATTCTCCAATGCATTTTTTGCAGTTGCTTTACGATCTTCGCTAGAAATAGTGATCAAAATATTACGTTTAATCATATGATTAAATGGGTTATGTATGTAATAGTATAATATACGTAACCACTTTTTATTTTTCATAAACGCAACGTACATCAAAAAGGACTGTAAAAATGGAGCTTTAAAACAAGTCGAATTTTTTTCCGCCTTAATGGCAAATTTTCTGTAAAGTGGTTTAATTATAAACACATTTTTAAGTCTATGTCGTATTTTATTGCTAACTAGCTGATGTGTACCCGGCCTCGCTCGGGTTTATATAAAGTAATGATGTTGTGAATTCTTGCTTGTCATGAGTGAGCCATAATTGATGTGACAGCGAAAGTATCTCCAAATAAGGAAGCATTCATTTGAATATTTTATTTCATTCCAAACGTTTATTTTTTCAAATTATATCTAAATCATTTTCCATTTTGAAAATTTCTACCCAAAAAAAACTTCTTTTGAATTTGCAATCTGTGGCCAACCAGTGTTATATCTGTGGGCTAACCTAAATAAAACATGGCGGGTTCAATGTTTTTCATACTAATTTTAAAACGTTATAGCAACAGTTTTACATATTTTATTTCATTTAAACTACTTTTTAAACCTTCCCAGCACTAATAATAACAAACTGTGCTATTTTAAGCGAAACCGGTCCAGTGATTTTCGAGAACATCTAGGAAAAAGAAACAAACAAACTTACATTGATTTTTAAATACATATAGATCGATTATTTATTTATAAGAACAATCCTTAAAACGAAATAGACAGATGCTATATGAGTTTCTCATTACCAACCTAATAACGACTTTCTTTATTTTAATATTGCTGAATTTCCTTATAAATTTCATGTAGGTCACTCAATGTTAGGGAGTCAAAATTTTCTAAAGATTGCAGTCAATGTGTAAAATATTATTACGCAAACAGGCATAACTTTCGAAAAACATAAGCCATTGAAGATATTCGTGCGATCATATGAACACGCACACAACGCCCCCGTTACCAACACCTCGGCTGCTAAAGCTTAACACCTTTTCAAATAATAACAGCCGCAAAGTGCCAAAAATGGTATTAGCCCGGCGCACAGTCGCCGACAGCAGCGGCCATAAACACGCAAAACAATACAAGTGTCGGTTTGGTATTCAAATGGGGCAGACATTAAATAACTCGGCGAGAGGGGAGGCGTTATCATCCGAATTTCAGACGTCCATAATTCGGAGTGCATTACGCTACAAGACACGCGAACACCGAACACTACGTATTGTCTGCCGCTAACACGTCGGGCGCCGATTGAGTTATTAACGTCCAGCTACAAGCGAGGAAGTCACATTAAATGGAATGAAGGTGAAGAAATAACCATAAAAATTGCGATAAAAGTGTTTATTGTCAAATGGCATTCTGCGAAGGATACGTTAACCCCAGAGCGGTGGCACACCCAAATGTGACGTGAGTTGTAAGGCAGAATGCATATTAACCCCATTATAAATAATTTTGTATTTTGATGACAACATCTTTTGCTTTTAAATTTCTTTAACATGGTGTACTGAATGAAAAATCGTATGCAAAATTTTAACCTGTTAAATAGGGATCAAATGATATAAAAATTAAAAACAATGTTTTTAAAATCAGTAAATGCTAGCTAGAAATCATTGTCTTTTAAGCGTGATTTAAATAAAATGAATGAAAATTTTCTTTTCTAATTATATTCACATTATTTTTATAGGTCGAACGGAGTGCGTTTGCTTTTATTCCTTTCAACGAGTGAATACAAAAAATAGCGATATGGACTACATTTTAATTTAACTATCAATATATATAAAAATCAATGTAAGTTTGTTTGTTTTTCCTCGATGTTCTCGAAAATTAGTCTACCGGTTTCGCTGAAGATGGCAAAGTTTGTTTGTTTTTATTAGTGCCGGAAAGGTTTAGAAAGTAGTATGAATGTAATCCAACATGTAAAACTGTTGCCATTGCGTTTTAAAATTAGTATAAAAAACATTAAACCCGCCATGTTTTATTTAGGTTAGCCCATAGATATAACACTCTGGTTAGTCACAGCTTGCATATTAAAAAAATAAGGTTTTTTGGATAGAATATTATCAAAATGGAAAACACGAGTAGGTATCTGGTTAAGAACTTTATGATTTAAATATATATTGAAAAAATAAACGTTTGGAATGAAATAAAATATTCAAATGAATGTTTCTTTATTCGTTACTTTCGCTGTCAAATCAATTATTATAACTTAATAACTTTATTCCAAAAAAATAATCGTACACATCAGATAGTTCATAATAAAAGTTATTCTCGTAAAAATCTTTCACTGAAAAATGGGAGCAGAAAATATGAATATAATTTAAGTCATACAATATCCCAAAAAGCGCAACTGGGTAGCTTTCAGGGGGTTGGAATGTTTAATAACTTAATAGTCACGATATTTTGTGGGAAATTTAGGGTAGGACTTCTTTCCGAGACTTTGAGTTAACAAATATTTACTTTGCTTCTTTGTAAGTTGCAATCGCTCGCGGAAACATGAAACTATCCGGAATTCCATGAACATTTCTTAGAAAAATGCTAATCTATATTTGAATATGGTGTATGTGTCTACAATAAAAAGGTATTATGTTGTATTTCTTACCGTTTTTAACAAAAGTTCATTTGTTTAATGTAGTTTGTTTCAAGTCTTATAAATAACATTTTTTTTTATAAGCTTGCGCGTAAACCGACACTTCTTTATTGAACAATATATATATTGCAACCATAACATATATATATTATGGTTGAGATTTTCACGGGTGTAAGATGTAGAATAATTTTCTCGATTTACCCGCGTAATGTAGAAGGACTTTTTAACTCCTGACGTTTCGGACAAAACACATTGTCAATCTTCAGAGGTCTTGTGTCTTGAGTTTTGTTTTGAACTGATCACTTGTGCGTGTCCGTCCAATCCAGAAGTCAAAACCGAAGTGATTGCAAATTATTTAAATAGTCTAGGACGCAGCACGCGTGTTGATAAAGGGGTGAGGCCTTTCTAAGGACTACGCGGGTAAACCGAGAAAATTATTATAGATATATATAACAATCAGTTTGGGGTCTGGTCTTATTATTTGAGAGTTGAATGGACTTTTCAATGTTTTAATGCTCATAATGGAAATGACATTTTTAACGGAAAAAAGTTTAATTGACCTAGAAACTCCAAACGGAAAACTACGTTTTTTTTATTTTCATCACACCATGCTGAGAAATTGTAAAATACTTCAACTTATGGACAACTTTTTTCTTTATTTGTTTTATTTATTTTTTATACGTGATATACCACACAAGAGTTCCCACTGCTCCCAACCGTCTGGAGCCAGTGAGGCTGTGGCATCCCCAATTGGGGTATGTTGTAAGGCTGAAGGTGTTGAGGAAAGGAAAGAGATAGGGAAGAAGGAAGGCGAAGAAGTACCTGGCTCTTCAGATATGATCACCAAACATGGCTATAACCATTTCAAGCAACGTTTCCATTCTGAATGCTGGTTTTTCAACATGGCGATACTGACAGTATCTACCACTCTGGAACGTGTCACAAATATAATATATATTATTTCTATTTTGAATGAATTATATTGTGAAATAACACAATTTAATCAAATAAAATTTACTTGCGCTCGCTAAGATTTGAACCCGCTCCCTCTGGTTTCGTATCCAAGGATCGTAATCACTCAACCACGGAGACCGTCCAATATCCACATGAAGAAGTCATTTGAAAGTATTTTCTAGACTGTTACAGTCTTGTCTCATCCTTACTCTCGTCATAATCGGTATTTAGTAAAACGCTTTCATCGAATTTTTTCAAAAATAAGGTAGATGAGAAGAATGTTATCACATCTTATCTCTTAATAGGTACTCTAACTCTAGCCTGGCAACATTCATATTCAACCACATTGTTTAATATCTAACCAATCACCCCACAGAGTGCTATACTTCCGAATAGTTCGGAATCAATTAACTCTAATACTTGTCTGAATAAAAATCTTGATAAAGTGGAGCAGTGAAATATAGAATGCAGCTGCGAGGTGCAAGCCGCAAGATTGCTGCCAGTGCTAGGCGCGAGGTGTAGAGCGGCTGGAAGCCGGTAGCCGGAGGGCGGGCTACGCTGGTGGGCGGGGATCCCGCCTACCAGATGGGGCCTCGCCGTAGTGGATGCACTTTACGATTCCGATGCGGATAACCGCCGCTCCGGAAATTACTTTCGTGTATTCAATATTTTTCGATTAAGCATTCTGTGTATTGCAATCGAATTTTTTGTAATTTTTATTTTATTTCATCGTTTTGTTTTCATTCCGCGCAATAAAGAGGAATTTATTTGCCCTTTTATGGGATAACACGCTGGTCGGGGGGAATATTTTAATGAATAAACAGTTTTTTTGCATAATTACACCCATGGTAATGTAATGATACCCTGTATTTAAAGACATTCAATATTAAGTACCAAATCAGTTTGTCATCTGCACCATAGGGGCAGTAATAAAGCGGTTACTCACGTATTCTAACATATACCCAATTAATTTGTCATTTACGTTTTGAGCATCCTGTCTGTTTTATATGGAAAAGTATTTTTTTTAAGTATAAGTTTTGGCACTATGTGATGATTTGTCTATTTTCATGAATACAACTTTTTTGTACTGGAAACACATTATTTAATTAATTTACATCTCGATCGTTCTTAGGTTTTTTAAATATGAATACCCCACAAGAGTCCCGACTGCTCCTAAACGTCTGGAGCCCGTGGGACTGTGGCATCCCCGAATGGGGTATGCTGTGAGGCTAAGGTTAGTTGGGAGGGGAAGGGGATGGGAAACAGGGAAGTAGAGAAGTACCTGACTATTCATATCTGGTAACCAAACATAGCTAAAAGCCAATTGAATGAATTGAGGTCTTTCACCAGGAAGACAATCTTCTACTCTCGATCGTGTTGTGAGTATACTCTGTATTAAGTAAGTAAGTATAATAATGTTTAATAAAGTAATTGTGAAACAACAAAAATTAATAAAGTTTTCTTACGCATTAAAATTTAATTGTTTTTCATTTTGAATTTAATTGTTGAATTCCAAAAAACTTTATGGCTTTAAGGTAGGTATGTAACATTTCGATATTTAAAAAAAAAATTATCCAGTCGAATGTACTTGTAATTATTTTTACTATAACCTTCTATATACACAAAATGTCATATTGAAAAATATTATTTTTTCAAAAACTAAATGTACAAGGATCATTAATCATTCAGTAATCGCGTTACTCCGGCCTAAAACAGATTCAACCAGATTACGTCTCATTTGAATATCAAACATCGTCGCTTAAATAACTCGTTTCATTCATTTGAATCGGCTGTCTACTGCCCGCATAGGGGGAAAGATATCCATTCGATAAAGACTATCGCGGTTAATCTCCCGAATCCTCGAAACCTTCAGAAGCTCTCCGAGTGATTGATAGCTGGCCGACCCAATACAATACACGTTATACGTTTTTCGTTTACGTTTTTCTTCCGTTTTACTTCTACCACTTCCCCGTGGAACCCTGTGCAGGAAATGCGGGGGAGAGCAAAGAAAACTTCGAAGGAAGAAGTTAAAATGCGAATCATCGTCGGCAAGTATAATCCAATTACGGTTAAGTGATGCAATCAAAAAAATTCACGTTTTTGTAAAGGTGTTATTAAAAGTTTATAATACGATTAAACACAGAAATCTATTTTTGGGTAGTACACTGCGAGATGCAAATTGGATAACTTTGTCTTTGAATACCATAAAAAAATGTGTGCTTTGTTTTCTTTTTCAGGCCTGCTGCAAAAAACATGAATAACGTTTATTGTTTTCAATGAATTCTATTAGAATTCTTACAAAAATAAGTAATATTTTTTCAAAAGTCACAGCAATTTGTTGTATTACGATTTTTAGGGGTATGTAGTTTATTTAAATATTAAAAAAAAAATAATTACTCCAATTATCCAATTTCTTAAAATGGTTTATTTATATAAAAAGTTCCACTAGGTAATTATTCTACCGAAAGAATTCTCAAATTGTGGGGAAGCCACTTACAGACGATCCATTGAAATTATTTTTGGGTAGGTACTTATAGTGAGACTAACAAATTTTTTTCACTTTTATTACTAATGCCCTCATTAATTTCTGAGTAAATTGACGCTTATTTTAATAACTGTAAAGTTTCCCTACTTAATGGTTATAATGTAATATTGTGTAAATTTGACTAAATATCATTAGGATGGCTATCATTGGCGTTTCCAAATTAATTTTAATTCGGAACGCAGGGATTTTTTCCCTTGCATAATTATACTTACTTATATTAAGGTCCATAATTGATCTCGGTTTTTACATGTCTAGAAGTGGCAAACGAATTATATTAATTTATTAAAACATTTGAATTAATAGGATTTTTATTAATATGTAATTGTTCTGAGAGGTTAAGCTTAGAAGTTATTTTTTTAAATTGGATAGTTATAATGACTGTTAGTTTTTTTTTTAATTTAAATAAAAATATAGTTCCACAAACACATAAAAAAATTGTTGTTCATTATTTAGATGAATCTTTTTTATTGTTTTTAGAGGTGCAAGGCATTTACGCATTTCTGCCTCCTTTTTGAAAATATTTTCGATTTCCAATTCATTTCGAAAAATAGCACAGATAACATAACATCAAAACATCTGGTCAGGTGATGAACAAGTTAAGCCCGTCCGAAACGTTGACAAAATCTCGAATTTAGCCGAACTCGAATTAACGCTTCAGAAAACAACCGACATACTTTTTTACAATTTGACTTGTTTTATTCGGCAGTCCAACAATCCAGGTCAGTTCAGGCAAAACAGCAAACAACTTCGACCACAACAAACGGCCGGCGGTCGGAGGTAAAAACACAGCCCGCACTCGAACAGTCCCAGTCCGGGGTAGGGATTGCCCCGCGTTCCCTAGTTTCATAGTTGCCGGGCTGGGATTGCCTAAAGTTCCCGAGTTGCAGATTCGGTGGTCCCATGGGGCCCCGCTTCCGTAAGAGCCTCCACACTGACTGGGCCTCTAACGGGCCGGAAAGCGTTGCGGCGCTCTGGCGTAAAAGCGATTCCATTTTGGCGTTAATCGAGGATTTTATCACAATATTAGACAGCCCGTCAAATAGCGTAAGTGCATTCTCGAATGGTATTTTAAAAAAATGCCACAATTGTTTTTTTAATATGAAGAATCTGAATAAGAGCATACCTACTATATATTGGAAGGTATGTTTTCCCTCTTGCTTAGAAAGAGTATACCATTAAAACGGGATTTTGTTTTAGATTAGTGTAACCGGGTACTGGGGACAACAATCAAGCGAATCAAAAGTTTGATCGTACGAAGAAACGATATTACGACAGAAGGGTTTGAATGGCATTATGTGTGCAAGTATCAAAGAAAAGTATCTGGTCCTCTACAAGGGTTTGTATACAATATTACAAAAATATATGAAGATGTTTGCTTTGTTTCAGAAGTACTACAGGATATGGAAATTCTTATATAAATAAGAGTAGCTTTTGCAAGGAGAGAATAATAATTTATATCCTTTTTAATAAATGCAAAATGATAATTCAAAATTATTGCGATGCCGGTTTTAGGTAGGTAGGTGTATGGCAGTGGCGTACAGTCTATAAAGGCTAAAAAGTTGTACCCACCCAGGAAAAAAAAACGAACCACATAGATAAATTAAAAAAATATAAAAATTAAAAAAAGGAACAATTTTCTGAGAAATAGATTCGAACTCGTACGCTATTTTCTTCAGTTTTAAATAATAATTAACAGAAGATGGTAATAAAATAGTTTTTTTTAATTGTCAATGCACAATTCATACAGAACTTGAGAATCTTCACACAGCCTACCCTTTTCAACAAGTAATGCCCGCCACTGGAGAGTGGTAGTAGCGTGCATTGCTCTTTGACCAAATATACGATGTGTATAGTTTGGGAATGAATTATGCATTGAATATTTTGAAAAAGCTATTTCATTTTCATCATCAGCTAATTTTTTTGACCAACTTAATAAGTGAATGTGAAAATACATTTCTAGGAATACATACTTTCATTTATATATATATTTTTTTTCTTAGAGTAGGCACAGCTTTTCAGCCTTTATTAACTTCGTGCCACTGATGTGTTTGTATAAAATGCAAATTTAATGTTTGTGTCTGTAAAATAAATTGAAAACAAAGTAAATAGAATGCATACAAAAAATAAAGAATCGAGCGAAATGCCAACATTACTAAGAAATCGTATTACTTTGGCAAACTTTTATTGAAAAATTCAATATCAATAAACGATTTAAGTTATTTCTGGCAAACGATCAAAACTACAACAGCAATCGGTGGGTTTTAATGTACTTCAAAAATAATTTTCCCGAGTAAATAGGTACTCTATTGTGTTTTAAAAAAGTTTAAAAATGCTTTCTTTGTCAAATCAAGCAAATTAATCGCAATATTTTTGTCAAAATCATGTAACCACTTGAAAGAAGAACGTATTCCTTGCATTCTTCCTCTATATGAGTATACAGTAATAACCTCATAAATCATGCAAATCTTGAAAAGCTAATAATAAAAGCATCGTTGCGTTAGCTTGAAAGAGTCTGGCTAGTTGGGTATAGAGAGGATATTATTTATATCGAGAGTTTTTGTGCCTTTAGTTAAAGTGGAAATTTTTCAGTTGCCTTTGAACAAATTAGTAAGAAACCAATTTATTTCGTCATGGAAAACCTTTTTATTTCAAGTGAAATTCTTTTTTAATGTATTTCAGTATCCTGCAACCATTCTCCATCCTAACCCGTATAATGTAAATGTCGCACCGTATAAGAATTAACAATTTGCGCTAGCTTTTCCACAGCGAGCACTTAATCGTGTCCACTGCCTTCAGTCGATATTTTAAACGGTTCCTAGTATTGCCCTTTTAAACTCGAACTAAATATTCATTCCGCTGGAGCAACAGCTGAGCGCGAGAGGCGTGATAGCTATCCTATTCAAATCCTCTGATTGAATTTGAACCTTTACGTATACGTCATCTCCATACAAGATGAGAGATGTCACATGTGATAAAATATTTAGCAAAGGGTTGGAGCATCATATGAATATTAAATTACCACCTGTCGTGCGGAATTATTCATCGTACATTTAGGAGTAATTAACTATTAATCTAGGTTTTGCCCGGAAATTTTAACAATATGCAAGATTATCAATTGATTTTTCACGTTTATTAGGTTAATAGAAAAATAAAATTATTGGAACAGATTCGTATATATGGATTAAACAAGAGTAGTAGGTAGGTATTATAATTTCCATTTTTACAACGCCTTTACAAAAAAAAAAATCTTGATTTCACACATATAATATGTAAGACGTTCACGGAGCATGTTCGAAAGAGTCAAAATACGAGCTACCGCAGAAGCCATTATTACTAAAGAGGAAGTTTTGATATCGAACTGACACAGTTATGTGAACAGCCAATAAAAGTAGTCCTGTAGCCGAAAAAATTGATTTTTTACGAGCGTTTATAACAATGACACGAAAAACTCTATTTTATCTATATATTAAGCAAATAAATATTCGAAACATAAAAACAACATCGTTTTGATATTTTATAATAAATATGTTTTAAAATTCACGTCTTCAATCATTAATTATTAGTCGGACGTCAAATTTATAAATCGCTTTAAAGTTGGATGGGATCGTGGGTTAATTCTGCCATGTAGCTGACACGATCTGCGCCTCCCCACAGACACATAGATGACGCAATCTAGCGTAGAGGCTCTACGGTGTAGCGTAGATGGTATAGCATAGTACCGTACCGCCGTGGCCGTAGACCTCGCTACATCACGGACTCGCTTAATTCGTGTAGCCAACGGTGCGTTTAGGCATATCAATCTTCATTTAAAATTAAAGTTGGGAGGTCTCGTGTAAGTGGGAGCTATTCCTTTAGCGTGGTGCCTTAAAAGCAGAATGGTTGATGAATGATAACATGAAAGTGCAAAGGTAGTACATAATTTAAATATGTAGTCTCGGTGCGATAGTTTCCACGGGGGGAAACAAAATGAAACATTCATTTTAATAAAAACTTTTGCATGTTCTTGCTTGTTTCTGAGAAGTTTAATATTCACACATTAATTTTATAGTTGTGGAAAATCGTAAAAGTTGGTGAAATTTGTGAAAAATCGGACTTACAAATGCCACCGCTCTCTCCATAAAGTTCAAGCAGAGTTCATCATTCATTTTCTTTGAAAAAAAAAGTTTTTATGAATTTAAAAATATTAAGTGTAAATTTTAGTTTATATGTTCAATACATATCTTGAAAATTGCGCTATATTATTTACTTGATGTGTTCTCCTTTCAATATACAAACAAAAAACTTCAAAAAGGGAGGAAATATGACTAAAAAATACTTCTTCATTGAAATTTTCTTTCACGCAACATACAATAATGTTTATATAAAAAACATTATATAATCTCAAAATCTTTCCATATTGTTTTGCTGCGATATGCTGATAATCATAATTTTTTTTATTTGATTCATTCCAGATAATAAAACCCACAAGAAAAAAGAGAACATTTATTTCAATAACACTTGTAAATACATGCAATTACCTACGTTTTTCTGAGCGGTGATCCAACGTAATAATATGTTAATTACAATAATATTAATTTTCAATTAATTTACAATAATAATTCCTCCAACTTTTTATAATTCTTGTTTGTCTTTCATATAACCGAGTAGGTGTAAGTACCTTCATATCAGACTGCATACAAAACACCATAACTCCCCCGAGCAGTAAAGCTGGATTTAGTATTAAAGTGGCAAACGTGTATGAAACAATAATGCGCGTGTTTCTTTGGCAATACATTTATACGGAGAAGTGATATTCACTATCTCGTGCAAAAGGTGGCTTCTGTAACGTAAGCCAACCGACTACTGAATACAGGGTGAATCTTATCGGATTTGGATAGCGGCATATATAGATTACTGAAAAATTATTTCCAACAAAAGTGTTGCCAATTAAAATTTTATAATGATACTTGCTGAAGTAACAGGCGTTGCTCGGGGTTACGAATGGTTTGGAGTAAAGTTTTGAGTTTGTGAAATGCTACCCCTACCCCTAGTCCTACATTTAGTTCTACCCCAAGTCATACCCCTACCCTTACCCCTACCCCTACCCCCCCTTGACGACTTGATTTTTTCAATAGCCTAAAGTCTACCAAGTCGTTAGAATTCAATCTTTAACAATGTATTAGAATGTATTATTTAAAGATCAGTCGGTTAATGTGTAAACAATGTTTTAGTTATACCAAAACGCTATGATCTTACGAATCGACTTGACTTGTTTGCGAAACTCTTACAATTATGCTATAAAAGCTCATATCGATGTATGTAAACGCATTGTAGATTGATAAAGTTATGTAATATAAAGACTGAAGAGTCACAATGCTTCCATACGCTTCTCTGATTGGCTGTCTATCTCTTTTAGATCTTAGAGACTAAATGGAAACTTTTTTGTTTACATTACGAATAAAAATAAAATTTATTTAATGAAATAATAAAAAGTTTCGATTAAAAAATTTTCATCGCTAATACATCTTTCGAGAAGTATTAATTTTCAAAGAAATTACTTGACTAACACCAGTCCCCCTAGTATGTGTTTCGTGTCTAACAATGTAATGTTTAAGGTCTGGCTATATTAAATTGTAGGTGGCGTTAACTTTGTATTGCTAACGTGAGAAGTTTATACTTTAAGTGCGACGAGGAATGAAGGTTCTTTAATACTTCACATATTTCAGAGTTTTATGGGTAAAGTGAGGCTTGGAATGGCTTTATTGAAGCCGTGTTGGTAATAGGATTGTGTGATAGGCTTCAAAGGAAAGTGTGTGGGAGTGAGATATTGTGTGATGAAACTTCGTTAGTTATAAATTATTACGTTTGATTACCATTACACCATATTATAGTTCCTTATATCTCAAAGGGATTATGCAGCGATGGCATGGAAACATGCTTATTAAATATACAAAAATCTACCTACGTACTCGATGCAGGCATAGACGTCTCTACTATGATAATTACGTGTTGTGGTTGACTATTTTCAGAACGTGATATACAACTTAACACACTTTACTTTAATCTGACGAACAAACTATTGTTAAATAATTTTTTTATGGTTTGGGGGAAAGTAATCACTTTGTTAATTTACCCTGACGAAGCTTAAGCTCAGCGTAACCGGTTGGTAAGTATGTTAAATAAATTAAAAGTTTTAAACGAAGCGTTTATCTCGTATCATTTTCACATCTCCAAAATTTATAATAGCGACACTAACGACTCCAAAGATAATTTTTTTAAATCTATAATTCGTAAAAATTTGATTTTTTTTAATCCTGTGAAAAATTAAATGACTATCTCAACAATTAAAATACTTTTAGCTGGTATCCACGAAGGTAGTTGCTGATAGCAGTGGCGTGCACTCCATAAAGGCTGAAAAGCTGTCTCTACCGAAAAATGAAAATAGAAAAATTATATTATTATATTTGTTACGACGAATTGCTCATTTATACAGTTGTTCAAAACAATTAGTGGCATATGATAATAAAATGCTTAAATATTCGATGCACAATTCATACATAAATATGAATAACTACACTATTTTTTTACAGTAACTCCACACAGGAGACCCTGAAAAAATAATTTCTCTCAAGGCCTATATCATCTTTGGGGATGGTGTGTGGAGGGTACTCTACCTTTGATCATAGAGCCAGTGACTGGTAGGTATATCAAATTCTTTACCTAACGTTGAAGAAAAGAAACTCGCATTACAAAACGCGGATAATCAGGTTAACGTAAAAAGTTTCCGATTGTTTTATTTATCTTCGTATAATATATTATGCCAACTGTAAGAATTTTGAATGTTTTTATGATATTTTATATTTTGACTAGCTATTTACGTGCAAGGTTTTTTTTCATTATTATTAAAATAATTTTAAAAAAATTAATCGTTCATTAGTCAGTAAACTTCGCCCTGTATATCTCAAGAGGTGTCGGCTGTGGGTAATGGATTGATCGGTTCGTTTCTAATACTGGAGGTTCGCACGAATGTACACCGCTCCGCTCCCCGCTAGCTACTCGCCACTATCCGCTAGCCGTTCGGCGGGTGAGCTCATGTGTCTTAATGTCCATGCCTTCATTATACTGGAAAACAGAGGAAAACAACTAGCCACTTGTAAATAAATGAGTAAGGGTGCATTGAAGATACACGGCATGATTGAGGCCTTAGTCGTAAGACTACTGGTACGTTAAATGCACATTGATTTATTAAAAACGTTAATTCTTTTATAATATAAACACAAAAATTCGTTTCGAACCACTTCAATTTAATTTATTGAACTACCGGTTTTGGAAGTACCTTTACTTCGTCAGGACTGTATTAAAGGTTTTAATATATTCCTGATGAAGGAAGCCCTCTTTCCAAACCGTCTAAATAGTCCTTACATTAAAAGGATGGGCACTTCCGAAACTGGTAGATAAATATATCAAATTGGAGAGGTTTAAAACATTTTTTTGTTTACATCATAATTATGACAAGCCACAAAGTAAATGTTTTTTACGAATATATTATGTTAATTATTTTTGCTGTGTTTCAGATTATCTTTTAACACATTTTTTAACATCCGAAAAATGTTTAAGTTTCTACAAAATTTTAAAAGAGTTAAGGTTTATAATGTAGTGACAAGTCATTAGATACCGTTTAGGAACATACATTTTTTAAATCTCTTGTTACAATACCGCCATTTATATTCATTATAAATATTGGAAACAGCGCTAATTCTATGTTATTAATCCTTCCTTGCCGGTTCTGTCAACTGTTTTGACATGTCTGTAATTATTTATGTATCTCTGTAAATACAAGTAAAACATCGCATTCATATTTTAGGTGTTATTCGGCTATGAATTTAAATATTAAATAAAATAATTAAAATGCATACGCGTTTATTGAACGTGATAGAGGAAAAAAATGCTTTGTCGATAAAACGAGAAAAAAATAGTAAATATGTACATGAATTTGTGTCCGCTGATAACTTGCCGAATGCAGTAGTGAGCAAGGGGGGTACGGGGTTTCACTCACCATGCCACGATGCTCGGTTGTCAGAAGAAACCAGCCGTCTTTTCAGCACTTACGCATAATATTTTACTTATTCACCCGTGCACATATATTTACTAATAATAAAATTAATTTTATAAGTAAAAATGTGAACTATTCATTTTTTCCACCTTAAAAATGACCAAATTTAAATCTGTATCCTGTGCACTGTATATACTACACCGGAGTTCGAGGAATTTTCTAGCACCCTAAGGAAATGATTAATTTGATATTTTTATGTGAGTACGTACCGCATAGAAGTCATCTATGGCATCTCCAATTTGAGAAATGCTGGTAGACTATATATCTGAGATGGGAAGGAGCTGGCGAAGAGGAAAATTAAGAAGTACTTGCCAATTCAAATCTGCTAATTTAATAAAGCTATTTCAAGCAATATTTGTATCAGAAAACTGGTCTTTTAACGGGAAGACACCAGTGGCGTGCATTGCTCCTTTATCAATGGTAGGTTGTAGTTTTTTAGGTTTTTATTATCATACACCATACACCATAACGTTTGATAAATAAAAATATTAATACTTATTTGTCATTAAGCTGTTATTTTACATATTTTATTTTAACATAATAGATAATTTTAGTAATTGACAAAAAGGTAACTGCTCAGCTATATATTCTGGAGCAGCAGTCCAGAAATTATATGATATTTATATATTACGTACAATCTCTACACTCAAGAAAAATGAAAATAAAAAAGATTTTAAATAAAAAAATATAAATCTCACAATTCCTTTTTACAGAATCACTAATATAAGTATCCATTTTATTATTTATTAATGATATTGTGCGGCTAATTGTGCAGTCACCAACCATTCGCTGCAGAACTTCTTGAAGCACTGCAGCGATGTCAAAAATAGTGGTATATCATTCCAGAGATTTGTTTAGGAATAGCTATAACTACCGTTGAACGGACTTTTTTACATTTACCCATTATTAATTTGAATGCAGTCCACCAGACGGATATACGATTTTATCACAAGACGGTTCATACATTTTGAACTGAGTTTTGCCCTCAGGAATATTTCGAGAGATAAAGGTGTTTTTTTTTTTTACCAAAAAAATGTGTTTACTATCTGCCAGCTTCACAGAATGAATATTCGACTTTAAAATTTACTTTAAAATAAAATTCACTTGATAAATTAATATCGAAAACATGTTAGGCATCAAATAATACGCCTAAAAAATATATTTTCTCTTTCAAATGAACGAATAATTTTTACATTTGTTTAAACCAGTCTTAGACACATTGATATGACTTTACCATTAGTGAATATATCGAAAATTGGGATAATATTTCCATATACATTAATAGATACATCTTATTTCACTATTAATATTTTCGTTTTAATGAGTAGAGATTTTCCCCAAGGAGAAGTTGTACTATGAAATCCAAAAGAAAACTATTTCGAAGAAGACTCATTTGAATTATAATATTACTACAGTTAGAACAGTGCGCCACTGCTCCATAGTATTTACGCATACAACTAAACAGCATTCCGTAGTTAAAAATATCCACCAATAGATGCACAACGGGGCTATCATTTGCGCAAATCTAGAAACACGCGTATGAAGCTAAAAAACCTATGGGATATTTCATACAACATAAATACGGTTTCGATCAGTGCCAGAATATGTGTCATAGCCGAAATTCTTTATGTTGGTGCGCAGCGATAAGTAAATAATAAAAAAAAAATAATTTGTTCTATTTCATTGTATGAACGCTATTAAAATTGTTATATTATTTAAAAGTTTTTGTTATTTCTAAATTTCAAACAGGTAATTCATAATATAATTCGATTTTAATGTAACTTTTTTTGAACCTTTACAGAGGTTTTAAATGAAAAAGTAATATTAAAGGTTTTTTTTTATTTTAGGAGATGTAATTTTTTTAAATGTTTTCCACCGTTGTTATTTTTGTGACAAAATGAATCCTCTCACAAATATGATTTTATGCTTTTTCTCGTATTACCTAATACTAGTGGCTGTGGTAAAATAATATATTTTTATTTTTATAAATAATACTCTTACCTCTCCACACCAATTTTTGAGATTAAGTGAATCCATTATATAAAATATTCTACGAAGAAAAACTGCTCGCAGAATATCGAAAATCTTTCCTCCCAATGATTTAGACTACGAACCGCCAATAATGCTGAATCCGTAGTTATCCTAAAAAAATTATTCGATTTGATTTAAATAGATCTATTTCCGGTTAGTTTGCATTCCATGTTAGTAGCCAAGTAGACAAATGCGTTTGATTACCTCCCAGGCATCATTACAAAATGAACTTTTCCCGCAGTAATGGAAGTAGGAGGAACACAAATATTTCGAAGGTTATTCGTAACCCGGGAATGTTTTCCACCCTTTTCAAGAAAATCACATTTTTTATATTAATATTGGTACCTTGTTTTTGAATTCACCCTACCTATCTTTTATTTTTGCGCCATACAAAATATTTGTGAGCTTTTCTTTAATTCACGAAAATATTCAGTTGGCTTTGGTTGAACGGATCGGCTCTGAATATTATTGGTCTCAATCTTATCTAATACGATATAGGACGAGTTCCGCATAAAACCTTAAGGCTTTGGCTTTACTTTAGTCCCAGGGCTGATACCGCCCCGACCCTGGGGCTCCGGCTGGTGTGAGGATTAAACTATCTACTCCATCAGGACCGTACTCTCAAATACACAAACACATATCTCTTCTTTTCTCGTACGGTATATAAAGGCAGGGCTTCTTAGTAAGAACACTCGGAGATGGAGTTCAGAGCTGCAATGTATTACCGTGACCAGGAGATTTTTTAGTAATTGGCCCTCGATGTGGCGGTGCTTCGTCCAAGTTTGCAACCTAACCAGGTTCTGCTGGAGTATAAATAACAATATCACAACATGCATTAATTTAATTCTAGTAATTTCTGAATGACCCAATTTTAACACTTAAAAAAAATGGTGTTTTGTCCAATATTCAAAATTTGTTGAATTTGATGCTTCAAATCACCATAAATTATCTGGAAATGGGTGTGCGCGATGTAAATAGTTATTTTTTATAAATTTCAGGATGCCATAGCTTATCTTTTGTGAGTTTTGATGCTTCGGAAAACGGATTTCTACTTCGTGGTTGATCACACAACGGTTGAGAGTAGATCGTTAATTGGAGTTTAAACGATGCCTTACAAATTTGCACTTACAGATTTATTTACGTTGTACAAGAATTTAACTATGAAATTTAATTTTAATCTTTTTAGCATTCATAAAGCCTTTAGATAGGTTCTTACTATATCCACTTGCGTTGGATTTGCGTAAGTTATTTGGCAATTTGACTGAAAAATTAGTGCAATTAATCGATAAGTAGCATACAGCAATGTTCTCTAGCTACAACTTACAGTCCAATAACATATTGTATATATTGACAGTGTTAATGAGTGATGCCCGGCATAATTATCTGCGCTAAGTACTCTTAGATCTTAGGAACTAACGTAGGAAATTTCGTACGAAATATGTGATTTTGTTTAGAAAATTATTCCTTTCCAGTGATTTTTTAGGATATAATATGTACTTTATAATTGTCATGAATTACCGAATACATATTTTATTTATACATGTTTGCGTATAGGGATTATATTGTTATATATACAGCATATGAAGATATTCACATGTGGTAACCGGGCAATTCGGTACAGTGATAAATCGTCTGAGACGAATGTGTGGTAAAACCATGTATGATCGTGTAAAAAATGTTGAGATTCGTAAAGATTACAAGGCTGATGTAAGCGTAGTGAGCAAGATTAAGAAAGGGACGCTTAGATGGTTTCTGCATGAACGAAGAGAGGAGTGTAAGGAGAATATATGACTCGAATGTGAATGGAAGAAGAAGCCGGGGACGTCCGAGGAAGACATGGTACGATCAAGTGAATCAAATACTTGAGTCTGTAATGGTCTAATCATCATCCTTTTCTTTTAATAGAACCCTGGAAAATATTTTTTTTTATATGCATAACTTTCATGCTAGAAAAGCTTAAGGGAGCGACATCTATCGACTTGTGGAGAGTTTGATTACAGTGAATTATAATCCAATAATTTTGATTCATAAAACTCGTTGCAACATAAAACCACGAGATGGCAGTGAGAAGAAGGTGTTCCCTCTTATAAATAAACATCACAGGATTGGGTGAAATCAACGAAAAAGTTACCAATCAAACGAGCGTTCTACATAAACAACAATTAGTGGTGACAGGACAAAGGAAATATTAATTATTTATGTGAACCGAAAGGGTTCAGATCAACGGCCTATAAAGTAAACATTTCACTAGCGGTCGAACAGGACGAGAAGAGGTCGTGAACTTTAAAGGAAACAATGGGAAATGCAGAGATGAATAACCATTGAAAATGGAAGTAGAAAGTAAAAATAATATGCAAAATGTTAATTACAAAAAAAAAAACTACAAAGAAATGATTTATCTTGCACGGGGAAAGGCGTGTTTGCATTAGAATTTAGACAGAAAGACGTGTCATGTAAGGCTAAGCGGAAAAACAACGAATTAGAGAAAATAATTCAGAGAACAATAGCTTCAGCAGATGAAAAAGGGACGAAACAAGAATTATACAGTATGGAAACTTCGGCAAACTTAAGAGGCGATTTAGGCAGAACTAATGTGAAATAGGAGTACAATTTTCTAATTTCAGGAACGTAGATAATTACAAGGGAGTGAAACTAGGCTGATTTTAGGTGATAAAAGGTATTAATTGAGTAGGTTCGGGACATCAGATATTATGAAAATGTAGATGAGAAATGTATCAATCAATTATAAAATTTAAACTGAAGGAATTCAATAGAAACATTGAGATATATGGACTACTACTTTGAATATAGTTCGATACATTTAGGTAAAATTTTGAGGTTGTCAATGACTAATGTAAACAAGGCGACAAGAATTGTTTATCCAAGCGATCAGATGAACATGAAACTCGGGCAATAAAGAGATAAACGAACAATTAAAAATATACAGGGAAGATAGGAATATTTATTTAAGTAAAAGTAATAAAAAATAATGGGTTTTCGATTAACTCTGATTTATATCGGTTTTTTACAAAAGTAATGATTATTACCCATAGTAAACAATAATCTAATGTGATATTGAGTTAGAGTGGAATGGAGAAAGGGGAGTGGCCAGGAAAGAAGTGAACGAACTCATATCTACCAGGTTTGGGGTAGGTAAATCGCAGGTAAAACGCCAATAAATTAATACATAAAATTATTAAAGGTAGTGAAAAATCAATTAAGGATGATATCAATCGACCCGGATGAGAGTATAAGCAGACGATAGGTACATGCAAAAGGTGTAATACAGCTAGACCAGGAAGAAGCAGTGCAACACATTGAAAAATCATTCTGGAAAGGTATATTTATTAACTCAGGCAGGTGAGGTGGGGAAGTAATTATAAAGTGTTTACACCAATAATAGGATCAATTGAGAATTGCACGAAAAGATGCGTTAATCGAATATTCACATGTTAGATCAGAGAAAAACCATGTTACCATCGGAAAATTCATAAATAAAAAGATATCGCATATCAAGATAACCAGGGACTAAGGGAATTTCTAAAATAAGGAACAGCAGGGCGATCTAGAGGAATGAACTAAATTCGATCCTGGCCGGAGTGAGGAAAAGTGATGGATTCAGAGGCGGGCCAGATTTTATCTAAATATTTACATTGAAGAATTACAGTCGAAATTAGTATTACTTACATATAGGTTTACGAGTTAATAGAGAACATAATTTAATGTAGGTATGGAATGGAGTTAAATCCTTTTGATTCTAAGCTAGGTATATAAGGCAATGTAATGAGGGAATATGGGATTAGTCGCGGAATACGTCGGGCGAGAAAAAATTAAATTACGGGCTGGCCGATTTTAAGTAATTGTTTTGTTTTTGGACTTAGGAAGTTTCATTTGATTTGTTTCTTACAATTAAATAAAGTTTTAAATAAATTCTTTTAAATAGTTGTTGGATTGATTCAACAATAGTTTGATTTAATTCAATAATAGTTTGAAAAATATTGAAGTTAAAATTCATTATAATTAAGTTGATACTAAAAATTACTTCTGTGAATTAATTAAAATTGGTGGTTTTAAGTGAAATTATAATAATCGAAAGTGTTTATAAACAAAGTGTTTGAATCGAAGTCTTCTAAAATTCATTATATTTAAGTGAAGTGATATAAAAAAGTGACCCAGTAAATAAAGTGTTTTGTGTTCGAATTAATATTGTATTAAAATAAATTCTCTTGTTGATCTAATACAATAATAGTTTCATAAATAGTGAAATTTCCTAAAAATTAATAATACTTAAATTACGTTAAAGATTCTAAAAAGTGAAATTAAATTAATTTTCTCAAAACTGTTAGAGCAATGTGATAATAATAATAATTTAATAAATATTGAAAATTTCTAAAAATTAATAAAGTTATTTGTTTAAAGATTTTAAAATTAGCTTCTGTGAATTAATTAAAATTGTTTAAATGAAATGTGATTTAATTCATATTTTGTGTTGAACTAAATTCATTACGAGTTTAAGAAAATTAAATATAATTGCGTTTAAAATAATTTAGTGAAAGTTTAAAAACAGCTGAGTCTTAGTTTCATATAATTCATTTTTAATACCTAGCGTGGGATTAATTTCGTCAAAGAAAAATAATAAAGCTCTAAAATATTACTAAGCGTTCGGTTTACGGATTTAATTAATAGTTAGTAAAGAGAATTACGTGAGTACAAAGAATAAAATAGGAAAATAAAACAACAAAAATTTAAATATTGTTTAATAATATCCGGATTGAGAGATCGTTAAATTTGAAGAAATAGTACAAATCGGTAGATCACGAATTGAAATTAGGAAACACTAGATTGTATTAAGTAAATATTTCTAACTTAGATTAAACATTCCAGGCAGGGAAGTTCAATATTTTCTGAATCTTCATATTGGCGTGTATAACCCGTCTGGAAAATTATGAATTTGTCGGAATTCAGGTGAGTCAAATTAATATACAAGTTTTCAGGATCCCGGGGAAGGCGAGGATGGAGATATGAATTATATTTCTAATGACTTATAAGTACATGTATTGTATGTGTGTATATGTGAATGTGTATATATATATATTTATATTTACTGTTTAATATATATAGGTCAATACTATACGACCGTTATCTATCATGAGTGAATGTTTTGTATACTTGATCAAAGCCGTTCTAATCAAATATTTGTGCTACCTTCATGAGATATTTTACGATAAATCTTTCCTTTCGCATTGAATTATAATTAAACTAGTACTATAGATAATTCAATTGTCTCACTCATTACCAGCACTTGACTTTTTAAATATTCAAAAATACCTATTTTTTCCCATAAATACATTTAAGTATTTATAAAAATTTCCGGTAGATACCTACCTGTACAATTGTCTGTATCGAGTTAATTCATAGTCAACAACTTCAGAACATCCTTTATAGGTATTTCACTGTGTAGTGAAATAACTTCGGCTAAAGACTTGGCCTTTACTAAGAGTATGTATGTGTGTATAGGTATATATATAAAGAAAGTGTATAATGTATCTATCAAATCTATATGGTCGTTATTTATTTTATGTTTATTTATATACAATGTTTAATATGTATATATATAAAACCAATTATTATATTTATGTATATCTCCTATAAAAACAATTTATTTTATTAATATATACATTTTCCTAACATATAAATTCAAAACTAACGTTACTAAAATTACCAACAACCCAAACGATTTTTATTAATTCAAAGATCGTTATCATTCTAAAACAAACCAATGAATCCTAATTGTTATGCTTCCTGACGGGGGTTTCTGACACTTAATAACTGTCGCATATCTCAATGACACACTTCCTCGACTGTTATTTAAACTAGGTCAACATTCCAAACCACACCCTCTTTTATCGAAGTATGTAGATACGTATAAGTATATATATATTCGAATTTCAGTACATCTTACGAAGAATAAGTACCTTAACAAACGTCGACATTTAATTGAAAAATAACTATCATCTTTTGCGATGAATTATCATCTTTTAGAAATCACGTATTTGTAGTTTACGTACATACATAATTTTATAGCGCCATTTTCATAGAAAGATTCAATTCAAAGGCGCTCCACACCCGTTCGAACATATTGATGAATTCAACAGAACAAACAAAACCCACATTATTAGAAATGTCAAAATAAGCATAATCATTCGTCGACAATACGTTCCCAAGTTATGTTATAAAATTAATTTTATCTTCGACTTAGGTTTTCAAGGTTCAGGCCTTGCAAATTTTGGGCTTTTTGGAGTCCTACCCTTTCTCCAAACAAAAAAAAATCAATCTACAGTTAAATTCAAACTACATGAGATAGCAGGGTCTCATTAAACCACTCTGTCAACCAAACCAAAAAATAATATATCATGTATATTGTATTATCACTTTTACGTATATTCTTATGTAATATGTCTGAATATCTGGCACAGATTCACGACCTGTGTTGGAGATGTCAGATCCACAATTTTCTGGGAAAACTGGAGTATTGTGGATTATAAAAACTCGTATTGTTTACATATATTTATAATTTGTACCTATCGATTGGGCAGAAATAATTGCTGATTTAAGCGTGGTTATCTCTGAACTTTTGATGAGAGGGACGGCCTTTCAACCCGGACTTTGCAAAAATTCGCAAGTATATAATGTTGTTTGACGAGGGGACGGAACCGGTTTGATCTCCTTTAAATGTAACTGTCTGGAGGACGGGAATTCGGAGGGTCTCGGACCCATGGATAAGGAAGGTGCTCTTTCCGTCGCGGTACAGGGGATGACCAATAGCGCACGAACTGAAAATTGAAGAGGTTACGTATACCGTTTGGTCAGGCTGTATGTCTGTGAAGAGAGAGTTACTGACCGGAAACGTGGTCATCTGAGTACTTTAGGGGTTGGTCTGGAGCCGAATTGCAGCAAAACAAACCGTATTCGATCTCTCGTCATAACAAAAGCTGTGTAAACTAAAACCTAATCATGTAATTTTCCCAAATTTAGGAGAGGATGGAGATGGCGCCAAAACAAGTAAAACTGTACCTTTTAACCATGAAATTCATTGAAACTAACCCATGTAGAATAACACTTAGTACGATGAGGAAAGGCGATAATACTGTGATCATTACATTTATGTATACCAAATTTAAAATTGAAACTACGTCGTATTATATAGATCAGGAATAGTGCAATTAGTATAGCCCAGAAGCTAAGTTTTCCCATTAAAACTCACGATAGAAGAAAAAATAGAAAATTTAGGGGTAAAGTTAGGAAAATGCTAGTCTTCCTATAGGAAATTAACGTAGATTGCATAGTAGGATAATAATAGAGAGTTCAGAACATTAAAGTCTAAGATAGGAATGTTAGGAATACGAATTCTGTCAATGGTATGCGAGAGTCTGCCTACGCTACAAAGAATAGGGGTTACCACAAATAAGGCCTTGTTTTTCCAATAGTCTGAAACAAAAAACAACACAACGTAGACTCGCGAAAAGCTTGGCAAAATTGACCACATTGGAGTGCAAAAATACCGTGAAAATTAAGAAAATCGGAAACACTCGAATGTTAGCATAGGGCTAGACGTTACACGCTGGCCAAGGAGGAGAAAAACCTCAAATTGAAAGGAAAACTACAAAGAGTTTTCCAATCACATTAGTTAGGAAAATTTAAGGCAGCAGTAGAGGAGTCATCTTAAATCGGTGGCGCGAACGAAAGTCTATTGCTAAATTAAATCATAAACGAAGGAAGGACGGGCCATCACATCTTTAAAGCCTAGTGGGGGCATCTCACTATCAACACAGATTCACCGAATTTAAAAAAAAAATATATAAAAACGAATATAGTATATTACCGAATAGTACATTTTAACCTTAATCCAAAAATATATTTTACGACGCCGCGACGTGTGCGGCGCAAAAATATCGCCTTCTCTCTTTCTTAAAAAAAACAGTCTTAGTCCCTTCTTAGTCGATAGTGAAGTAATCGTCCGAAACTTCCACATTTTGTTGACTGTTGAGGTCATAATTTGGTAATATGTAAGTAAAAAAGCATAATTATGGGTACTAAAGGAAAACTAAGTTCCTACTAAAAGAGGCTACAAATATTTGTTGTTTTTTGCATAAATTAAGTAATTAGTTTCTGAACAATAAATATACTTAATTATAATAAACTTACGTATTTTATTTATAAATAAATAAAAAAAAAACAATAAAAAAAAATTTTCACACGGCGCCACTAATCACATCACCACACGTCGCAACGGAACACGTGATACGCGCTCCGTCTCGTCTGTACAGTGTTGCTGAAACGAGAAGGAGTGCGTATCACGTGATGCGCTAGGTTGTATTCAGTGGAGACATGCAATGGAAAAATATATATATTTTTTTTTAATTGAAAAAAAATTGTCTTCTGACAGCAAAATTACATATGCTACTCCAAATATGCTCATGAATAGCTTGTTAAAGTTTGTCGGGTATGTGCTGATACACCCTGAATAATAATATAAAATAAAAAAACTCTAAATAATGGGTTTTTAATATCGTACGTCGCTCGAGGTACTTAAAAATATGATTATTTTCCTTTTTTGGCTTAAAGGAAGTAATTTCCCTTTTAGGGAAAACGTTTTTTCCCTCGTTGAAAAACCGTCGGTTCCTCACTGCGGCTTCTATATGAAAAAGCTGAGGATACGGCATCGGGATGTACTCCTTGTCTTACGGGGGCTCGATGTTAATAAAGCTAGTGGGCCTGACGGAATGCCTGCCCTGGTATTACAGAGGTGTGCTGCAGAAATTACTCCAGTTTTGACAAAGCTCTTTAAAATGTCCCTGAAGTGTGGCTCAGTGCTCTCTGGTTGGAAAAAAGCGGTCGTTCATACTATAACCTAAGAAAGGTGACTGCTCCAACCCAGGCAAATACCGCCCTATAGCGATCACATCAGTTCTGTCCAAGGTGATGGAACGTGTGATCAACGACAAACTACTCACATACCTCGAGAAGAACAAAATCATTAACGACCGCCAGTACGGATTCCGGCGGAACCGCTCGTGCGGTGATCTTCTCGCGTATGTGACGCATGTTTCGGGGCGGTGCCCGGAACGTTATGGTGAAATTCAAACGGTCTCACTGGACATTTCTACATCAGCAGGTACATAGGTATTAACATGTTTATTTATTCGAAATTTAGACAAAAAAAACTATTTCCTGTTTAAAGGCAGATAAGTTATGTAACATTGTTGTTTACTATTCCTGGGTATTTTTCATTAAAACGTATAAGTAGTTCATGTTAGTGGAGCAATCAGTCCCCTTTGACCTTCGATTGCAAAACAACTGAATTGCTATATTTCAGGGCCTGACATAAAAAACTTAATTACTAACCAACTATAAATATGCTCGCAAAAATAGGCATAGAGGAAAGTTTAACTGGGTTTTGTCGTATTATTTCCGCACAATAGTGTCAACTGCTGGACTTACTGGGCTTATCAATTACCCTGGAACGTGGCTTAAACGTAATAACAACAATAATGCTTTATTCCAGAGGGTATGCAGGGGTAGTGCAATACAATACGTTGCATGGGTCACAATAATAAAACATAAAAAGAAATAACAATACATAAAAATAAAAATATTAAAATGATAAACAATTTTAATTAACACAAAACGTTTATTTTATTTTATTTTATTATAGAAACAAAACAGTACATTTGTTACAGTGAAAAACAATTTCCAGAAATTAAATTTACAATGACGTGTGTAGTGTATAAGTGTGTGTGTGTATATGCGTGAGTGAATGTTTTTGTAGGTGTGAGAAGTGATATTATAGAAGTGATGTATGCGCATTGAGGAGTTTATATTATTGCCAAGATTGGTTAGTATCTGATGGTCTCCCGTCTCCAGACGTCCATCAGGGGGAACTCGATCCAGTCAGCCATGGCAGTAATGACGGTATTCTTGGATTAGCATTCTTTTCACCATAAGCTTCCCACGCGAGGGCGAAGTGCCCTGAACGAGGGCACTCGTCCCTTCAAGAGCATTTCCGTAGCGCTGCAGTATCTCGGTAAACGGAATAGTTGGCGAAATGCATTATGGTAGGTGACTTTAAGCTTATGCCATTGGGATGCAGTGTAATCTGTTTACAGTACTGACGTTTACAGTTTACAGTTCTGACAGAGATGGGTTGAATAATATTATTTGGACGTTTGTGCAGCAATAATTAAAAACGCCTTGACAGCATACCTGCTCTATCGGATATGGCTCTTCTTTGTCGCTCCATATCCTCGACGTCCTTCAGGTTGTCTGTGATAATATGTCCGAAGCATTTTACGATACGAACAATATCAATTTTCCTTCCTTGTAAATATACTATTATTTTGAACAGGCAGTGTTTCGAACCCACAACCTTTAAGACTATAGCCAAGTAGCTCACCGCTCTACCGCGGACATTGTTTTGGACATGTATGTAAAGAGAAAGGAGTGTCGGAAGAATATTATATGAAATGTATAATGATAAGAAAGTGAATGGATGATGAAGTTGGGGATGCCCTGAAAAGGTATGGGACTGCTAAGTGATACAAATGTTTGGTTGTGTCGGGTCAAGGATTGTTCAGTTGTGTCGCTTTCAGCCCTACCTGCCCCGACCCGACCGTTCGGCATACCGGAGAATAAATCTGTTTTTTACTTGTGGTGCCTTCATATTATCTTTTTTTAATTTAAACAATTACTGCTACCCGTCTCAGAACAGACATCGTCTAGTGAGGAGGGTAACGTATATGTACATTGTACATTTATTTAAATTAATAGTCAATGAACGCCCAGGTTGCCGGCAATCAACGATTTTGTTTTAATGTAAGTAAATTGATAAGAAATACTATATAATAATATATACATAAATATCAATATGTTTCGAAAGCGAAGCTTTCCTCACCAGGACACAGTATACTAAAAAATAATGACAAGTAGGCAAATGATGAACATAGAAAATACTTATAAGAAATTAAATAATGTATTCGTATTAAAAAAAATTTAAAATTATACATATTTTTAAAATAAATTTTATTTTAATTATTATATTTTGTATTTTTTATTTCAATTAATTTATGCAGTAATCTAGATGTGAATACGCAATTGGGGTGAAACATCACTGTATTGCCCTATGCTCTATATGATGTTACATAATAATACTTATATAATGTAACGTTTTACTGGCTGTTAGCAATGCTGTCCGGTTTGGCGATTTTTTGTTAAAAATAATAATATTTATATCAAATAACATGGCATTTTAATTTATTATATTATATGCGTCCTCGAGTGGCTTTTACATATTTATGTTAAAAATTAAATTATAATAGAGACACAGGTGCAAAATATATAAATATATTATAGTAGATATAGTATAGATTGTATTCACAAAATAAAACAACATATTTTTAATGTTTCACAAACAAATTTAACAATAACATTGTCTATGGATAATTCAATATAATTAGCAACAAAGGCGAACAATAGCTGAATTAACATTTCTAAAAAACATGCCTTATGGCCGTTCTTCCCAATTTTTCGAATGATCAATTTGAATCACCTATCAGCCCAGTGTTTTGTTAAGTATTAGCTCTGTTTGCCTGTTCCCAAGCATTTTTCATCCTAAATTATCCATGGAGGTGTTTGCCCACTATAAAATAGTATTTTCCCACTTTCATAAACGATAAAATAGTAACCGCTCACTTTTATATTGCATTTATTATGAATACATATCATTTGTTTTAAAAAATAATATATAAACTGACATTTTATACTCCACAAATGCGTGTGTTAAAAATATGTTGAAAATAAACTGTTAACCTGACTTGATAATGCCGCAAAGCACAATGTTCGTTTCGTACATTTGACTTTTGACGTTTTTCGTTGAGTAAAAAACAAGACAAAATGTAGCTTATAATTATAAAATAAGTTGGGATCTGTTCAGCTTTATTTAAAACATACAAAAAACATGTTTTGAGATTTGAAAACTGAAATAACTATTTGTCATTCAATAATCGAATCGAGTAAAAAAGATCGTACACTAATAATGACATTTGACTTTTCGGTGACGTTTATTAACCCTTTTGACACTTTTTTATAGCTAGTTACGGTTGAGGAGAACTTTAAACCACAAAAATCATTAACCTAAATTGATCGTAAATTTTATCGATAATTTCGTTGGCAAGAGTGAATTTGTGCATTTGAACAGTGTTGAGGCAAAATTTTAGCTCAGCCGTTGCTCAGTAGGGTATTAAGAACGGCCATTAGAGATTTATCTGGGATACACCTATATTCAATAGGCATAGTTGCAAAAAAAAAAACTGTGCTCTTTATATTTACAAAAATATTGCCTAAACTCAAAAATCGATAATATAACAAAAACATACTCGTATACTCTAGACGGGTATTTTGTTAGTATTAATTATTGGGGATGTAGATATGATCTTATAGTCTACTTGTATATTTACATTCCGTGCAGTTGAACATAATATCTACTACCTATGTCTGAAAAAGTATTACATTCTGCATGAAGCCTAGGTACAAGCGAGCTTCGTGGATGTTTTAAAGATTGATAGCTCATGATAAATGACGTCGCGCGCCGAAAAGAATTGCATTGATCCAGAAATTTCAGTCAACTAAAAAAAAAGAAGTTGGGAATTTACGATTATTTACATTTTTATAGAGCCAAAATTCGAGATATTTTTCTACTCCACTTATTGAAGTGCAGCGTTGAAGCCCAGTTATTTCATCCATACGAATAGACGCGTTGTGCCACCCCTGTTCAAAGCTGATTTCGGATATTTCATCATAATAGTAATGAATCTCCGATAAACATTGTAATTCAAGGAAGCTTGCGTAAAATCCCAAATGTATAGCAGAACCAGGTATATAAACTCCTCCATATCTCTCATTCATCATAGTCTTGTTTCAGTGACATAGACAGCATTCAAAATGAAGTTCCTGGTAAGATTTTCAAAATATTACGCCTACTATTTTAATATTCACAAAAACTATTTATTATTTCATCTTAGAAGATATTTCAAAATTATGTGAACATCACAGAAAAATGTTCTAATCCTAAAAATTGTAAAAATATTTACATTGAAATGTCCCGAAAAGGGTCTAAATTTGAATAAGAAACATGAAAAAGCCACTCGATTTACAAAAAAACTCGAAGTGATTAAAACTAAAACATTATTTTAACCTTCATGTAAATATTGTGTAATGTTTGTAGAGCACAATGTAACATATTCTCCTGTCGAAGGTTACCTATAGTTGTCGTTAAGGCTATCTAAGATCATGGGTCACCGTCTTCCTGTTATTCTTTTCCATTACCAACTAAATTATTTTAATCTCAAATACTTTCATGTTAGATCTTATAAAATTTTTCGATGTTCGCAATTCTCAGATTACTCCCACGTTTTCCCTCGTTAAAAAATAGTTTCGCCACAGATCTTTGGCCGATAGCGATCAAAAATTTTGGAAACTGCTGTTCTTAATTAAATGCTTGTTTTAATGTACTGATAATAATAATAAATGGATTATTTCCATAGGGCCGATTTCGTGGGAAAATCACATCAAGGGTGTTTTACAACTTAAATTATCTTACCTATCATTTAGACTTATAATTAATAACTTACAACTAGATTGATAATTAGTGACTTAAAAATAATGACTTAACAGTTATTGACTTTATTTACTGATACGTATTTATGACCAAGTGGGTTTTGTTAAACAATACTGCTATATGACTTACAACTCTATGGCTTAAAATTAGAGACAACTAACATACGTATTTACATTTACAAATACTTGTTATGTTTACTGCAAGTGCCAGCGATTGCAAAGTATGAAATAGTTAAAGTGTAAGAAATTATAATAGCATTGAAGTAAGTAAAGGTTAAGGAGAAAAATAAATCGATGAACAGGTAAATCCTCCGGACTGAGAAATCAAAACAACACTGAACCAATAAGATCATTATTTAGTACGCGATAGTTTAAAAAGTTTAATAACAACAGTAGGTTGAAAAGTGACGGGATAAATTCAACGGAATGGTATGTTTTTTTGCATACATTTTTTAAAGTAATGTTTTTTACCTGTAAACGGTATTACTATTTGTTTAGTATTGTGGTTTGAAAAATATTATACTTTAAAAAAAAAGTAGAACTTTTCGCGTACCCCGTGTCATACTTTTGAGAGTCCTAGTTGGCTTAATTGTTAGTCACTAGTTGTAATTCTAGATGTAAGTAACTAGTTATAAATCTTAGTCACTAGTAATAAATCTTAGCTGTAAATTATTTGTTATATGTCTAAATTCTAAATGATAATTTATAGGTTGTATGATCTATGTTGTACAGCGCCCTTGAGATGATTTTATCACGAAAACAGCTCTATAAGAATAATCTGTTATTATTAAGCATCTAATCAAGAGATTATTCAAATTACGAACTAATTTGCTTGCGTTTAATATTACAGTTCTTGATTACCTTCTTCGTGTTGGCCGCATTCGTGTACGGCAACCCCCATGGACACCATGAATCCTACCCCAAGAGCGGTAAGAAATATACTACCTTAACCGGTTAGTAGCTGAATTGACAGATGCGTGGGCTCCCAGGCGTCGTGGATTCAATTCTTCTGCTAACTAAGTTCCCCATCATTGTACAAGCAACGCTTATAATGATTGTAGTAGGAGTTTTTCAAATATTCAAGTTATCGTAATCCGATATTAGTACTAAAAAGCAGAAAATCTGTGTGCTGAAGCAGCAAAATCTCCCAAATGCATTACTATCAGGTGTTTTTTTTTGGTTTCAATGATTTTTCTTTTTTTATCTCATTAAATTTGACATGCAAAAAACATAAATTTATCTCATTTCGTCACTGGTCATTCAACCGAGTAACTGCCCAACCACCCACTCCGACCCTAACTGTCCAATACCTCCAGATTTTACCATGTGAAAAAAAAATGTCACCGGAGATCAAAATGCCATCTACATTTTTTACTCCAAATAAGCTCAGGATTAGCTCATTAAAGTTTGTCGAGTACGTCCTGGTACATTCTGTATACCACAATATTCCTATGATGTTAATTCGTAAGATCTTAACTCGTAAAAAGTTAACTGATAAGAAATGAAAAATAATGTTTGATCACCGATCAAAAAATATTACGCAGATCCAGTAGATACAAATGATCAAACTTTTAATCTCATGCTTAGGTCACGGACCTAACATAGGCCACGGAGGTCAAGGAGACCACGGAGCTCTCACCGGCCACGGTGGTCAGGGAGACCACGGAGCTCTCACCGGCCACGGTGGTCACGGAGACCACGGAGCTCTCTCCGGCCATGGAGGTCACGAAGATCACGGAGCTCTCACCGGCCACGGTGGTCACGGAGACCACGGAGCTCTCTCCGGCCATGGAGGTCACGAAGATCACGGAGCCCTCACCGGACACGGAGGTCACGGGGGTCATGGCCATGGAGGACATGGTCAGGGCGGTCACGGCTGGCAGGGACGCGACCACCACGGTCATCATTAGGGTCTTCTGAAAAAGCCTGAATATAATAAATAAGTTTTTTTTACAAAACATTTGTGTTTTTATTTTTAATTGCGAAAGTCCCATTTCTCCCGTTTTCTGGTTTATAATGAATGAAAAAAGAAAACAAAATTGAAAAAAATATAAACAAAAACAGATTAAAGCTCGATCCTTGAAAGCTTAACAATTCGAAGCGTAAAACATGTTGCGTACCCGCGTATTCAGGAGAGCCGAATAAAAAAACAAAAATCTTAATCGTTTCCTATCCTTGTTATAAGTTTAAAACTAATTAATAAGATAAAACTTCAATCAATTCTACGAAAAAGAGAAACAATGAACTAGTTACCATCATATTATTAATATATTTCTATCTCACATAAATGAGAATATTATACTCAGACGTACATAAACTCTTCGTTAAAATCAACGTATTTTATCACATCATATTTGTTGTTGCCGAGATAAATTATTTGAAATGAATTTACTGGTAAGTTAAAATATATTTACATAAATAATTTATATTTGAAATCAAACACTTCAACTGAAAAATTCATATCTTTGTTTCATGTCTTATTTTCTATCCCCACTATGCCACCTTTAGTTCTCCTGTCCAATATCATTTCACCTTACAACTCCTTAGTATGAATTTATAAAACTAGATACAATCTATAGATAACACATAGAGATAGAGCACTTCTGTGGTAATTTTATATTATATATTTGTCATTATATACATAACTGTAAGATTGATTGCTTGCTTGTTCATAGGTTGAAAGTGATCTAATGTTACTACTTTGTTGCATCACGTATTATACTCGTACATCTCCTATATCCATATCCTATACTCATTTTACAACTCATGTATAGACAATTCATTTTAAAGAAAGCACGTTTGAATGTATTCGTGCATGCCGACAGTGGTTTAAACTGTATCGAAATAGTTTGAATGATGATTAAATATTACGATGAAGCTTATAAGCTTTAATATTTTAATTCCGATAAGATATTTTAAAAATTTGCTTTTTAAAATATATAAAAACTGCCTTTTTTATTTCTTCCCGGAGAATATTGACGATATTTTCCCGCCTGGCGTAATTTTTTGTAACAGTTGTCTGATTTTACTAGATATGTTACTACGTTTCAGTTGTTTACAACATGCTTGGCATTGGTGCTGGCCCTTGCCTGTGGTAGGAGGACTCGAGGTATGTTCCTAAAACTATTTTGATTAAATAATATGATGCGCGGAAGTGAGATGGGAGGTAGACTGGCGCATGCGCAGTCAGCAGTTTAATAACAGGAATTAGATGTGGGTTTTTTTTTAATATACTGACTATCCATAGTTAACGAGAAGGTATTTAATGTATTTGATATACTCGTATTAATAAAGCAAAGTGTCAAGAAAAGTAATATATTTTTATCTCCCCTTATTTAATTTTTTGTTTATTATAAAAACAGAATAATTAATAACGACCGAAGGTCAATTGCTCATCATTAAATTTGCTGATTCAAATCAATGGCGTAGCCAGTGAATAACCGCCGGTGCACTAAGGGGCTTGCACCAAGGCAAACAATATATGAGTATTTTATCTGGTCTAGGCTTTCGCAACTGACGTCTAACCTAAATCAATAACACACAAAATGAATAGAACAAAATGTTGTTGTTTTAGTTAATATTTATCGTACGAATATTACACTTTTTTTTTAAATTTTGCAACATTTTTGAAACTCGCATAAACATCAGAAAATTTTTTTTGGCTCCTTATTCCTAACTTAATATCCTCCTCGGATCTTCAATGGCTGATACAATATCCTGTTGGTGGTAACGTAGGTACCCTAATCAAATGTTTATATTTTTAATTGTAGTGTATCAGCGCTGTACCGTGACTTCAACAGATGCAGCCGGAGAGTGTATTCATATTTCCAAATGCAAACCAATATTAGACGCAGCCATGACAGGGATAGTTCCAGAGGTATGTTACTCCTATCCAGTACGAGTATATTATAACGGGGTTTCGGCGGTGGGAAGTGACCTTTTGGCTTAGAATCAATTTAATACTGAAATACTTGTATAAAACACGGTGTCGTGGTAAAAGGTGTCGTTTCGGCGACCTTGGCCGATGGTCTCCCAGCCCTCGGGCCTTCTCATCCTCCTCCGATTTTCTTCCACGCAGTCATTCCACTTCTTCCTCGGTCTGTTTCTGGCTTGATTCCACTGGCTCGTCTATTTGGTCACGATTTTTGATGACCTGTCATCTGGCATCGTGGTAAAATTCAACATTATCCGAGAATGAATTCTGGGTTTTGCCAAGGTGAATGATTTTCTAATATTGTTACAGTTGCCGGATTGTCCTCAAAAGCACAGGGAAACCGATAGTGCACAAGGCATTGTATCATATTTGTTGACATGCTTAGATTAAAAAAAGAAGGTGTTTTTAACTACATTTAATGGTAATTTCAGGACATTTGCTACTACACCGGTTCAGTTGCAGTCGTTTGCTGTGACCGGAGGTCCGTGGCGAGTCTGCCAGGTGATTATGTTAAGTATTTCATTATCATAATAGGCATTTTCTATCGATTGTGGATATCTACGGACACTGTATTTTTTTGGTGTTTTGAATTTGAGCCACGATTTTACACTTTTTTGCGTAAAGTGACCAAACATGTATTTATTTGGAGTACGGGTAGTCCGTGCAGTGCCGACCCCCTAAGGTTTTAATGAATACAAAAATATACATAACTGGAAAAAAAATTACTTTATTTTGAGTAGAACATACATTAACAAAAAAAAAAGAATATTCGCAGATGCTTTATTATTATTATTATTATTTTTTAATAAATATATTTATTTACGCCTTAGGGGGCCTTTTCATGAAAAATAATACAATATAGGTGTGTTAACTCTTTATTATATAACAATGGTAGAACAAGTGCATGGTATTGATTTACTAAGCATAATGAGTCAAACACATGTGAAATTAAAAAAAAAACTTCTTTAAAATTAAAAAAAAAATACCATTACCAAATTAAACATGTAACCAGTGTGAAATATAAAATGAAATAAATTATTAAAACAAAATAAAAGTTAGATAATTAATTATATAATTAAAAATACAATTAGATAATTATTCAGGGTGCATATATTTCAACAAAGCATATATAGAGTTCGTTTCAGCACCAATACGGAACCTCCAAATATGTCGACAACATTCCCAAAATCTATTACAAAAATTACGCAGTCGATTTATGAGTGTGTGAGTCTGATAGATCTAATGCGACAGGCTTGGTTACGTTAAGTTTAATAACATAATGCATCCTGAACATCGGACAAAGGATCTCGGTGATCCTGAAAAATACACACGGCAGAGCTATGCATTGTAGTTTCTGACCCAGACAACAGGGGGTGGTCGGCGTTACACGGACTTTCCCTAATCTTTCAGGGACAAGAAAACTTTTTTAAAGAAGTGAAGGTAACATTCCCAGGTTATGAATAACCCGACAATATTTAAACTCTCTTAAATCCCATAATAAAATTTGAACTTGTGTACAATCACGAAGGTCTTGGCTCACAGAAGACTTAACTGGTGAAGCCTGGGTTCGAGCCCGGCGGTTTGGACTCCTCGGCTACAAGCCGGTCAAAGATCTGAGGTTTTCCATTCACCGGGGAAATTTTGAAAACAATCTCTTCGAGCATTATGATGTATAATAACAACCAACTACATAATTTTCTGTAAATCGAAGACTCGCTTTGCGTGTATATTAAAATGGCTAGTAACAGTTTATTTGTAGGTGCATTCAATTCGTATCAGTTCCTACTTTTCATGATAGGCCACTAATTAAATTTGTTTGTGAAAATAAATTTATTTAATCTACGAGTATAACCTTTTCAACTCACCTCGTTATATGAAAGATTTTACAGCTGTTGAGTTTGTTGACGTACTAAGATGTTTAGATGGTGTTTATATAATACTAGTTAAAGTTTCCGGCGTTGCTCGGGGTTATGAATGATTTGGTTTTTAGAGTAGAATTTTGAGGTTGTGATGTCCTACCCACATCCCTACACGGGTAAGGACGCAGTAATTTTCCTTTATTTGTTTTCCAAAAATTCTGCTAAGGGGTGGGAAATAGGGCCGGTTCCACGATATCTCGCCACCTAAGCAGGGGGTACCGATTGCGCCTACCCCATTTAATTTTTTTCTTTTCCAGATTAATCACACATCTAATATTTTAATAATTTTTCAAGTCATAGACATATTTTTTTTAAGCTTCTTTGTAATAATCGAGAAGTGCTAGAAAAGCAAAACAATGCAATTTCTAAAAACAACAATTAAAAAATGGTGGGTTTGGCATCGCTACCCACTGTCCCAACAAACAACAATAGAATGAAACTTTTATTTACTAACAAATACAAAAACACTACAAAATATTGCGAATAATATTTATATCAAAGTAAAGGCAGCGGTAAAGAATTTTAAAGGATTTATTATAAATAATTGTAAATTTTTCTGTGATAAAACTGCGAAAATTCTTTGATATATCGAGTAATTCTAATAAAAAAATATATTTTTCCTACTTCCTGTTCATATACAGGCATAATCAGGTTATAACCACAGGTAAAACTATTATTCATTGTGATAATACGCTGTAACTACATACTGTTCTATTGTACCTAAATACTTCTTTTCCACTTCATTTATTATTTTATGTGTACATTATTGTACTCCCTTGTAAAACTATGTGATAAATGTATCAATATGTAAAAGCCTTCCAGGCGTGAATAAATAAATAAATAAATAATGAAGTTTGTGAGAAAAATACATACTTACCACATTACGTTTGTGATAGATGCAAGTGAAAGAAGAGAAAAACTATATAAAAGTACGAAATTTTTTAACATGGCATACAACGTGATGTCAGACCAGCTAGCTTGTTGATTGTAAATACGTTCCATGATATATAATGAGCTCTAAAGCAGCTTTCTCCAGAGTCCATTATCGTATATCATAAAAACGATAAAATCTTCAGACAGTTGACGCTAGCATCTGTATCGTATCAGAGAGCGGTTATATGAAATGAGCGTCACTATTACTGCGATAAACTGCGGTTCCAATTACAGGAAAGGTAAGAGAAACAGGTAGTTTTTGGAACCAGTTCCCAATAGTGGACACTTCATTTGTAATCACTAACTTTATTTTGTATGATTAAAAAACAACCCCCAAAAACATTTCTTCAAAGCATTTCCAAAATTCAGTGACCGCAAAGTCACCGGGACAATATAATAATGACGGAAGTATTGTAATATCTAAATGTGAAAATTTAAACTCGGGAAGAAAAAGACGGCCTCCTGATTGGTTGTTGGCTGCGTATCGTGGCATATAGGGCCTTAAGCACAGGAAAAGGATTCATGGAAAAAGAAGATCTAAGCCCGAATAACTATTACGCAAATACTCGAAAATTTCTGTGACAAAAAACTTTTATCATACATTTTTCGACAACCGTTGATACTTTTCCCATGGGTATATTTTAAGGATTTCGGGAATAAATTAAGTAAATTTAAATAGATCTTTATTTTCACGATTGCGCCTATGTTTTTTGAACAGTATGAACGTATCGCAGATCCGGCGCTGGTGGGAAAGGGGGATAGGGATGGTTTTTAGACATCTTATGTAGACAGTGATCTTCCCTTGTTTTGAAGGTCATGTGTGCAAAAATTCATCAAGCTCGGTATAAAACCGCAAATTTGTATAAAAAACTAACCAAACCACCCAACCACAGACACTCTTCTATATATGCATATATTTTATAGATGTATTCTGACAAAAAATCTCAACGCTCACAATTAACAACAAGGGCGATATTTAAGTTTATGTTAGTTTAGGTTAGGTTAGGTATATATATTTGAAAACTGAAGATGCTTATTGACTTATGCTATGATTAAAAATAGTAGTGGGTTAAAAATTGTAATACATTCATCCGGTACCTCTGTACCTTCTACCCATTGAACGCACAACAATGTGTATACATATTATTGAGTGTAGGTTCTCTTCGTTTCTCTGTGGGTTCTTCTATTTACTAGATTATAATATTGTGTTGCAGAAAACACTGGAAACAGAATAAGCACCGGGGACAATAGAAATGGTGGAAACAGTGGAGACAGAAGAAACGGTGGAAACAGTGGAAGCAGAAATGGCAACGGTAACAGCGGAAGCAGTGGAAGTAGCGGTAGCACTGGAAGTAGCGGTAGTAGTGGAAGCAGTGGAAGCAGCGGAAGCAGTGGAAGCAGTGGAAGTACCGGCAGTAGCGGAAGCAGGGGAAGCACCGGAAGCAGGGGAAGCTGGGGGAACTGGCGATGGTGATGAAGCATAACAGCATATGATAGTGGATACAATGCGAGCAGACCAACAATTCTGCCGAGTGTCTGTCGCAACCGCACTCGCACCAAAAATTCGAATAGAGGAGATATTGCTGTCAATGCAGGCACAGCCAAATATATAATTTCATCTTTATAGTTTTAAAAGTACATAAATATATTCTGTCCCATTTATAATATTTTTTTGTTATTTTTTACCGACAAGAAATGCGATGCAGTCATATTTCGCGTGCTAAAAGTAAGGGAGAACTCCTCTTACATTTTAAATACAGAAATTCGGTCTCTCAGCAGAAACTCAAAAGCATATAGTATTTATTTTCATTTATTTATTACATATATATATGAAGATTTGTTATCGGCGGACGTATTGCCCATCTCACTAGGTGTGAAACCCCTGTGTTGATATTCCAATTTACAGGGGTGGTTGCTCAGCTAGGATATGTAGATGACAAATAGATTAATAGATTACAATTTAATAATATTTTCAAAAGTATACTAATTTGAGTATAAAGAGTAAAAGTATGTAGTCAAGTATGTGCCAAAATAAAGCAGTATTTATACATAGACAGGATGCATCTTACACCATTGGTAAATTGAAGATATGTTATGTATTAGATATTTAAATTAGAGTTTACAGTTTACATGCAATTGTTGAAAGGGTACCGGTAAGTTACCGGCACATTGATTAGAGAAGAAGCAGTTCATTTTAATCGATATTGTTTGGGTTGAAGTTATATATAATATTGATAATTTGTTGTTGAAATATTGTTAGAAACTAGGATTATCATCAGATAACAGTTGGCAGTGAGGCATGGAACTGGCAGAGGAGGGATGAAAATAGACTGAATGATGTAGAAATGAGATCTCTGGGACGAATGTGTGGTAAAACCATGTACGAGTATGATCGTGTGAAAAATGTTGAGATTCGTAAAGAATGCATGGCTGATGTAAGCGTAATGAGCAAGATTAAGAAAGGAACGCTTAGATGGTTCGGGCATGTAGAGAGAATGAACGAAGAAAGGAGTCTAAGAAGAATATATGACGCGAATTTAATGGAAGACGAAGCCGGGGACCGCCGGAGGAAGACATGGCACGATCAAGTGAATCAAATACTTGAGTCGAGCCATGTCAGAAGTCGAAATAACAGAAGAGAATATATGAAGCAAGAAGTGTATGCCAAGATCGAGTTGTTTGGCGGTCCGTTCTTTGCCTACCCCTGCGGAGAAATGGCCTGATGGTTAGTTAGTTAGTTAACATTTATAGGATGGATAGGAACCATGTTATCAGTTGTAAGTCAAGAGGAGGTGGCGTCCTCGTTGCAAAATTAAAAAGAAATTTACTTCTAAGAAATCAAACAAAGAACAGTAATGTTGAACAATTGTTTGTATTAGTAAAATGTAAAAGTGAAAAAAAAAAAATTAGTTCTATGTTTATACCCCGCCTGGCCAACACCGTTGTTTTCATAAACCATTATGAAGACGTAGAAATAATTCAAACAAAATATCCTGATTCAAAATTTATTGCCGTAGGTGATTACAATCTTCCAAATATAAATTGGGATATGCATGATCCCGAATTGTCGGACACCCGACCTGTCAATATATTTAAACTTCGCTCAACATAATCTTGTTAGAAACATTAACAATCGCGTATTTTTCAATTCTCAATATATTAAGGTGAATAAAGCCATAGAAGTTGTCAAACCCCCAGACATTCATCATTCTCCACTAAATAAATATCTGTACAACTTTTTCTGTACAACTCTCTGTACAACAATCTGTACAACTTTTGTGTGTTTTGTGAGGCATACGAGATTAAGTTATAATTTCACAAATGCAGATTATACGAATATATGTGATTCACTTGCATTGGTGGATTGGTCTTTCTTAGACGGTGATGATTGGAATCATAATACTGAACAATTCTACTCTATTCTAAGTGATCATATAAAGGGCTTTGTCCCTTATACTCAATTTAAAAGAAAACTGCCTGTATTTAATCAATACAAGACATCTAAATACCCAGTTTGGTTTAATTAAGATTTGATTAATTTAATTACATGTACAAAAATAACCCACACACTACATAGGGAATACGGAACATCGAACTTATATATGGAATTCATTAAAATTAGGAGTGAGGATATGTTATGACGACTATATTAAGCAGTCAGAGAATGATATTTTTAATAATATAAAACGTTTCTGGAGATTCGGTAAAACATTAAATTAATATATACCGAATATTATTTATTTTGAAGACCGAAGTGAAAAGGTGGTACCAAAAATAATGTCGATCTTTTTTCCAACTTCAGAACATCTACGATAGATGTAAACCCGGTCAATTTTCCTTACCTAATTATACTTCCAGTGCTGATTTAAACTTGCTGCATATACACATTGTACTCAACAAAATTATAAAACAAATTAAACTACTTGATCCAAATAAAAATGCCGATCCTGATAACATTCCACCACTACTCTTACAGCAATGTGTCGCCGTTCTTGCTTATCCCCCCTATAAACTCTGCAGTCATTATTTATCGACGGGCATATTTCCTGATCTATGGAAACATAGTTATATAACCCCGATCTTCAAAAAGGGGGATAAAAACGAAATAGCAAATTATAGACTGATATCCATATTATCAACAATTACAAAACTTTTTGAGAAGCTAATTCTAAATAAAATAATTGGCACAATGCAAGACAACATATGTCCTAAACAGCACGGTTTTATCACCGGAAAATCAACACTGACTAATCTTATTCTCTATCAAAATATCATTTCTGATACAATGGTGAAAAAACTTCAAGTTGACTCGATTTACACCGACTTCAACAAGGTTTGTCACGCAATTCTTGTAGAAAAACTGTTTAAGGCTGGAGTTGGTGGAATCATGTTGCATTGGTTTAAAAGTTTTCTCTGAAACGGAAAGCTTAGTGTTAAACTAAATAATGTATCATGATACGATTTTTTTGCATCTAGTGGTGCACTGCAAGGTTCCCACATAGGACCTGTCTTATTTATCTTTTTTGTGAACAACATTTGCAATATTTTTAAAGACGCGAACGTACTGATTTTCGTAGATAATCTGAAACTTTTAAAAGTAATTCGTAAGTAAGCATGGACGACTGTTATACTCTCTCAGCAAACTTGTTAAAATTATTTGAGTGGTGTAACGATATTTCAAAAAAAGGCTTAAAAATGTTTGGTTTTGTATTTGAGAGTGGCCAAAGATTTTACGAACATTAACGCATTTAAACTTCTATACAGATCACTTGTGAGGAGCCAGGTTGAATATAATTCTACTGTATGGTCTCCACACTACAACGCACTTTACCAAATTCCGAAGATTTGTAAATTGTAAGCAATTTTTTTTTTTTTCAATCACTCCACACAGGAGGCCCTGAGGCAATATACCGAGATAATAGCTAAACTACGGTTATCTGTTACGATTAATGAATCTATTAAATTTGAATTACTGATATAATAAAATTGACTGCCCTAATCAAATTCGTCTAATAAACATTCATGTTCCGGTCAGAAACATAAGATAAACATTACCGTTATATTGCAATAATACTGCAACGGCCGCACAATTCAACACTACGATACATAGAATTCTTAACTTTGTTTAATATACGAGTATATGCTCATATCACAGATATATGGAATGTATCGCTGACGCAATACAAACATATGTACGCACGAACTCATTTATCTACTCTGATATACTCACTGTGGATGATCTTCCGTTATTTACTAGAAAATATTATTCATATTGTAATGATGTATTTAGTAATTAAATATATGATTTTGGAGATATTGTAAGCCATTTAAATTTGAAATACTATTTACTTCATTTTAGTTAAATTTTTTTTCTTTCGTCAGTCCTTATTTTTATATACAATCAATAGACGCTAATGTTTGCTATGTTATTTCCAGATATTTTTTTATTATTTTATCTTCGTTATTATACACGCTCATAAGGGCTCTTTATTGCTTACATATTCTTCAGATTATAGTATATGTCTCATACTTTCTGGTGTACTATGTAAAAGCCGAAAGGCGTTAAGAGGAACGTCTGCGCAACATATTTGCTATGTAAATATGATTACATGAATAAAAATATAGAAACAAAACATTTGAAACAAAACCTTTTTTCGGGTTGATATTTTAAATTATGTACGGAAAATTTGTGTCCCAAAGTAAATTGGTTGTTTTTAATTTAATTTAAAGTCAACCATAATGGTTATTTTAGCATTTAAAAAATATGCATTTAATATTTCATTATATTTTCAAAGTAGACGGGGTAAAACGTTTTTTTACATCACCGTTAGCCCCAAATAATTGTTGAAGGTGCCTCTAAAGTCGTGTAAAATCAATTCCTTTAATTGCAAATATTTCATAAAGTAAAACAAAAATAAATAAATTACTTCTAATCCGTACTAGATATTTACTATACTTTTAGGTGAGCATTTTGTCCTCGAATCCAAAATTAAGTTTTGTATGAAACATGTCGCGCAGCCGTTCCTCTTAATGATTAAAAAATTTAAATAAATGAAAATTAAATGGACAAAGTGGTTCACGGAGGTGTAATTAATAACGTATTTCATAAATCATCTGTAATCATCATAATGTCCACTTATCTAATAAATCTTAATTTTTCTCAGCGGTCATAACATAACTAACTATCCATCATGCAGTTTCCCCGCAGGGGTAGGAAGAGAGGACGAACCCCTAAATAACTCGATCTTGGCATACACTTCTTGCTTCATTCACATTCATAAAACGTCTCATACATTCTCTTCTGTTATTCCGACTTCTGAAATGGCACGACTCAAGTATTTGATTCACTTGATCGTGTCATGTCTTCCTTGGCCGTCCCTGGGATCGTCTTCCATTCGCATTCGCGTCATATATTCTCCTTATACTCCTTTCTTCGTTCATTCGCTCTGCATGCCCGAACCATCTAAGCGTCCCTTTCTTAATCTTGCTCATCACGCTTGCATCATATATATAATTTATTTATTTATTAACGAAATTCTAAGAATAATGGAAGTCATATAGATGATATAAGAATTAAGACAGAGGACAAAATAAACATAAGAAAGTAAAAGTGACAAGTCAAGTCAAGACCTGGTCAAGTGTCATAACATTCTTTACTTGCTTAATAACAGACAAAAATCATTTCTACTTAAGACGTTCTTACACGATCCTTTTTTTCATCCAGATTGCACGCGAGTTGTCTTTTTCTGTGGAAAATTATATAGAAAATTCCATACAAAAAGAGCACATGAAAAAGGGACAAAAAAGGATCGTCTAAGAACGCCTTTAGACAACAAAAAAAATGTTTTGACTTGAGTTGATCAGTCTATACATTCTGTACAATGGTGAATTCCCTGCATTTAACTATTTACTTTTAATGGCATTTGTAAATCTACTAGTAAAACGAACAGATTATAGCGCACACTTTTGTTTTCGTATTTATATTCCTAAGTTAAGAAAGTTTCAACAAACGCCGTATTGTCTCTAGTCGCTAGTTATTATAGTACCCCTCCCACCAACTTTATATTATGTGACTGCCGCCGTATTCGACGATTTGCCGAAGGACAACAATAGTAAGTATATATTAAGGTCCTTAAAAATACTGAAATTGGTATGAAGGTAATAAAAAAATTGCTCGACAAGAATCTACTTACCTTAAATACCTCCAAAAATAAGTACTTATCTTTCAGTGAAACCAATGTTGGACAACCAAAAACCTTTCCACATTTACACCTACACCCATGTATTACCTCTAAAACCTCAAACTGCACATGCGAAAAAATTGAACACACACGGATAATATTAAGTATCTAGGGTGGACTGCAAACTAAAATGGGAACTCCATATTATCCTACTTGCAAAGAGAATCCGGAAACTATCTTATATTTTTAAAACAATAAGAAACATCATGTCACTAAAACGATTTAAAAATTTTTACTTTGCCCTTTGTCAAAGCATTTTAACTTATGGAATATCAGCATGCGGTGGAGCCGCAGACACGTATATTAAGGCGCTAAACACATCTCACAAAGCAATAATAATTAGAATCATGTTTAAAAAACCATATCGACATCCTACAGAAAACCTATTAATTACAAATAGCATTCTTGATATAAGAAAGTTGTTTATTAAAAAAATTATCTATAATAACTGCATAAAATCATCACCTTCCTACATATCTCACTCACAAAACACAAGAGATAAATCTCACAATCATTTTCAAGTACCCAATATTAAATCCACTTTTGCCAAGAAACACGCACCTCTCATATTCAACATCTTCCTAATAGAAACAAACCTCTCATCATATAACGCAAAACAACCTAAAATGGTTATATAAAAATTTCAACACATGGCTAATGAACAGTCAAAGGAATTGCATCAAAAAATTACTTGCAAACTCTCCTTAGTCTGATATTGTTATTCTTATTTCTGTTATATATGTTCTTTAATTAAAACATTTTTATCGTGCACTTTTGAATAACCCTCTATATGTTTTAATTTTTTTTTTTTTGTATCTTTCCATTTAACTTTTTAAACTTTGTATTTAAAATTTATTTTATATGTTTTACACTTTTCCTTGTGTATTTTTAAGCATTTTCTTTCATTTATATATCTATATATTTATTTTTATTGTTACCCGTCTCAGAACAGACATCGTCTAGTGAGACGGGTAAAGTACATGTAAATGTTTAAATTTTATGCCAATAAACGTCCGGGTTGCCGGTAATGAAAATGAATGAATGAATGATTTTAATGAAATATAATATCATCTCTTGAATTTCTGAAAAAAACCCCAAAACCACAAACGCCACTGGTAACAAGCATATCGTATTATGCACATTTAAAATAATAATAATATCAACTTTACCAGAGGTTCTCAACGTGGGCGATAACGCCCCCTTATGGGCGTTTGAGACTTTCAGGGGGGCAGTAGAAGACCCAGAGAAAATTAGGGGGCGTTGAGATGTCACAGTGAGGGCGTGGGCAGGTAAAAAAAAATAGTCAAAAAAGACAAAAAAAAACTGACTGAAATAGTTGTAATTAAACTAATAAAAAGTGTTTTTCATTAATTTTGTGCATATTAAGAACGTCGTGCTTATGCATATTTAATCATCGTGATAAACACATTAATTGACTATATTACAGCGGTTTACACAAAATATTTCTTATTATTTTTACATTCATTGACATTTATACTTTTTTTTTATTGAAACAATCAATGGTATTTAATTCCAATCAATAAAAATATGTAAAATCAAAATATTATTCTCGAAGTCATCTTATTGTCTACGCAAATTGTTTTGTTTTTAAACAAAATAAAACATTTTAGCAGGATGCGGAATGTGCATGAAAACAAATGTTTTTATGTATGGTTTTTTGTGTAATGTTTCGGAAAAAAAAAGTTCGCAGGAGACGCGGCTTTACCCTGTACCATCTGAATTATATTCAGTGGAAACTTCACTTGCTTTTTCACAATAAAAAAAAAAAAACATTTCGTAAAACCTAAGGTATAAAACGATTTTTTCTAATTTTGAAACCGCCAATTCATGGTTGAATTTCATTTTAATATGACTTTATGAAAATTAAAAACTTGTAACGTTCTTCCACTTGTCAATAATTTAATCCGCTAAATAAGTACATTAAATCTATTAAAATCTATTAAAGCGGTGGAAGAGAGTTATAAAGATTTTTAATAAAAAAAATCATAAAAATTGATTCATAAGCTTTATTCTCCGCATAGATTTTTTTTTTATATGAATACCGCACAAGAGTCCCAACTGCTGCCAACCGTCTGGAACCAGTGAGACTATGGCATCCCCAATTGGGGAATGTTGTGAAACTGAATTTATTGGGGAGGGGAAGGAGAAGGGGAAGAGGTAGGTGGGGAAATACCTAGCTATTCAGATCTGGTCACCATACACGCCTAAAAGCCATTTCAAGCAACGTTTCAATTCTGAATGGTGGTCTTTCACCAGGGCGATACTGAGAGTATCTTCCAGTCTGATGTGTTACATAACTCATATCTCTATATACATGCAGACTTTCATAATATAACGATAATGATTAAGTTCAGTGGTGACCGTTTACTTTTTCAAGAACAAATTTTTTTTAAAAATCGGTTATCACTGAAAGTATCTTTTTTTTCCAAAATGCTTCTTTCTTAGAAAATTTTCAGATTTTTTTGCGCACAATACATGTTTCCGCATTACATGTTTATACCGCTTCGTCCATTTTCCACGCTATGATAGATTTCCCCTCGCCGATTTGATGTAACTATCACAATACCCAGATCGAAATAATTCAATATTTTAGAAATATACATTCGTATTCAGAAAAACCCGTATGTTTTAATCTCTATATCTCTATTCAATATAAAAAAAAATGTTGACCGGTTTCGCTGGAAATGACACAGTTTGTTCTCTATTAGTGCCAGAAAGGTTTAGAGAGTAGTTTGAATTAAATTCGATATGTAAAACTGTTGCTATAACGTTTTAAAATTAGCATGAAAAACATTGAACCCGCCATGTCGTATTAAGGTTGGCCCATAGATATGCCACTCTGGTTAGCCACAGATTACATATTCAAAAAAAGTTTTGTTTGAGTAGAATATTTTCAAATGGAAAACACAAGTAGGTACCTACTTAAGAACTCTATTATTTAGATACATTTTAAAAAATAAATGTTTAGATGAAACAAAATTTTCATATGAATGTTTCTTTGGTTCTTTGTTTAGAGATAGTAATAGTCGTCACAAGGCTTCACTTTCGCTGTCAAATCAATTATGGCACCCAAACGACAAAAAAGAATTCACAACATAACTTTATTAGAAAAAAATCAATTATCCCGAGCAAGGCCGGGTACCCATCAGCCAGTTTTTAATAAAAAAAAAAAATGTTTTTTCCGGTACCAAACACGATATCATTATCCCACGGGTACGTCATTTCACGGCAGTCATACACACCATCATATGAAGGGTCTCGGGAGAAAACAATAAGATTCCACAGACATAATGTTGATATAATTGGATTTGAAAGTTTAAAATAGAATCTGGTGAAAAATGAAAAGGTCCTTTACTGTTACTAAACTTCAGTGCTTTTGCTTCTCATCATTTGTTTTTTTTATTTCTCCTTTTGATTGCGGCATATATTTTTTTCGCCTCTCAAATTTCGTTAAATTATTATCATGATACTTATTTTATTTGGGAAACCAATCGTTCAAAATATTATTAAGTATGGTATAAATATACAAAGACGAACTAATAATAGGTTTTCAGTGAAAACTTTTCGCACAAGGTTTACATTAAAAAATAAGGACGCATCAGCGATAAGTATCCAATTCCTTGATCATCAATTAATTATTTGATCTACTTCCTAATATATTTTTTTAACTTTTTATCTCATGACTGAACAATTGCATTCAATTGTTCGGGAATTATGCTCTTCAAACTAAAGCTGATTAATTTTTTGTGTGGCAAACGGACATTTTTAAAATTAATTATTTGATAAGACTGTTTAACATGATTTGTCACTCTCTCAACTGTTTAACGTGATTTTATTTGTTCTCTCTCGTATCTTGGACATTTCTTAGTTTCTCCCATACTGCCTTGGATATTTATTATGTTCTCCCACACTGCCTTGGAAATTGATTTTTTCTCCTACTTCCTTGGACATTTACTGTTTTCTCCCATACTGCCTTGAACATTTATTGTTTTCTCCCATACTGCCTTGGACATTTATTGTTTTCTCGCATGCCTACTGGTAATTTTATATTAATATTTAAATGAACCTCTCATCGTTTTCACCTAGTCTGTTAATGCATAACGAAACAACAACAAAAAATGACTCTTAGATTAATTCATGCCCTAAACATATCTAAATGGCGATTTTTTTTACAAAAATACAAATAAAATTTCGTTTAGTATTATGCATTTCAATATAATTTTGTACCGTAGTGGGGAATAGAACACGTCACCCACGACTGAAAAAAATCGCCGAAAACTACTGCAGAATCTGTCGATATATTGAATGTTTTCGGTGACTAGCAATTAAATATTTTTTGAATTGAAACAAAAACGGGACAATTCATTAAAATTTCTCCTGTCTAACTTATTTGTTAGCCGCCCCTGATCAAAATATTGAAGTATTATTATAACATTTTTGTCATCGGGATAATTCCGAGTAAAACCAGCTCTGTCCTCACGTGATCTTAATCAAGTTTGACAAGTTCTGCGTGTTTTTTTCCTAGATGCTTTGATGTAAACAAAATCGGTTTTATTGACGGTACCTACCTAAGTTCCTACCTGTCAGATAGGTTCAGGGTTACATAACGTAAACCCCCCTCCTCGCTCCAGGCTTAGTAAAATACTGAGAATATCATTTTATTTTAAATAATTCTTATTAATATGTAAGCATTTGTGCGTTTGTATTAATTACCTCATGAGGAATTTCAATAATAAAATGTATTATTGCAGGTGTTCTCAATCGCAGGCTCGTATTTATAATTGGGATAACAAAGGGAATCTTTGTGACTTTGTATAGATGCTGATATCAATTGGTTTTTGGCCTAGGTGGATACTAAAAGCTCTAGACTCTAAGAGTCGTAGATGCCGACGTTAGATCACACCTAAAACGCATTCAAACCCTAAAATCAATATATCGATGGCATAGTGCAAATAAAAATGAGTTTAATATATTTTCCATACATATTAAGGTGGATCTATCTCGTGCACAAACATTTTACGTGAAATCTTAACCCCTTGAGTCTTTTGATGATAAATGATAATTTTTCTTTCCGCATGGTAAACTTTTAAACCGCAATAAAAAGCGTGTTTTTTATTTTACTAACACAGTTAGTATCATATACATTACTATAGTACAAAGTGAAATAACATGACTTTTATGAGTCCGTTTCGGGTTGGGAGAAATATCTCCCCAAAAGACTCGAGGGGTTAAATACGCTTGTGTGTTAAGTACCAAATCAGAAAAAGTATGGTACACACATTTAATGTTTTAAATATTAAAATAGTTCACATCAACGTTTCATAAATATTATTTAAGAATGAATGAAAAGATGATATGAAGATTTGTGTTTACTCAAATTGTACAAACTGTTCACTTTTAGCAAAACTCGCTGCGCTGAACTCCCTTGTAACGTATAAAAAATGATCAATTAAATACTGTTTTTGAAAAATGAAGCATTCGTTCACTTCATGAAGCCCCAATTCCGAGTCTTGTAAGAATTCAGAAACTGCTCCCTTTAGTATAGGAATGAAAACATCAGACAGGAAAACGTCGGAAAGATAACGAATGGCTAATTTATCCGAGTCACTGAATCCATCAATTATTTATTAACGTATCTCCGTGGATTAGCAATGCTAGCAAATGATTAAATTATAGAAATAATTCCTTACAATGTAGTTCAGCTAAGCAGGTATTCAAGTAGATCGATATTTGTGCATAAGCAAACATAAATGTATGTAATTAATTAAAAAAATGTATTGTTTCTGCATTTTAATAATCAGTAGCGAGCAGTGATATATTATTTATATTCGATTTCAAGGAGGGAATTTATTTTCACTCTAAAACGTTTTTTTCCACTTTAAACCCATAAGTATGAACAAAACTGAAAAAGAAAGAGAAAAACACGAACAACAGTTCAGCTGCACGCCACTGCCGCGTATAATGTATATAATGATATGATATGAATATTAAAAGTACTTAGCTACGGTATACCGATGACATTGAATTGCATACAAATATTTAATAATCAATAATTTTATAAAAACTCTGTCATAATTATGGCAGGAGAAATAAACACGCGGAACGATTATTTTCTATTCACTTTACTTATTTTGAACAAACTGCGAAATTTTTGATCCATTTACTTTTATATTCGTGATGCAGTTTCATCCAAGAAAACGTATTAATTATATCGTAAGCATACAAATAAAACTGTCAAAGTCCTTGTTTTTTGGCAGATTGAGATCGAAGATTTTCGCATGGAAGTAGGCTCATATTTTCGCAAGTTAGGATATTTTGTAATAAAAGTTTATTATTAATTTATTTTATTTATTTATTACGTTTGGGCAAAGGAATTTTAAGTACCTCGCGATAAGAATTTACAACATTCTTCCGGTTAGCATAAAACAAATCTGAATCACAAAAAATATTCAAACACAATGTAAAAAATTGGATTAAAAGTAATGATAGGGCATTTACCGGTGCACTCACCCAAATTCTAAATTACTGATTCAACGATTTACAAAGCGTATCTTAATATAAGTGTATATTCATAGGTATTTTAAAATTATAAAATAATTTGCAAAATTACTGCCTCGACACAGGCTAGCCTAGTGAGGCGGGTTATGTGAAACTTCAACTATAACTGTTATTACATTATTATATTATTTTCTATTTTACTTTATAAACCACTGTACACTTACATTATTATATTATACATGTCCTTTAGTTATAGTTAAATTTAATTACAATAAAGATATTATTATTATGTTTCATATGTGTAAAAAATATTCTTATTTGCGAAGCTGTGAGTTTGTGTCTGCAAAGGACTTCAGTTTTAGACCCAAATGCTGTAAACATCTTGGGATTAGTTTAAATGTACTATTAGACAAAAGAAGCCCGTATTAAAGTTACAGTTTTATTTAACTTACCTTTCAAATTTGTTGGCAGTAGAAAACTGGACACTAAATGTAGCGTATTATTTTTATTTAATTTTTATTCATATCTATTTATTTACAGCCAATTTTTTGAATATATGTAATTAATATATAGAATGTTATGTAAGTACTGTAAATTATTAATATATAATATCGTATCGTGAACGCCTCACTAGGAGAGCCTGTACTGAGGAGTTCACGTAATTATGGTATAGAAAATAAATTAATAGAAATAAAAGTACATCAAGAATGTAATATAGATAATGCTTGTGTTGTTGTACACGATAGTTACTACAAAAATAGAAGGCTAAAAGTATGTGATACTATAATTGCAACAATATTATAAATATTTATAAAGAGCAAAAAGCTATGGAGTGGGTAGTGAGAGATATGCCCAGAGGGCTTTTAAACATAAATACATATGCACTTAAGTTAATTACACTAAAAAATTATAAAAATAAACTACACCAGAGCAAAAAATACATAAGAATATAAGGAATATGAAGAGTTAGATCATAGGTAGTACTTTTTTAGAGATACATTATTTTTCCATTCAACCATCTTGGTGTTGCCATTATTTAAATAGACTTAGATTTAGACACGGGTCTACAACTTCTTGACAGAATGTACAAAGACTTGCTGAATGGGTGGAGTAAGGGTTGTTATTTCAGTTACTTTTTAAACTTGTTTCCACGCTTAAGCTCGTCAGGAAACCTACCCGATCAAGCTAGGCTGAAAAGTTGTGGAATCGTTATGCAACTATGTTTTTGAATAATAAAAATAAAATAAAAAAACATTTTAAAATGGAAAAAATGCAAATGAATTATTTATGTAAATGTAATGTTTGATTTGATGTAATCAAGTTATGAAAAAAATCTGTGCCTTTTGATTTTACCCAGATCGAGCATTGCCATGGAAGTTTTGATAAGGGTTATCCTTAATATACCCCGAACTTACAGGAAATTATTTTTTTTTTAAATTCCATTCAATGGCAGAAAATTACGAAATTGTACAAAATAAATATCTTGGTCACACTATGAGGATTGTCATCGCCACCTCAATTAATAAATTACGTCAATTTTTTGCGGGAGAAACAAAAACCTGTTTAGTTTTAAAACTAGTTATTTTATTAAAATTATGAGGTTCGCTTTGAAACTACTTTACCTACATAAAAAAGTACACAATATATTTTTTAATCATAATGGATCTGACGAAGCTTGATCTAAACGAAACCGGCTGGCGATAAAATATAATAAATTCGTGGTTTATGACAAAGTGATTGTTTTATTTAACAAAACAAAAAAACAAGTTATGATACAAATTTGAACTGTTTTTTCAATTCTGAAGATTCAATTCAAGATAAAAATCATGAATTGTAAAGAAATCGGAAGCTATACTGCCCTAACATGAATATTTTTTCAAACGAATAGCATCTATAATATCAAATGTATAGATTTTATTTTATTTTTTCATTTTAGTTTTTTTTTTTAATAATTATCCTAGCGATATGAGATTTTCGTAAAAAAAAGAAGCCAAATTGTGGCACCCAGATCTTAATTTGTGAAAAAATGGACTACCAATCAATAATTTAGGTGACGATATGTCAGATAACCCAATGATAAGATTGGTGGAAGACGTAATAGAGGAAGACGCCACGCATCATGACTTGGAAATGCACGTTAATAGAACGAATGCAGTTGTTCGCTTATATGGTGAATATCGCTCCGATGAGAACAAACCTTGGATAAATAGGACATACGAGTATATGATGTTCCTACATAAGGTGATTGCAAGAAATTGAAGAGTCGGGACACGCGAGACGATTTTCGTGAATCTCTGCCCTGGTCTATTAATTTTTGTAACCATGAGGTCTTCTAAAGAATCCTTATAATACGTTTTCATAGAAAGCAATTAAGTTCTGGAACTATTTTAGTTTTTTTTATTATTGTGACAGCTATTTCGGCGTTCAAGTCATTTTAAAACTGTGGTTAGGCCACGTTGAGACGACTTATTTATATGATTCTTTTTACCCCTACCCGATTTCTATTTTTATTGTGCCTAAAATGATTTATTACCGGTGGAACCATTTACTGAAAAATAAATTGTGATAATAGATTCTCTATTCTGTGAGGTACTTACAGTTGACATCTGTTTTTCCCGCATTAGATGAAAATGTTTCTCAATTGTTTCAATGACGTGAATGCTATTGACTTATTAAAATATGTTATATTGTTTAGATCTTGTGAACATACTGAGAAGTGCGGAATAAATAATTTTCCTTACTTTATTAATTCATGTTATATTAGGGTTGTATATGTTCTTTGAACTAACTAACTAACTAACCATCACGCCGTTTCTCCGCAGGGGTATGCAGAGAGGACGGACCGCCAAACAACTCGATCTTGGCATACACTTCTTGCTTCATTCACATTCATACATCGCCTAGAACATCTAATTGAAAATGTCCGATATTATAGATACCGTTAAAGTCGGCGTGGTCACATTTTAATTCATATATGCCACTATTATTAAGTTTAGAAATTCCACTTTTATAGTTTTTGAGGCTCGTTCCTATATTATTATTGGTTCTAAAAACTATATTTAAACCACATTTACTCGTATATCCGTGAAATAATAAATCACTTTATATAAAAACACCCGCCAAAGTCAGCGTTGCTTTGAAATCCGTTCCGTCCGCAAGTTGATTTAAATTAATTAAATTGCCTAATCCTTTATTAATAAAGCCCTTGCTGTTTGTTACCCCTGGCTTCGGAAAATAATAATAAATATTGTTATTGTTTTTCCACGGGCAATCTTTACTTTGATTTCGATGCAGAATTGTATAAAAGGGGGGACCCCAAGCTTATTGAATCATAACCTGTGCAGTTTCTGTCGTTTGTACAACACTTACCACTCAACAATCCGCTATCAACATGAAGTTCTTCGTAAGTTGATCTGAACCAATTTCTTAATTAACGTGTACTTATATCTATAAAATGCATCAAGTAATGAAACAAAAACTTTTCGTGCAAAATCTTTAACAAAATGGTTGAATCTAGAAAATCACGTAGTGACAAAAATAATCATTGTATTCTATATTTTCATGGTGTTCTTTATGGATCTGAGATACCGTGTATTAAATCCTTTTATTTATAAAGTTACACAAACGTGCATTTAAAAAGTTTACCAAGTGCTGTTTTTTAAGTTTCTTAGTTCATGGGGATAGTATTGTAACTAAAGAAAAATATATCAATATAAAACTACATGAAAGTATACAATCAAATGATGTAGGTTATTATTAACTGTTATACTGCCCTGCATAAGTTACAGTCGTGTTCGAAACTTCATTCCAAAACTCATAGAAAGTGGCACACTGTGTAGTTGTGTACACAAAGAAAGATTTTAAATATTTTTTCTATCATAAAGTTACCAACTTTAAAAAAATTGCATTATAGTTCATTATCTCCTATTAAGTCTTCAAATAAAAAACAACAAAAGTAAATTGTGGTAATTCTCGAAAGAATAATTCATAATAACCTCTATAAACCATTACCTTTTTAGAGCAAACAACGAACTTTTTCCATTAATTGATTTTTATAAATACCTCCCATACGGTTTTTTTTATTGTATTTTTTTAAAATTTAATTTTACAAAAGAAAAAATACAAAGCAAAAAGTCCCTATAAACTACTTACAAAATATGTTAAATAAAAACATAAAAAAACTATACATAAATTAAAAATTAAAAAAATTAAATAAAATTTAAATAAAATAAAATAAACCTCGTGGTTATAAAAATTAATCAATGGCAAAAAGTTCGTTGTTTGCTCTAAAAATTAGTTGAATATTTGTAAAATACCGAAAAAAATATTATTCGTACTAAAGTTTCAAGGTCTTATTTGCGAGTATTGTTTTGCATCTAAAACTACAAAGCGTATTTTTATGTTTTTAAAAACAATCAATAACCCTCAAAAATCAGTTTTTAGTTCCTCCTGAACAATCAAAATTTTTGACACGAGGGTGTAATTTCTCATTGACGGAGATTTGCTGTCAATAATGTTTACACTTTTTATAGCAAAAAAAAACTCATAAAACTAATAAATAATCCCACAAGACTCCGGTACTGAAGTGATTTTTTCCTGCTTCATAACTATGGTAACGGTATAAATATGATAACATAACATTACCCCCTTTAAAGAAATTATTAAAATAATTATTATGGAGGTCAGCTATTTTATTTTCAAAAACCTTCGGAAAGTGACCTTTGGTGTCAAGAAATTTGTAGAACTTTTTTTATCAGTTAGCGAATTATAAATTATAAACCATAAATTTGTGTTCTAACGAAAAATGGTCGTTCGTAGTTATTTAAAATGAAAGCCCATCGAAATGCTTTTTTAACCTTTTTTGTTCTTATTTCATAAATACATAGTAAGGCACGATTTTTTTTTCATAATTACCATTTACTCTTATATATATATGAAAGATGACTCTAAACTCAGCAAAAATCGATTTCCTTTACGGCCAACATTTTATAATTAAAATTAAAATAAATAATTATATTTAGAAAGAAAAAACATGGCCGTGTGACATTATACATTAAATGAAAACACACACTTTGTAATACAACACTTTATTGAATTAATACATTGACAGCCGACCGGCTTTCACTTGCCTCGAGCTTCGTCAGAACTTATATCTGTAACTTACAGCTAAAAGTACGTAAGTCACATTTTTTTACGAAATTAAGTTCTGTACCTTAAAGATGAAAGTCGGGAAGTTACATTTTCAAAAATTTTAAGTGGAAAAGTTTGAATTTTTACTTTGCTCTTCAGTGTTATTGGACTAGAAATGTTTTAGACTAGGCTATTTTAGAAATGGTAAATTGAAGTTGACTCCAGTTTTTTCAGTAGGTATTAATGGTATGTGAATATATGATAAAATTATCATTATTAATATTTCCTTTGCTTTAAATTATTACTGAACTACTGATGTTTTAGACGCTAGCCTATTTTAGAATTGATAGATCGGAGGACTCCAGTGGTTTCGGAATTAGTATGTGTTTATATATTGCTTTGGTAATACTTTAAATCAAAGTAAAACTTAAAACCCTTCTACTCGACAATTTAGCAAATGTGACTTCTTGACTTTCAGCTTCAGCAAAAGAAAATTAAATTATCTCAATAAAGTGGTACAATACAAAATGTTTTTCATAAAATAGAAAATAAATAGCCACCTGGCGTACTAGATTTTTATTACAATCAACTCAAATGATTTATTTATTAATTTCTTCAAATGATTGATAACTTTGTGGCATCATTATTAATTATATAATTGAAAATCCACTTTGTATATATCACTTTACTTTATAAGTATATAATTGAAAATACATATAAAGTAAAGTGGTATATACAAAGTGTATTTTCAATTATATGATTTATTTATTGTTTCTTTACATTGTATTTTTCTGGAACGTTAGAATTTTTAACCTCACTAGGACAAGCCAGTGTTGATTAAAAGACGATCATTTCGTTTGGTTGGGTGTTTTGGCCAAATACAAAGATAAGTTTTGTATGGAACGGCCGTGAGTGTGTTCCTCAAATTTTTATGTTCAAAAACTTTTTTTGTTTTGTTTCCAGGGAGTTTTCCTTTTCCTCATCATCGCTTTCTTTGCCGTATCCATGGCTGATCATGACAAGAGTGGTAAGGAACAATTTAAAGATAAATAAGGTGTCAAATTAATTACTGCTCTCCGAATATTCATATATCACCACATACCCGGCATACTTTAATCAGAGATTTTATCACACGTCGCCACTGATCACACTGCCACACGCCGCAATGGATCACGTGATACACGCTCCGTTTCGTCCTTACGGTGCTGCTAGGATGTACCCAGTGGAGACGTGTGATGGAAAAATATTTTATTTTGTTTTTTATTGAAAAAATGTGACCGGAAAGCAAAATAACATCTACAATTTTTACACTAAATATGCTCAGGAATCGCTGGTTAAAGTCTGACGGGTGCGTGCTGATACATCATGTATAGAATGAGACTATTGATTCCCCAATTTGGGGTATGTTGTTAGGCTGTAGGAAGTGGGGAGGGAAAAAGGGGAAGGTTGGGAAGTACCATTCACAAACTGCGTCTTATGCAATTAAAATAAACTTTATGAATTAATGGTGGTCTTTCACCAGGGCGATACTGAGAGTATCTACAATTCTGGAACGTGGCCCAAATAAATCTTCTATCTATATTATTATGTTTATAACAAACGTATGTAAAATAACACAATAAAAAAATATATTTGTGCACGCCAGGTTAAGAAAAAGCGACCGATGGGTCCGGAGCCAAGAAGCTTACCCGCTCGGATATTGAATCCGAGTGTATTGGCCGCTTCTTGAAGATTTACACCGCACGTAGATTCGCTTATTCTTTCGTAAGAATAGTGTTCCTGCCTTCAAAATCTAGTCGAATAGAATAGATCTGCTTTTGTTTTATAAACGCAACGGTTATTTTTTTCAGATCACGGCCACGGAGACCATGGAAGCCACGGTTCAGATCACGGCAGCCACGGCAAGGGAGTAGACCACGCCGGACACGGATCAGACCACGGAAGCCACGGATCAGACCACGGAAGCCATGGATCAGACCACGGAAGTCATGGATCAGACCACGGAAGCCACGGATCTGATAGCCACAACAAGCATCATTAGGGCTTAACCAAACCATAATATGAGTTTGATGCCGCTTTAAAATGTCTTAAAAATGTTTTGTACGTTTTTCAAGACATTGTGGAAAAGCATCGATTTCCTTATTTTTTATTATAATATTTTATGTAATTTGATTTTACGTTTTTGGCGATACGATACACTTTTTTTTACGCTGAGCATTCTTTGCAATAAACATTTCCATATAAATTCTATGTATTTACTGATAATCTGTGTACAGTATGTTTTGATACCATCTTTGAACTGATTGTAATATATGGATTTTTGACTTACAATAATAATAAACATGTCCTCAATATAGCACAAGCCTTTTTATTTGTTTTTAATTCCATTTTTAAAACAAATATTAATAGTCCAATTATCGCAGTGGGTGCTTCTGGACAATGGCAATTAAACAATTGAATAATAACAAGACAAAAGTCAAGACAAGGTGGACAATATTTCCAAAATAATGTGAAGTAAAGCTGGGCGAGATGCCCGGCTAACTAATGAACGTTAGATTTCGGTGGGTGATGTCCTCGGTTAGGAAAAAGAAACAGAAGTTGTCCACAGATGAAATGTGTTGACCCCACTGAGGTTAGACTAGACCAGGGGTCGGCAACCTTTTGAGTCGGAAGAGTCCAAAATTACAATTTACAAAATTTCAAAGTTTTTAAAGAGCCACAATTTTTTTTCTTTCCAACAATAAATAACATTGCGTATGGAACTAAAGAGCCGCAGCTTCACATCCAAAGAGCCGCATGTGGCTCGCGAGCCGCAGATTGCCAACCCCTGGACTAGATAGATAGACTTGCCCTAAGTACGACTTCGACGGCTAAGGGCAAAGGTTACGTGACACCCATTTTGGCATCAGTTTTGGTTCACTGCCGTCCACGTTTGACCCACGTGATTTTGAGTGAAGTAAGGAAATTACATTTATAAAAAAGGTCAAACTACTACAAAATATTCGTTTTTTGTGAACAAGCAGAACCTTTTTATTTAGTTGCCGTTTTACTTAAATTGGCCCCCGCCACATTTATTTTAGTGTCTTCCCCTTGCGTGTTAGGGCATCTCTATATATTATTTGCTCTGTGGTTGACCCGAAGAAAACTGCAGGCTTCGGATGGGTGAGAGTCGCTAAGAATCAGTAGACATGTAACATGTGACATTGGAGAGGAGCCTGTGTCCAAAGCAGGATTACTAGAAGCTATGAAGAATACAGGTTACGGACCAGGCCATTGCGTCTTCTGATATCGTTAGATCCGACCGACCCCTATAAGCTAGCTACCGACGAGCGATCTACCCACCTGATTATCAAGAACCTGCATTGCTTTTTTCCCTTGATGTTGTTTACTTTGTTTTCAATGGTAAATGAATCAAGTATCCACAATAATTGGAAAATTTTGGTGGTAGTCGTATAACGATGTTGTTGAGCATTGGCATTTAAAGTCAGTTTATTCAATATCAAGGTGCACATTTGATATAACCTTGTAATTTTGTTTTATCAATCAAAACACTTTCATTATAAGTATTATTATAACCTTTTCTTGAACTTCGGAAAAAGTAATTGAACAGGCTTATCTATTGAAGCAATGGTTCCCCGCTGGTAACAACAGTTATCGACATTCGGTAATTGTTGTGATTAATCTAAAAGTGCATAATAATTATATATTTATACCTCGCTTACAAATAAGAATATTATGTAATGCAACACGATTCGCCAACATCGCATTTAATTTCTTCTAAAAGGTAGCTTTATTATTTATCATCAATAATGCTGATGAACATTCATTTCCACTGTCGAGTACGAAAGACAGTACGACCAACTCAAACCAACTATTTCACATCCCATATTTAAAAACTAACTCATTCAACAATGTTTTTTTTCGATGAACATCAGAACATTCTCGAAATCCAGCAATAATTTTCAGATGCCGATATTTCATATTTACCTTCGATTCAATTTATTAAATGTAGGTGTACAAAAAAAATCACTCTCTCCCATACTGTATGTTATAGAAGTGGTTATGGAATTATTGTTTTCTTAATTTTCACTTTCATTGTCTTTTTCGTTTTGGTTTGTTCTTTTTTGTGTGTTATAACTGTATTCAATATTTTGTTTATGAACAGCTATTGATCTTTTACACTTTTTCTAGTTTTTCAATTTATATATACGGCACAACGTGTACCATTAACATAAAGGGAATAATAGTGTAAATACAATAATAACAAAGAAACGAAAAATACAGGTTTAACTAATATAAAATGAACAATTAAAAGGCATAAAAATGAATTCAGCACACATAAAAATGTGTAAACTATAAAAAAGTATAAAGTGTAAATAGAATAAAGTATAAAACCGTATAGATCATAAAAAGTATAAAAAATATAAGCTATAGAAACTTATAAAAATATAAAGTATTCAGGTAAGAAACCCAGAAAAATTTAAGAAAAAACCCCTGCGCGTGTACAAATATCGAATTAGTCAACCAGTATGGGTATCTAGGTGTTACGGTGGATTGTAACATGAAATGGCACGTACAAATGTCAAATCTCTGTAAGCGCTTTACATTGTAGGAAGACTATAAAATAAAATAAGTAGTTTGTGCCTATAAAATCTATGAAACTAATGTATCTGTCTCTAGTAGAATCGACTGTGAGATATGCTATAATATCAATTCCCTTGAGGTGATTGTTCACGAAAGCGGCGCTATACAAATCATCCAATTGTTATTATTATTAATATTATTATTTTCTGGCGACACTCGTGTAAGACCAACATAAAACATGTACAACTGATTTAAAACGCCATGGTTAAGCAAAACAGTTTTTAATCAAAGATGATACATTGAGATCATATATCATGTGCTCTTTTGTGGCAAAAAAATGTATTGAAACATATATCTGACAATCCGTATAAGGCAGTGGTGGATCGTGTACGCAATGCACGATTCACACAAAATATAGGAATAATAGTACCAATGCAATGTTTGAAAATAAATATGGTCAACGAACCCTTGAATGCATTATACCAATGATATTCATTATACCTTTAATTAGCACCCCACGTTGGACGCCAATTAATAGGCGGTTGAAGACAGCGTTGGGCGTCAATTGATAGGCGGTTGAAGAAAGCGTTGGACGCCAATTGATAGGCGGTTGAAGAGCCATTTGTTGTGGATAGATTAATGATATGTGTAATATTCTGATTATGGAGCTGAGAGTTTGTTTTTAAATCCATAATCAGGTAACACACTCCTAAGGTTTGCAAGCTTCCACAGTTTGCCGCTGAGGCGCCACGAGTAAGTTTTTGCAGAAAATATTTCTTAGAACAGAAAGTTTAATAGATGCTGAACTCATATCGCACGTATGAGATTCATTTCGGGCTCGCACTGGTATACGAGAAGTGCACTTTTCAGAACCGTATTTGAACAGCATGTTGTTTAAAGTGTGGTAAAATTGTAATACAAATTTGTCTCATTAACTTATCTTTTTTATGGGAGTTCACTGCACAAACACACTGTAAAACACCACTGATCCTGATATAGCCTGTATTATATATTGCGATGTTGACAAACGCCTTCCAAACTCGGGTTCTGCAATCTACATAGCTGAGATATCATTTAATTGCGGAATTTAATATGACGGGCGTAGTGGATGACTTTATCCGATATACATATATAAAGTATGTACTAAACTATTTAAAAAAGAAAATTGTAGTAAATTTTAAAATATTGCATTAACCGATTCACTTTACACTGAATACAAATGATTGATGTAATAAGAAAAAGAAAACCGGAGATAACAATTAAATTTCTCCTTGGTTTTGGCGTCCAGGGGCGCTATTCCGGTTCTTTTTAAGAAAGATTTCTTACGTTTTTCCTTAGGGTTAAAGACTTCTTGAATAACTGCGGAATTCCGGTGAGACATAGTAAAAAGATCCTAAATATATTGTCAAGAGATTATTTGAATACGCAAATTGATGAAATATCTTCAAGTGATATAAGATTTTGAACTAAAACTTTTAAAAACAATTACATTATATTATAAATTATTTTAATACATTTTTAGATTACGTTTTATAAAAAGGTACCTACCTCATAAGATAGTAATGACCTTTTTTGTCTCTAGTTCTAAAAGTGACATTTGAATTTTTGCCGACCGAAGAGGTGGGGCATTCCACTTATTTTATAAATTCGGTTCCAATTCCGAGTTTAGCCACATGGACTCGAGTCCGACAAATTGAGTCTATGTGTCTTCGTTCCTTTCGGTCGACATTGGTCCGCGGTTCCGGAATCAAAAATCGTACATATTACACTAATGAATAGGGACGCCTTTCGTTTTTGACTCCAATTCAAAACCTTTGCTGTTCCTTGAGTGAGAGTTCGAAATGAGTGAATCCGGATTTGCGAACTCGGAGTGAGTCCACCGCCTTCGGAATCGAATTCATGCTTGACGTGAATTGTCAAAAATATCAACATCTATATAATGTTTAATAAAGTTTACTAGCTAATTATGTTTAAAGTAAATAATAACTTAATTGGTAACATAATTCATATTGAGTTTTTCTCTTGTTAAAACATCGCAAATATAGCCATTTTTTATGAATGTCGCTCGCTGAATTCAACTGACAGCTGTCAACCAAGAGATCTGGAACCGAAGTTAAGTAAGAAGGCTTTAACCCTAAGGAAAAAGTTAAGGAATCTTCCTTAAAAAGAACGGGAATAGCGCCCCAGCTTTGGATATAGGCCTCCATTAACGTTTTCCAGATTTCCTGATCCTTGGCGGCTCTGAGCCATCCGAAGCCTGCAGTTTCCTTTAAATCGTCAGCCCATCTCATCTGCGGGAAACCTCTGCTTCTGTTTCCAAATCGAGGATGCCATCTGAAGATACTGTGCTCGTGAAACGCTCATACGTAAGTCGTTGCATAGTTCCGCTTGAGGTTGGAGATTGTGATGAAAATATTGACCACGTTCGCCTTTCTAGCATGTTTTTCCAGTGGTAGTTCGTGGTCTAAATCATTGGGTGTTCAACATAAAAACGACCTAAAAAAGAAAAGAATATCTAAGATCAGATTTTCTCTTTCCTCGAATATTACATAGATATTATGGATAAATTTACGTTTAAAGGTAGGTATTAGATATTTAAACAAAATAATATTATTTTAAGATAGCCACAAGTACTTAATAACATAATTCGAGAAAAATCATAAATTCATATTTGCGACAGAATTTATTTTGCCACAAAAATAACTAAAAAGGCGGATAACTAACTAACTAACCATCATGCCTTCATCAGAACGTTTCTCCAGACCGCCAAACAACTCGATCTTGGAATACGCTTCTTGCTTTATTCACATTCCTACATCGTCTCATACATTCTCTTCTGTTATTCTGACTTCTGACTAGAGTATTTGATTCCCTTGATCGTGCCAAGTCTTCTTAGGGCGTCCCCGCCTTTCGTTTAATCTTCTTTCATTTACATTGGCTTCATATATTTACACTCCTTTCTTCGTTCATTCATTCTATATCCCCAAACCATCTAATCGTCCCTTTCTTAATCATAGTAATGCTCGAGGGGATGTTGAACTGAAGGAGGATCGGAATCTTCGAATCACAGACCAAACTTCCGAGATAGGAATGTTCAGAAATACTGAAATGCAGAAGTTGTACCACCCGGATCTTTTTTTAGATCCAAAACCCTTGTTTGTATTAGATTCGGCGTTTTTGTATACTCGTATAACATAGTTATGTTGAAACGATAGGAAAGAGAATTCTTAGTACCTTAGAACATTCTTCATCCCACCAAGGAGTTGGAGGGATTTTTTTAAGAGATTTAAATTTATGGGGGATTCAATTTATTTACCGCAGTTATGCGCATTATTTTGAGGGTATTATACTCTAAAATTATATTATACTGGTAAATTTAGTAGGAACTTGTCCAAGTGCGAGTTAAATTCATCCCATTTGGTGTGTTTTGTTTTGATCTTTGTCGAAATATGGGACATATCTGTTTGAAAAGATATTTGATACGTGAGGGTGATCGGGAAGTGATCACTTGAGTACGTATTGGGGGACACCGCCCATAAGGAGAGAGCGGCCAGACTAGTAGAGCACATAGAGAGGTCCACTGTAATGAAGTTTGTGTTGGGACGTGAGATTCTAGTTGGTGATTCATCATTCAAAAGGAAAAAAGTTAGATTCATCTAGGAATTCTGGAGACGGGAGAGTTGGCAATAAAATCATTTAATACGAGGTATGTTCAAAAGAAAAGGTGAATTAAGAATTTTTTCGAGAAGTGTTTATTTATTCATCAATATCCATTTTATCTCCTTCAAAATAATCCCCCTCAGATATAATGCACTTATACCAGCGCTTCTTCCAATCCTCGAAGCACTTCTGGAATGCGCTTTTCGGTATGGCCATCAGCTCGTTCTTCGATTCTGTCTTTATCTCATCAATTGTGGCAAAACGCTTTCCTTTCATTGGTCTCTTCAGTTTCGGGAATAGGAAAAAGTCATTGGGATGATTGGGCCTTGGTTTCGACGTCATAACCATATACCCACGTTTCATCACCAGTTATGACCCTTTTGAGCAAATCTGGATCGTCGTTGACGTCATTCAACAACTCCTGAGCGATACTAATGCGACATTGCTTTTGCTCAAAATTTAGCAATATTCAGCCACACGTTTCATGCCCAAAATATCCGAGAAAATTGCATGGCATGAGTCGATTGATATGACAACATCCTCTGCAACTTTCCTAATAATGGTTCGACGATTTTCCAAAACCATTTTCTTCACTGTTTTCTTCGTTTGTTGACGTGGTTGCAACTCCAGGACGCTCATCGTCATTAACATTTTCTCGGCTTTCTGTAAAGCGCTTGTACCACTTATAAACACTTATTTGAGACAAAGTAGACTCGCCGAATGCCACAGTCAACATTTAAGTGCGTTGGAGCACTTTATTTCATTTTTAACGCAAAATTTAATACACATTCTTTGATCCATTTTTTTCAAAAGTAAAAATCGAAGAACACACAAAAACGTGACTTACCTTTCCAGTTGCCAAAAACCAACCACTAATTAATGGCTGATAATGCTAACATATGATAAACATATGTGTACCAACATAACAAAAAAAATCGATAATCCACTGTACACAGCCCGCGAAAATTCAAAATTCACTTTTTCTTTTGAACACACCTCGTATATAGAAAGGAGGGCTTAGATGACGAACAATTTGCAACCTAGTTTGCTTATTGAAATGGGCAATAGTAAGAAATAAAGGATGTGTCCTTTATTTTAGCTGCAACCATTTGGAAGTCAGCATTACGGGGGTTTGATAATAATAATAATAATAAGAGTTAATTTCTATAGCGCAGTTTTGTGAAGGTTCACCTCAAGTGCGCTTTACACTAACTAACCTAACCTAATTGTAAAATAACAGATATACTACATAGTATATCTGTTATTATAATATATATACAATATGCAAATTAATACTATGACATACAATATTCATGAGCAGGTATTATAAAATAACAATTTAGAAACTAAGGGTGTAAATAATCAAATATGTAGTAGGTACAAATAACAAGAGAAAATTATATGACATTATATACATGGTTTTTCACTGAATACTAATGGAATTAAATAACAAGGAGAGAAAACCGCAACTAAATAAGCTATGGAGGATTGAAAGAAAAAGAAAAAAACAGAAAAAAAGAAAAAGAAAAAGAAAAAGAAAAAGAAAAAGAAAAAGAAAAAGAAAAAGAAAAAGAAAAAGAAAAAGAGAAAGAAAAAGAAAAAGAAAAAAAAGAAAAAGAAAAAGAAAAAGAAAAAGAAAAAGAAAAAGAAAAATGATGTTATTTATTGGGAAAAATGGTAGGGAATTTTTAATAAAAAGGACATCATCGCCGTCCATACCTTCAGGGCGATCATCGCGGAGACAGGAATACTCTCCCACACTGAAATGGGTGGATGGTGGAAACCATGTCTTCGTACTTTCAGGGCGATCATCGCAGAGATAGTAATACCCTCCCAAACTGATGTGGGTGGATGGTGTAAACCATGTCTTCGAGATGGCAGCCGCAGATACAAGGTTTGAATTTAAAAAGTTAAGGAGGTTAGTTTTATTAGAAATAGCACTTCGGCTATTCCACTGAAGTATTATGACGTCTTGTGGTGTCATTTGGAATAAATGATTACGCGGTAATAATAGAAGGAGAGTTGGACGACGGATTAGTTTGAGAAGAAATGGGGTCAATTAGAAACATAATAAGGGTATAAAGTAAGTCAGGTATGTTCCTTAACACCCCCTGTGTGTATCGCAATCATAGTTGACCCGAACACAAAACTCATATGGATGCATGGCTTGCATACAGCATGTTTCAAACTTTTTATTTAACTTGATAAAAGAAAATCCCACAAATCATTGAAAACATAAAAAGTACACAATGAAAAACTTCATTGAAAACATAAAAAGTACACAATGAAAAACTTTTCAAAAAAATGTAGTAACTTTTCGAACGTATCGCTTGTAAATAATAAGCAGGCATATACAAGACAAAATGCTGTTTCTCAGTGACGCTTGTCAGGGACATTACTATTGGAAGTGAATACATAGGCTTGTGTTGTTTGGGTCAAAAAAAATCGCCATAAACCAGAAGTTGTTTACGAGTGTGGATTGTTGACCTTGCACCCAAGCCCTCCGTGCCACACGTAATCATCCGTGGTGTTGTATTACGAGTACGTGTCTCGCTGCACAGCTTTACTGCCAATCAGTAATTAGTATTCCGTGAGCGCTATGGCCCGACTCAATGTCAATGTCATTATTCGGCGGCTCACAACACTCCCGGGCCATTCTTATAATCGATCAGATTAATCTATATTTTTTTATTTATTTTTTATTTAATATGATAATTTTTTTTACAGAGAGTATATAAAAATAAGACATGATTCATATAGTGTAACAAAAAATATTATATAGCTATTCCTCACCATAAAGAAACAAGGTTCTTGTGTTTGGTGAGTGATTATCGCTTAATTAATCAAATCATAACTTGAAATATTGTTGTACAATAGCAGGAAAATATGAATTTGTCGTGTAAATTTTGTAATTTATCACTAGTAATAGTATTAAAGAAAAAGAAAAGAAAGTAGAAGAAAAGAAGAGAAGATAATAATAAAAGACAAAAAAATCTAATAATAATAAAAAAAAAAAAAATTTAAAAAAAATTGTTACAGTAGTTTGAGGTAATTTTTTAATCTATGTTGAAATTCATGGATATTTTCTATAATTTTAAGATCAGATGGCAGATTGTTAAAAAAAGTTATTCCTAGATATAGGTATGTGTTTTGCGTATGCTTAGTATTGAATGGCGGGATTTTAATGTTTTGCTGATACCTTGCGGATATATTAAATTGTAATTTATTTAACATTTTTTCTTTAAAGATTTGAATAATTGCATATTTTTTATAAATTTTATCTACTGTAGGTACATTGAATATTGTAAAAAGCTTTTCAGTGGAAAATGATGATGGTTTTTTTTAAATTACCTTTATTATCAATCTTTGAATTATTTTAAGTGGACTTAAAATATTATCATATGTTCCCCCCCAGCCAATAATTCCATATTGTAAAATAGACTGAACAATTGCATAGTACACTCTTTTTAGGTTTTCTAGTCTAAGAATATTTCTTAGTCTTATAAATATATACATACATTTTCTAATTCGTTTAACAAGTTCACAAATATGTGTTTTCCATTTAAAATGCTGGTCTATATATACACCAAGGTATTTAATTTTGGAAGTTGGACTAAGTATTGAACATGCTTGATTACAATTGATTCTGTTGCAGTTACTTTGGTGTATTATAATTTTTATTTCTGGTTTTGATTTAAATTTATTGATAGAGAAAGGAATAAATTTTGTTTTTCCAGTGTTAAGGGAGAGTAGATTATTATCGAACCAATTTTTTAATATATTAATATCAGTATTTGCTAGCTTGTTAATAGAATTCCAGTCAGTACCTTCAATTATTATGACAGTGTCGTCAGCATAAGATATTATTTTTCCGTTTAGCTTTTGCATGAATATGTCATTTACATAGATGATAAAAAGTAGAGGTCCCAGTACTGTACCTTGAGGTATGCCAAAATTACTTGTTTTTTTATGACTAAGTACCTCGTTTATTTTTACCACTTGAGGACGTTTGAAAAGATAGCTTTTTATCCATTCCAGAGCTGTACTATTTATTCCAATGTTGCTTAATTTAATTATAAGTTTGTCATGAGATATGCTATCAAACGCTTTTTTGAGATCTATAAAAATTCCAAGGCATTTTAGTGATTTATCTAATGAAGTGTGAATAAGGCTAGTTAATTTTGAAATTGCATCCTGTGTGCTTCTACTTTCCATAAAGCCGAATTGATTTTCGTGAATTATGCTATTACATTTTATAAACTGGTTAAGTCTTTTTTTTACAAGTTTTTCAAAAATTTTTGCAATATTTGAGATTACTGAAATGGGACGGTAATTATTAACATCTTCGGGATTACCAGACTTAAATATTGGAGTTATGGTAGTTTGTTTGTAATTACATGGAAATACTCCGCATTGGAAACTTGTGTTGATTATATGCATTAACGGTTTAGAAATTTTGTTTTTAATATTTTTTTAAATGTTAATTGTAATTCTATCAAAACCTATGGCAGAGCCTCCTTTCATGCCGTTTATAATAGTTACTATTTCGTCCTCTGTGGTGAGTTGAAATGTTGACATTTTATTTTTAACATCAACATTACAGTCTGGAATTGTTATATTTGGATCTTTGTGTATGAGATTGGCAAGATTTTCTCCTATATTTGCAAAGAATTCGTTAAATATATTTGCAGCTTTTAAAGGGTTCTCTTTGCAACATGTTTTCGAATTATCATGAATAATAGTGCTGATTTCATTGTTTTTATACTTTTTTTTGTCCATTATCTCATTTATAATCGTCCATACTCCTTTGTCATTTTCAACATGTATCAACTTCTGTTTGTAATAGCTTTCTTTTGTATGTTTTATGATATATGAGAGTTTATTTTTATATGCTTTAAAATGTTTCTGTAAATGTTCATTATTTGGTTGTTGATTAGTTAATCTATAAAGAGCTTGCTTATGATACAATTAAAGCGTGAGTTATCCATGGTTTTATAGGTTTGAAGTTAGGTAGTTTGGATTTGGATATGACATTATTTGTTGAGTCATTTATGAATTTAGATAATTTTTCTTCAAACATTTTACAACAAACATTGACATCATTACATTGATATAAATCAAGCCAATTTTCTACTTCTAATTTACATTTTAACGTATCCATGTTAAGTACTTTTTTGAAACATTTTGTTGTTTAAATGGTGGAAAAGTTGGATTACAGAATTTATAATTGAATATACATGAATAATGATCAGTGATAGTTGTATGAATGACAGCGGATATAATATTTTGGATATCAGAAATATTTGTAAATATATGATCTAAACATGAAGGTCGTTGACCTCGAACGTTTCTAGTATATGAATTTATGCACGGTAAATAATTAAGTTCCGCTAACATGTTTAGATAATTATCTTTATCCTTACTAGAGTATTCTTTTGCAATATTTAAGTTCATATCTCCAACAATAATATTATTTTTATTTCTAAAATTTAATAATATATTTTTTAATTCATTTATAAATTGTGATATTACTGATGCATGAGTGCGATAAACGGCAATAATATTATAATATTTATTTTGGTCTTTAAACTCAATATTTAATAGGTTAACATTAAGAAAATTGTGTATTTCTTTAATGTTGAGTACATTATAGCGGTTAGATATGAATATTGCAATACCACTGTTTTTGTTTAACTTTGTTGTTGTTGTATAGAAAGAGAATCACGGAAGATTATAATTCAGTTCGCCGGCGGAATGTGTTTCTGTTAACACTATAACGTCCGGAAAATAATTTAATGTTTTTAAAGATATTATTAATTCATCCAAGTTCTTTTCGATACTTCTTATATTAGTATGAAATAAGGTAAATCCTTTATCAGAGCAAATTAGATTTAAATCTCTTATGGAGTGGTATAATCTTTCTTCTATAAATTTTTTTTTATCTAAAGCATTACATATAAAATCAGTCATTTTGAAGTTAGTATGAGGAAATATAATTTACCATATTTATTCATAGTCGATGCGCTCTCTAGCAATTTGAAGCATTTTTTGCCGGTACAGACATTTTATACTGTCAACCCGGTGTTCAGTGGAATAGTTCAAATTAAATCTTTTATTTTGCACACAGCAATTGTTGCAAATTGGGTTTATTTCTCTGTTTTCGCATTTCGAGAGTATATGTTCCTTAGTACAATGGGGGCAAATGGGTGGCTGCGTCCTGTCGAGACATCTTTGGGCTGTATGGCCGAACTTAAGGCAGTGATAGCATTGTGTGAGTGGGTTACAATCTTCGACGTACACTCGTTGGAATTTTATATTTATTTATTTTTTTGTCTAATAATATTCTTCTTAATTTTCCGGTTGTTTGTATGATGTAGTTTGTGGTATCGTTTTCTTTACCTTCATTATATTTGTTTTTTAACTCTTTAATGAGTTTAATATTATTTTTGTCTTCTTGATTTAATTCTTGATTTTGTTGTATAATTCCATGTATAATATCCTCTTCAGTCAATTGGCATTGGAGCCTTTTTAACATCAAGAACGGTTTCTTTTTTTTTATTTCTTCAGCCGAAATCTCCTTTCCAGTTATCTTATTTATTTCGTTGGTTAATATTTCTGCATCTTCTTTTTTTGGCATGAAATTATCATTTTTTTATCGCCAATCTTTTTAACTCCGTTGACTCCGACTTTAATTTTAGTTAAATCAATATTTTTTTGAACTTTTGTTTTTATGCTCTCGGCGTTTAAGGTGTTAGATGTTAATAAAATTGAGTATTTTGGTTCAATGTTGTATTTCGTGTCCGCTGGTTTCTTGTTGTCACAGACTTGGGCGTATGTTTTTGGTTGGTTATTAGAATTTCTTCGAGTTTCTTGGTGTATCGTTGGTCATTAATAATCATCGTTTCTTGTAAATCTATGATTTTTTTTGTAGACAGATACGCTCATTTTGAAATATTTCTTCCAGGGATATTAAACTTTGCTCCAACGATGTTTTTATCTTGGAATCTTTTACGGAAGTAATTTTATTTATTAATTCCTTAATGTTTTTAATGATTTCTTGCGTTTCCATATTGTTTATGTAGATCGCCCGGTGGGCGAGATATTGTTTGTACACTATAAATGTTTGATCACAATTATCACCAATATACACGACTGTACTCCTTCGATGCCGGAGCGTTAATGAATATATATAGAAAACATTTTTTTTTTAAATTCAAACGTTGAACCCTTCACTTTGTAATTATTTTTATATACTATTGTATCAAGCTATCGAAAATGGCGCTATAGAGAAAATAATATTTTTATTATTATTATTAGTACCTACCCGAAAAATATTGTATTATACTGTGCATGTACCAGGAGCAGATGACTTGGTAAAGGTAATTTATTTTTTAAATACGTTCATTGAAAAAAATAACTTCAATAAAGTAGACATTTGCTTGGACTCTAGATTTGTTGTGTTAGGTTAGGTTAAGTTAATTTTGTTTAGGTAGTGTGGTTTGGTTAGATTAGGTTAGGTTTTACTAGGCTAGGTTCAGTCGGGTTGACTGAAATGTGCGGGTAACTTAAATTAATAATAACATGTATTATGAAAATATTAATTCGTTGGTGTTAAATTATGATTAAAATTAGGGAATAATAAAGGTAAATGAATCCAAGTGTTAATTTGAGGCGGGCATCGGTACCGCAACGCCGGAATCATTCATTGGATAACCAATGCCTCTGCCATAGATCACACGAAGTGATTATCTACGTTTAGTGACTTAGCAGGGGTGCCAGGGTTCACGGGGTGAGGTTTGTACAGGTCTTGACGGTGGATGCATCTGCCCACCGACTGCGTGGCGGGCCGGATCAGGAGAGGTCGGTTGAGGGAGTTCCTTTGACCTTTCAAACCGGACTCTCTCTACCCATACCCTTGTACCGCAGTACCTACTCTTCATACCCCTTTCCTTCTCTAAACTTCCTCTCCTTCATTTCTTTAAAAAGACCCTCCACACAGCATCGTTCAGGTACGAATTGATTGTGCTGATGTTAATAAATTTAATGATTTGAAAATGGCCATTTTGATATTATACTAAAAAGTGTGAATATATAATATCATAACAGCAATGTATCAATGCAGAACAGCTGTGACATAAAACAAATTACTAATTTATGTAAAAAACTAATTTTATTAAAAAAATATTTAATTTTCTTAAACGGTTCGTTTTTTTGGGTAGTCAGCTTTTCAGCGTTTGTAGACTGCACACCACTGCACATATTATGTACTTAAATAAAATAATAAAAAAAGAGAAACTTCACTGTCAACAAAAAGAATATCATGTTGCTGTTCCACAAATTTTCAACAACTACTGATATTTAGAGAAGTTGTTAGATCCGAACTTGACAAAATTGTGACTAAGACTTGGGGTTGTGGTTTACGCGTTTGACTTTGCGGACATCGCAAAAGGATTCATCATCCGAAATATGGGGGCTGCCATGATTGCGTGCCGTGACGATGTTTATGAAGTTTGAGGGGCCTTACAAAAATGACTTTACAACTGTCGTAAGAAATATACATAAAACAAGGCTTGCTCAACTCAACCACACGTTGTTTATGCTCGAATATCAAGCTGACACTGCCCTTCCCCTGCAAGCTTTCCGTTTTATAAACTGTATGACCAAAGATGACGGCTATGCGGTTTAGACAACCCATAAAATCGGTCATACAATGGGGATTTATTGAATACTACTAGAGTGAATATACATAAAATCTACACAATAAGTGAAAATCCAAAGGCCTTTAATATTGTCTTCTGTTATTCATATTGTCATTCACGGCCTCCGATAGGTACCTGAATCTACTGGGGTTTCCATTATTTCTCCGACCAATATAGGTCATAATTTTCATTAACTCTGATATTGTTCGACTAATATGCTACGGATTTCTCTAGTTCAGTGGCCATAAGTCTAAATAAACTTTAAAATATTTAAAAAAAATAACTCCATCCATTAATACTAGCTCATAATTGACCATCTCGTCATCTTCTTGACGGCCTCCATGGTCGAGGGGTAAGGCTTTCGACTACGAATCCGAAGGTCGCGGGTTCAAATCCCGGCGTGCGCAAGTAAATTTTATTTAATTAATTTGTGCTGTTTCACAAATAATTTATTTAAAAATAATATATAGTATATTTACGCACGTTCCAGATTGGAAGCTACTCTCTGAAAGACCACTATTCAAAATTGAAACGTTGCTTGAAATGGCTTTTAGCCGTGTTTGGTGACCAGATCTGAATAGCCAGGTATTTACCCACCTACCTCTTCCCCTTCTCTTTCCCCTCCCTAATACCTTCAGCCTCACAACATTCCCCAATTGGGAATGCCATAGTCTCACTGGCTCCAGACGGTTGGGAGCAGTTGGGACTCTCGTGCGGTATTCATATAAAAAAAATCTCGTTGGTCCTCCGCATTCTGGCCTTGCAGGGGTTCATTCATTTTACTAAGTATTCCATAAGAAAAAAAAATGAGTCATGCGTTGGTACCACATGCAGTGGCGTGCATAGAATTTTTAATCAGGGTAGGCAGTAGGAAAAACAGCGAATTAATTACCCCAGACATCACCCTTCGATGCAAGTTTTTGCTAAGAATGGCTAAGCTTATTGATACAGCCTCTTGGTCAGGATTTCCTAAGCCACGTAATATAACCACTTTACTTAGGCATATTTCAAGTCAATTACCGGATACATTAAATTTCCCCTTTTTTCGTTAAATAAACACACACAATGTTTTAAGAGAAAGCCAACGTGATATTATCATTTATTTATTTATTCTTAAATTTAAAAACAAAACAAAAACATTAGCCACTCATCTTACTAGGACAGTCCTGTGTTGAGTTGAGAGGCTTTACAATTTTAGCGAAATGATAAATAATAATATGGAAATAAAATTGTGTAAATTGTGTATAAGTAAATAATAATAGCTAGGTAAAAAAAATAATAATTATAAGTACATATTATCAATAAATAGTAATCATTATTTCGTTAGTTCAATTGTTCTAATTAATAGATGTTCCATAATGGAAGATGACAGTGATTGCTACATTTGCTGGTATTGCCGAAAAGCACTGTTTTTAAACACCAACACAAGCGAGTCGTCCCTTGATGCGCATAGCGCACACATGTACGTTTGAATGTATAGAATAGATTCAATATTTGAAAATGACGTGTACACTGATGTACGATACCGGCGTGTACGTCATTTTGCATAATTAGTTCCCGCATTTGATACGTTATAGTGGTGCGGTCGGTGTGGCGCTTGTGACGCGGCGTTGCGTTTCGCGGTTGGTACTTGGCGCGTATTTTTTAAAGTGAAGATTGTTTTTTGCAATAATTTTATACACTTTAATATTACTTATATTTTATTCGAGTAAAGTAGGCAGTGCTTATGTGCCTTTATGGACGACACACCTCTGTCCACCTGTATGATTCACCCAGAGGCGTGCATTCCGTAAAGGCTTTAAAGTTGTACGTGGCTCAAAACAAAATGGAGGAAAAGAAAATTTGAAAAAAATATGGATTTAATGTGTCTACTTATCGAAAACTATGTTTTACAAATTTATGTTGTTTTTACCTTCTACTTTTCTCGGGGTACAAATAGCGGGGCCTATCTGGATATCATGTCCGTGGATTCACTCTTTTTATACTCGTAGATACGGATGCAAAATCTGGGGACTGAAAAATGAGGAAATCAACAGACAATCGAGATTTTATTCCCGAGAAAAATCTTTAGGATAAAAAAGAGATTCCTTCACATTCAATGTCCAAGTTATAATCCAGGCAAACTATATAAGGCAGCTGATGACATCCATCGAGATACTATGTAAGAGTGCCTTATTCGGACACCCTCAGAGCGGTGATCATGACCAATATGGGATTTCAAGATTTATTCTGGAGGAGAAGTTCTCTGGAAGGTTCTCGGAAAGACAATGTAGACAGTGGAAGGATGACATCCAGAAGTTAAGGAGGAGTTAAGATTTCAGGTCGTCCAAATTCGTCGTTTATAATTGCTTCGCTTTTGAGCATGACATAAGCCAGGAAATTAACAAAAGAATCACAAAAATATTTTACCATGGTTTCCAAAGACATTTCAATCCGAAAGTCCTCTCGCGAAGAACCAAATCCAATTTCTATAAAACATTCCTAACACGGTTTAGAGTTTTGGGTCTCCATGAAGAATATCAAAAGTATCGGATATTTTTGAGAGAAAGATCCTAAGATTCCTGAAGAATCATCAAGAAAATGGGAACGAATGAGGTACAACTACAAGAAAGACTAATTATTTTTTAGAGGATCAAGGCAGGGGGGAAAGTTAGTCGACCTTCAAAGAGACTCCTTTATAATGTTTCTGCGGGACGAAGAAATGTTAGGAGGCATATGGAGGAATGTAGAGAAGAACACCGCATCATTGGGCATGTGAAATCGGAGGGAGACAACAAGAGACTGGCTGGAGTCGAGGCATTTCTTAGTGGCGGCCAGGAGTTTCCAAGGATTGAAGCTCCGATGATGATGACGATGCGTGTTAGGACTATAAACTGTAGAGTTTGAGAGAAAGATTGCACTATATTCCAAAAAAAACTCAAACATATTGCACCTTATCTTCTTCTCTCATCATTCTTACTGTTTCTGGAAATTAATGTTATAAAACGTTTGTTATTTTGTTAATATGTTGTTTACAAATAAAGACTGCTGTGTATGTTGTTATGTCAGTGACAACATAAAAAACCGCACGAAAATACCAAGAAAGCCACAAGTTTCCATGGAGTATCTAGTCATAGCTGCAGTGACTACCTGAATACTTATAACATTAATCTTTCATCAGTGCAATCATAGCTTCGTACCTATTTCCCATTCGTGCAGAGATCCTTAAATGTTGAACAAACAATTAAAGTAATTATCAATAACTCTTTTTTTGTATTTATATTCTTCATTTTAGATAAAAACTCGCTAAACTCCAAGAGCAGTTTGTCAGTAGGAAAATTTAACAATTTTATCACTAAGGCTAAGGATAATGATAAATTACAATACAATTTATAGAAAATAGAGGTAGAAGAATAATTATACTTGAAGTATCCATAGACAATAATACCCAAATAAAGCAGTAAGACATAACGTAGGCATACTTAATAAATTATTACATGTGATTAAATAATATTTAACAGGAATAAATAAGTATGTTGGATAATAATCCTCTAATAAAGCAATTACACATGGCATCCCCAAAAATGACAAAGGCCCTGAGGGAAAAAAATATTTTCCGCAGGGCCTCCTACTAAATAATAATAATAATAACATTGAAGAACGTTTCCAGATTTATTTCGCACCTATATGTCCTACTACTTGACCTAAACCTAACCAACTATTTATTCCTGTACTTCTTTGAACCTGACCCAACCTTAAAAACTTCTTATACAGTTCATTGAAAAAAAAACTATTCTTTCGGCCGTTCTTCCCAGCTCTACTAAGCAACTGTTGAGCCGAAAGTTTGACCCAACATTGTTCAAATGCACAAATACGCTCTTCCCAACAAAACTCTCTATCAAATTTACGATATCGATTTTGTTTATTTAGTTCCTCTCAACAGAGGACTAGTTATAAAAATTGTCAACAGGGTGAACAAATGTCGGTGAAATGTAAAACGTCATTATTGGTTCTCGATCTATTTTTTGCGATTGAAATATTGAATGACAAAGAATTATTTCCGTTTTCCAATGTCAAAACATGATTTTTGTATGTTTTAAATAAAACGCAAGAGAACCTAATTTATTTGACTTATTATAAGCTATGTTTTGTCTTGTTTTTCACGAAAGAGAAACGTCAAATGTCAAATATACGTCCATGAAAGTGGGCGGGCACCTCCATAAACAATTTAGGATAAAAGATGCTTTGAAATAGGCAAACAGATCGAATGCTCAACAAAACACTTGGCTGATCGGTGCCTCAGATTGATGCAGCGATCATTCAAAAAGTTGAGAAGAACGGCCGTTACAATTCTTCGAAGCCAACCTAACCAACTTTTCCAATACAGTTCTTTGAACTTCCGGAATATGAATTTATTCAACGTTTGAGATTCATTGCCAATTAGATATCAATTTGTTTTGATCATCGATATAATTATTCCACGCATCCTGAATCACATTAGGATGGCACTGAGTTGACAATGAACACTAACACTGTACTGTATACCCAGGTAGATACATATAAGGCCAGTCTGACCACAAGAAGTGATGTTCTTTATGCGTAGAATGTAAACTAGATTTATTATTTTTCCTGTCTCAATAGGATAGTATAAAAGGAAGCGAGACTTCCATTGACTGTACACTTTGTCTTCCGTTAACAGAGGAAGAAGATAGTGTCTTCATTGAATATACACATACTTTATTACAAATATAAGATGAAGACCTTCGCATTTGTACTGGTAAGTGCAGTTTTGGATTAATATTTGATAATTAAGGTCACGCGTTAATTTAATAGTTTCATGCACGAGGTTCTAGACTAATAATACTTAGCATTAAAGCCATGGTCAATAGTTTTTATCACGTTATATGTTGTGGTTTAGAAGGCCTCGTTTGAAATTAGAAGCATTTCGACTGTTGAAAATTAAAACATGGAATTTCTGTATTATTTTTTCTAAGGGTCGCCTTATAATTTTTTGCATATTCGAAAAAAAATGCTTTTTATATTGTTTAACTGTCTTCTGCACGACACTGCTGCCTTGGAAGAAAGAATCGCAAATCCGCAGACTTAAAATCAGGATATCTAGATCAAAGGAAATAATAAATATTTTCCTGCCCTAAATATTTATAATTTTTTTTTCGTATTTATGTCCAAATTGCAAATCAGGGGTAATATTTAAATATGTTACTATACGCTGTTGAACCTCATCTTTCTGAGATTCAAGAACTTGTACATTTCTGGCTACTGATTCAAAATACTATTTTGTTTCCCCTGAAAATTAATGAATTTACATTGTTTTAATGTGGGACAGCTAATTTAACCAAAGAATTTTGAAGTTTTTAGAGGGTTTGGCAATTTATCTAAGTAAAGTTTTCATTGAACTGTGATTTGATTCTAGATATGTTTCTAATATACTCTGTTATCAGTCGGATTAGATTTTTTTTATCAATCTATATAATTTTGACATTTTAAGTTAATAATATTTAAAAAAAATACACGTATATTATAGAATTTTTTTCATAATCCTCCTCACGGGGATATCCTGTGCTGAAGAGAACTAGGTTTTGAATGAGGGGGTTTAAGCGACTTCTATATTTCAACTTTAAGGTTTGGGTAGGGTATTTTCAGAAACTTCTATGACGTTGTTTTGAGAATACTAGTCAGTTCTTCTTCTGTTAATTCCTTAAGTCGAGGTTTGCTGGACTTAATGCAATTATTGATTGAATTACTTTGATACTAAGTGGGAGTTTGTTGTATAATTTTACAGTTAAAAATTCGGAGCTTCTTTGTCCAAAAGCAGTATTATACTTACTTATTAACTAGGTACATTTAGCTTGTCTAGTTGCTTTGCTCTGGTATTATGATTATGAGGAGTGATTATCAGGGTCCAAACCAGAGAGCAACTTGGCGAACGTAAATATCTCTCAAGTCGAGCTTAAAAGGCCACTGAAATAACGGCCTTATTTTATTAATTTTTTGTTTACTTGGGAGACCAACTATAGCAATCTAAATTTGACCATTTACAGGTTTCCGCATGGATATATGTGAATCTAGTGATTTAGGACAAAATAAAAATAAAATTACAAAGACATACAAAATAAAAAAGAAATATAAATCAATATTACATAACAATTTGTTTAAATGCGGTGTGGAAAGGAAGGGGGTGGGGGGATCGATCTAGTTGAAATGTATATGTGTGATTTCATATTAATAAAAGAAGAAAAAATGTGTATATATATATATATATATATATAAAGGAAGAAAGTTAATAGAATGGTGGTACTATGAGATGAGTTAGTAGGTATCTGAAGTTATAAAGATCGCCATTGTGATTTTATGGAGTGTGATGCAGAGTTAAAAATGTGTGATGTCCGACAAATGAAGAAGTTTTAAGGAAAGTGTGTGTGAATGTGACGTTTCTTTAACACTGCACGGTGTTTTTAATAGTTATTCATCGCCCAATTATCTCCTTTTCCCAGCAGTGGATTTAACCATTCAAGTCATAAATAAAATAACTTATTTTTAATTATTTTCGTTTCAGTTCTTGGTGGTGTCTACGGCTTTAGCCGCGCCCATGGAAGACAAAGAAAGTGAGGGCGTTAAGGGTCTGTTAAGTCCATTCTTCAAATCAGTCTTCCACCATCACCACCGTGGCCCAACGAGCACCATTGCTCCCGAGGACAACACAGATGACGGACAAGACATTCCTGCCATCTTCACCCCATCTGAAGAAACATCAACAAGTGATGATGAGATGGTAACCCCATCAGAAATGACGAGTGATCTTCCTACAAGTGCTGGAAGTATTCCAGCCCTTATTCCAATAGGCAATGATGATGGTATTACTGGTTCAGGAAATGTCCCTGCTAAAGAAGGAGCTGATATTGACCTGACTTTTGCTGCTTCTGAATCAAAGGATGAGCCTGATTGCTGCTTCGATAAGGGAATACACGAGCAAGCTCATGCTCACGGCAATGCCGACAATGGAGATGGGAAAGGTAAAGACGTTCATTTTTTCTATAATTAAAAGCTTAATAATTAACTGGCCGCAGACAAAAATCCGCAAAAAGAACTTTAGCAAACCGAGCTTAGATAGGGAGTCTCAAAATCTGACATAACAAGTGACAAGTAACATTTTAAATAAGCATCTCGCAACTAGTCATTTTTTTACATATCAGTTTTGTGTAAAAGGTCTGTTAGTTTTCAATTTGCCTTCAATGTTATTCATTCATGAATATAATATCGGTTGTGGTGTGATGTGATGTTATGTATGTTCGTAACATCCTAATGCCAAACATCAAATCAATTAAAAACTATATAATTTCTGATCTAATTCTAAATTTCAAAAAAACGTTATTCTTATTTTTAGTACATATAATAAAATTCCTTAGAAACATATATAACACACGCAGCTTCTGACATTTTCCATACATTGGGGTGGCAACATGTACACTAGCGGCGAGCTTTAGCAGAATTGTTTTTTGTCATACATTTTAATAGATTTTCTGTAAATTATATTCTTAATAAATTATAGAAATCGAAGACATAAAATAAATATTTGGTAACTAACATTGTTTACATCACTTTTATTTGTTATATACTTTTGCCGCTGTTTCGCCACTGCCGTAGCTTCTTCAGGGGAGTATACGACTGTACTGTCATATACTGCCCCGAAGAAGCTACGGTTGTGGCGAAACTCGATCGGCAAAAGTATATAACAAATAGAAGTGATATAAACAAAGTTATTGTTTTATTTTTTAAATTATAATGTCACATCACCAAGTTACCGCTTCATATGAAAATACTAACATATGACTTTAGTGCCTTTTTCCTCATAAATAAAAATATATAAAATGGCTATTGCTATTAGGTTTGTACCAACAGTTACAAGCCTCGCCACTCGACGCTCGCGCTCAATCTGGTGGTTTAGAAAGGGAATAAAATACTTATTTAATAAATTGTAACAAATTTTCTTTTGGCTTCACATATCACAATTCTTATATAACTTGAATATATTTATATATGCTCTAAATACATATAATTATTTAAATGTCCTCATTAAAGCATAGTATAGTTATGAATAAAAAAGAATGATAAGAATTGTGATATGTTTATTCAAAAGAAGTCGAAAATAATTAAGTGGGAAATATTATTAAAAAAGATTTTTAATAGTACTTTTAAATTTGGAATATTTCATTTTCAATCTAGTACCTAACCTAATATCATTTAAACTACTATAAATTTATAACACTGTTGAGCTGTGGTAGTGCAAACAGAATGGGATAGTTATTGATCCAAGAATATTATTTGGTCTATTGCTGGTTGAAAATAATACAGAGCATTCATTATTGAAACAATGTTTGATAAAAAAGTTTTTGTTTCTATCACAGATCAGCAAGAAGAAGAGCCAGCCGAGTCCCAGGATTCTTACGTTAAAGTCATCCCTGACACCATCATGAAAGACATCCCAGTGGAAGCCGAAACATCCGAATCTGACTATAAACCAGACGAACTTAGCAGGGAACTCAAGCCTCCCCACCAAGAGAGCACCTGGGGTGATGCTGAACAAAAGGATGTAGAAGAAGGGGAAGTCAAAACAGTCGAACAGGAACAACCTAGACCTAAAGAGGGAGAATCGAGGGAAGATGACACCATCTACAAGAAGCCAATTGATTCAGGAAGAGGGTTCATCAAGGGAGGGTCGTACAGCCCTACTTGGTCGAAATATTAAAAGGCATTGTGATTTTGTAATTTGTGATGATGTTACCAACTCTAAGTCAATACTGCAATAATATCTGTATTAATTATTATTTTATAAAAGTTTGTGTATTGAGGATGAATATATTTTTTTGTTACGAAAATAAAAGCATTCAAAAAGTGCTCTACAGCAAAAGAGAAAATTATTTATTTAAATCAGGTACCAATCACATGTCTAGGTGTTTTATATGAATACAAGAGTCCGAACTGCCTGCAGCAGGACTATGGCAACCCCAATTGGGGTGTGTTATGGGGCTGACGGGGGTAGGGAGGGGAAGTAGATGGGGAAAAGAAAGGTGGGGAAGTACCTGGCTATTCAAATCTGATCACAAAACACGGATATTAACATTTCAAATCAACATTTCGATTCTGAATGGCGGTCTTTCACCAGGGCGATACAGAGAGTACCTACCACTCTGGAACGTGGTGAACGTGGTGTAAAGTGAAATCTTTTTAATTACTCTAGACCAGGGTCGCCCACCCAAATCTTTTAGTGGGCCAAAAAATTTTACTGAACTTAGGTGGGCCACACGTATAAAAATAAATAAAATGAAGAACTTATTCAAAATATTTTATTAGCTTGTAAATTAATGTGACACTTGTTTTTTTTACATTGTTTGATGTATTTTTCATATCATTTTTTTTTTAATTTATTAAACGCGCTTCGCAGTAGATTGGTCGTGTTTTCATCGAACAACCTGCTGCGACACTTCGACTTTACTAAATAGAAAATAACGATTCGCAGCGATATGTAGTCCCAATTACTGCTGTAATGCACATTGCCAGTCGTTTTAAATTCGGAAATTTGTCTTCGGGGATATATTTCATATAAAACTCATCAAGCTTATTCCCTTCGAACATCAGGTCTATTAGCTCCATTTGTAAATTTAGAGGCGCTCATTCCACTTCCACATTAAATGGAGCTAAGAATATTTTTAACATTTCCTCATACTTTTGTATAAATTCAAATCTGGGGGGCTATTCCCATTCTTTTAAAGGAAGATTCCTTACGTTTTTCCTTAGGGTTAAAGCCTTCTTACTTAACTGCTGTTCCCATTCTCTCAGATGAGAGCTCTCAGCTGAATTCAGCGAGCGAAATTCATCAAAAATGACAATATTAAGTACGTTACCGGCCGGGTCCAATACATTCGATTCCGAAGGCGGTGACTCACTCCGAGTTCGCAAATCCGGATTCACTCGTTTCCAAATCACACTCCAGGAACGGCAAAGGTTTCGGATTGGAGTCAGAAACGAAAGGCGTCCTTTTATTCATTAGTGTAATATGAACGAGTTTTGATTCCGGAACAGCGGACCTATGCGGACCGAAAGGAACGAAGACTGAGTCCGAGGAATCGAGTCCATGTGGCTAAACTCGGAATTGGAACCGAGTTTTTAAAATAAGTGGAATGACCCACCACTTCGGTCGGCACAAATTCAAATGTCACTTTTAGAACGAGAGACAAAAAAGGTCATTACTATCTAATGAGGTAGGTACCTTTTTATAAAACGTGATTCTTCGTTAGAAGGCTAATTTATGGTTTTTAAAAATAAAATTAAAATGTATTAAAATGAATTATAATATAATGCAATTGTTTTTAAAAGTTTTAGTTCAAAATATTACGTCACTTGAAGATATTTCATCAATTGGTGTTTTCAAATAATCTCTTGACAATCTATTTAGGATATTTTTACTATGTCTCACCAGAATTTCGCAGCTAATCAAGAAGTCTTTAACCCTATGTAAAAACGTAAGGAATGTTTTTTAAAAAGAACGGGAATAGCGCCCTGGTATCGAATTATTTTTTTTTATTTCATTTGAATATTTTAAGAAATCTTTACGGTCACTATTAAAGTCATTTAATAGTGGGAATTTAATTGAATTATTTGACCGTAATTGATTCTCGAAATGCTTAAGTTTAGTTACGAAGGTTTTTACACCTTGATAACACTGTTGATAGCTTCTGATTTTATTCAGTTAATTTCATAGTTGTATCTGTTAGAAAACATAAATTTAGAAGCCATTGATCATCGTAAAGTTCACATATATTAATGCCACTTTGGTTCATAAAAAGTCGAATTTCTTCTCTCAATTTCCAAAATCTTAATAAGCAGTTTCCACGACTCAGCCATCGAATTTTGGTATACAAAATGAGATCGCCGTATTCAGATTCGAGTTCGCGAAGATATTCTTGAAGTAAACGATTATTTTGAATTGAATTAAGTACCTTGACAACAACTGACACCAGATGGGGCATATTCAATAATTGTGCACATAGGTTCTCGAAGTGCAGAAAGCAAGGGCAAATGAACATTTCAAAATCATTCGAAATTTTTCCCGAAGCTTTTATGTGCTCGAGAATTAAATTAACAGTATCAACATTTTTTCCAACCATTGAAGGAGCCTCATCTGTCGCGATGCCTGTGATATTTTTCAAATCTATCTGACGAATTCACCCAAAATTTATGACAGCATCTGTATCTTTTATACTCACAATATCGAATAGTTCTTCTGTAACACTCATTTGACTGTCGACACCTCTAATAAAAATAGCAAGCTGAGCAGTATCATTAATATCTGTTGTTTCATGTGATAAATATACGAAGTTTTTTGTAATTGTGTTGAGCGATGCACAATTTTCTGTCAAAATGTCGGTTATTCTTCTTACTACGGCATTACGTGAGAGACTAATTTGAGTAAAAAGATTTACCTTTCCTGAACAGATTTCTTCAACTGCTGCAAATAAAATGCTTTTATGTAGTCACCGTGCGTAAAGGGCTTCATCTTCTTAGTAATAATCTGAGATACTCGAGGGCCAACACTGACAATACTGTTTAATTGTGCAGTTTGGCTGTGAAATATGTTTTGTTGAGTTGTCAGATTGATCTTTAATGACAGCAGATTAGATTTCCGTTCGCCAACAGTAAGTTTATCAATTTCGTTATGTTTTTGTTCATGATGTCTTTTCAAGTTATATGATTTTAAAATTGAAATAGAATCACGATAAATCAAACATAAAGTGTTGTCTTTTATTAGAATGAAAAAGTACAAATCTTCCCATTCACTCTGGAACCTTCTGTTCTCATCTTCAATTTTTCTTTTCTTCTGTTCAATTAACTTGAAAAATTAAACTAAATTCAAACTAACATGAGTAAACAATACAAACTGTTGCTTAAAAAGTGTACGATTACTCGATTGGTCAGTTCTCAGACTAAAGCCATCTCACTCTCACTATTGTATTGCCGGCTCCACACTCTCACAGAGTGTGGAGCCGGCATAAACATAAGTATAAATTCCTAGTGCGGTCATGCGCCTGGCACTTTTCAAGTAATAAATATTCCCGTCGAGAGTCCTAGGCCTAATAACAAGAAAGTTCTAATTTCACAAAATATAATATAAATGTGATAAATTACGAATACGATTTTTTATAATTTATAATTTTGATCTGTGAATTAAATTTTGTATTATTTTGATTTAAAATCTAATAAATGGGTATTCTGATACATACAATTCATAAATACAAAAAAAAAACACCTTTCCATATAATTATTTTCCCTTCAAAGCGTCAAATAATAAAAAAAAATAATATTTGTCTTGAATATGATGTAGAATCATCTCTTTTCGGAAAGTACCTACCACTAATCTCAGAAGAAGGGGTGATTAAGGTAAAAAATATGCATTTGGACAATTGTGCTTTTTAAAATTTCTTTAATTTTTCCATGAGCCATCTTGGTGATGTTATTTAAAACGTTTTAAACGATCGCCGTGCCCTCAATTTTTGTCTACTTTTAAATGTCAGACTGTAATTGTAGGTATTTATTATTTTGGAATGACAAAATTTCATTAGTATGGCAACACGAAGCTATTCACCTCGTCTTCGAAATGTGTTCTTCACATTCAAATGTTTTCACGTATTCACATTTGACAGTTTGTTTTAATGGAAACGGCTGCACGGCCGGTTTCATACAAAACTGGTATTATTGTAACATTGGTACCTACGTAGCTTCATAAAGAATTTTGTCATCAGCACTTTTGTGCCAGTTTCTCAATTGTTTGGAAAGTTAATTTTCATTCGGTGTTTTTTTATTGTATAATATTAATTATATATAGTGGGAACTTATACCCGCTAAGCCACTGCAAGTAGCTTGTCAGAAGGAGTTTATTTCAACAATATTATATAATACAACAATAAATAACAATCATCATACAAGTGTAGGGCAAAATTACACATAAAGACTTTATAATAGTATTACAACGCAATATTATGAATAATGTGTAAAATTTATAAATGTGTGAAGACTGTAGATATAGTTTTGCATAGTTAACAACTATGCATAATGTAATCAACTGACGCCCATTTACGATTCGTATTCCACACATATATAAACAATGGAAACGTTTGACGTCGACATTAAGTAGGAAGGTAGGAAGAATATGATAATAATTCATAATTAATATGGGATTACAATGATGAACAATCTATAAGAGTTATGTTTCAATGGACGAGTACGTAATAATTAAATAGAACCTACCTGTAAGTTACAAGCAACTGAAAGGTATTATAATAATATACAAATAATAAAAGTAATTAACCTATCAAAAGAAACATGAAAAATCATCGTTACCGCAAATAAAAATAATGAGATCGTCAATGATTCTAAATTCGAATTCGGTAAGATTGGCGCGATATTTTTGTTTGACAGTTCTGTTTTCTTTTGTTACTCTTCTTCTTCTTATTTCTTAGGCTCTTCACTAACAGGTGTTCTCACCAAGACATGGCGGATATTGTCTATGTCTATTACCTTTGGAAGTGCGTCAAGGCCATCAATAACGGTGCCCGACGAGCAAGTTTTTACGCCAATATATTGCCATTAGGATGTTCATATTGTCTGGCAATATAGCCAAACATTATCATGTATTGCCTATTCTTGTCGACGTGTTGCGTCGGCAAGCCCATTGCCGAGCTGCACATAGGACACTTGCATGCATTTTATAATGACTTGGAAAAAATCGTGTGGATAGATAATTACGAAAATGTTACTAAAAAATTTATTTTGTCCTTATGACTGTTAAAAAAAATGTTTGTTGGTTGGGAACAAATTGCCTCAAACGCTAGGAGCGCGGTCTGCGGACAGGGCTTAAAGCTTCGTCCGGACCGCGTACGTTTGGGCCCGAATAAATTATAATAGCCACAATTGATTACATACAGATTATTTTGAACTTTTGACTTCAAATGTGTTAATTTGTTAGTCATGAACTATATCTGGACAAAGTAACAAACGAATTGAGAGGTGCTCAAATTTGGTGAATAAAGCTGCCACACTTCATCACTACGTTATCTTTAGGGGTACAAAACGATGCAGTCAATAAGCAGCAAGCGAAAATATGTGACCACGCGAGCGGGTGGCCCAATACTAAAAAAGCTGTGGCGCCGAAAGGTTCGACCATCCGATCGCCCTTTCCTGAAGTCAAGCCTACCAATTTTAGGAAAGGACGACTGGATGGTCCAACCTTTCGACGTCACAGCTTTTTTAGTATTGGACCGCCCGCTTGTGTAGAAGCCACTTAAGGAGCCTCGGTGCACTGAAATTTGCCCTAATGTATTTGATATTTTTTAAATGCATAACAGAGGTCAGTGACGTGCTCTTTTTCTGCATTTGTGCTGACGACGGGCGGTCAGAATAAATTGGGGATTTATTATAATTGTTCTCCATCACATGAAAGTAAAAAAGTTATTTTCTCTCGAATATTCTTACCCTTTTCCGTGAAATTATTGCAATTTCTCGGCTTCTTGCCCCCTTGCATGTCGCTGTTAAAAATACAACTCAATGATCTGTTCTGTGAATTATATAATTAGAACAGTCAACAATTGTGACCTCGATAAGTGGACCTTCTGGCTGCAGATAAGATCGCTGGTGCAGGTTGGTGGTGTTTTTTCTTGTATATGGGCAGTCTTGCAGTTATTTTAGAGAGAGAATCTTCATTGTTGTTTTCACGTTTTTTAGTCATAATTATTATCAGGGTATAAACCCTATAATCGATGTTGGCATTTACACGTCGCATCATATTAACTACAGAATAGCAAAAACATGAGAATTGAAAAATGTGTCCCTTACTAGGTTTTAAAATTTGGCAGCCGACCGGCTGCTGGGTGGTTTTCACCATAGATATTACATTTTCGCAGTATTGTTTGGATATTATACGAGTCGATTGTGCGTTCGCGTCCAAATTCTAACACATACGATGGAATATTGAATATTATTTCTAACAGAATTACAGAAAAAAAACTACGTGCATCAGAATATCGATTCCTCGCGATGAGAAACTAGCTACAAATAAATTAAAGTAAGCCTTCAAGGAGATCATATTAAATTGTTTCCGTATTGAAAAAGTTAATTATTTATCTTTAAACGATATATTAATTAAATAATACAAATTATTTTGCTTAAACTAAAATAATAATTAAATGTCTACGTGTTTCTAAACCAATGGTTCCTTAGTCAGGATACAATATATACATACGAAGGAACTATTGGTGTCGAAACATGAAGATAATTATTTATTAATTTAGTGGTACAAAATCATTTTTATTATTTATTTGTAAAATAATGTCGCATTGTGAATTATAATACGTTTAACGAAGAACGAATATTAATTCCTTTGTTACATGTACTATGATTTATTATCACATATTTTTTTAACAAGCTTTTTGTCAAAAAAAATAATGCTACCTTATCATTAAAAAAAAATTGTATTTTTTAGAAATTGTTGTCAAATAAATTGCCATTTTATCAGCGCTCGACAGTTGATTTTAGAAAGGGACACGTCTTCTTGCCAAAGGCCTGGTCCGGCGCTGAATATGCTGAATATGACGGTCCCGGGCCGAAGCCGGTGTAGGTGTGCTATCTTGCCTATATTGCCCTACGATTATTATATACAAATCAATCTGGCTGCAGTCTGCTAGTGCGCTAAATGAGTTAAATAAAAATTGGGATAGATAAATATCCATAGACAATTTCCTTGTGTATTATTTGTAAATATCTCAGTATTTAAATTAGGCAGGTACATGGCAGGTAGCTATTTAAAATTTTTACAGGTATTTGTTTGTTGGGTCGTTTTCTTTTGCTTTTCTTTGAATACTTCTACATCTCTCCGTTTTCTTATATGAGAAATGTGTTGTCGTGATTTTTAGATTCGGATCGCCGAAAATGGCTGAAAGAAAGCCGTCTGGGAACAACGATGTATTGGATATCCCGGAAAACCGCAAAGAATACCGTACTAACAATGAATTCAAAACTTTTACGAATTTCGATATGTTTTGTGTATTTTTTTCCATGGGAACCTTTGTTGCCGATCTCACAACAGGTGAACTAACTTTTGATTATAAGTTTTGAATTTACAAAGTTAACTTTCCTTACGTTATAGGTTTGGCATGAGGTCACTTTGAACCAAACTTACCTCATCATCAAGTGCAATTTACAACTTTATTTGTTTGTTATTTTCGCTGCAGATATAATTTTGGTAGCAGACTATTGGAGGAAGGAACATTTTTATTGGTCCCTTGGGACATTCCTTTTGATCCTGGTGCCTGCCATATTAATTCAGCTATTTTCCATGAGATGGCATCTGATGGATGAAGCTGTCTCACTGTGGCACTGGATCACTCATGTCTTCCTCGTTGGAGTGTTGCATAGGTATGAACATTGATTCCTCAGGTGCAAACTGAACTGTAGTATTTTCCAAACTGACTTGATATTGCTCATACAACTGTAATATATCCTAAACTCACTTGATATTTACTCATATATCTTTAAACTGTTCTGTAGTATTTACTCAACGGATTGGATCCTAAATTGTCATTTAATCATACACAAAAGTAGGAGTTAAAGTAAGTTAACCGTGATGGTGATGATTTAATTCCAGGTATACCATAGTGCTGAAGACTGGGTTTGAGGCCAGGGAATCCAAGTCAGCCCACGATGTGCAGAGGCTGTACCTGCAGCAGAGTGATATCTGCATGCTGCATCTCTTCGAGTCTTTCTTAGAGGCGGCTCCGCAGCTAATCCTGCAGCTCTACATCATGGTGGTCATGAGAGATTGGCACTTCTTCACTGGTAGATTCTTCTTTAATTACTTTCAATAGTGAATGTACTGTTTAGCCAGGCTTGCCGTTTACCCAACTCCAGTAGACAACTTTGTATTAACAGCCTCGTTCAATCCTACTTTTGCAGTATGAAGCTGCACAGTAAATTTGGTCATGTATTATAGGCTCGTCTATAAATGACGAAGGAGCCTGTGTCTTTCATTATGCAAATTCTTTTTTTATGAAGCGAAAAAAAGAATTTGCATGATGAAAGACACCGTGAGCAAAATGCAAAAGATATGGAGTGACAGGCATAACGAAGATCAAGATGAGGCTCGTCTAGTCGCTAATTTTTCCCATATTTCTATAGACACCCTCAAAATGTGGTTCTGGAGGAAAATTCTCAGGATTCCATGGACAGTCAGGCACACAAATATACCCATTCTGGAAGAGCTAGGCACCCACAATAGGCAATCAACTGTCTACACAGTATGGGTAAATTAGACCCAAAATGCATGAAATAAATGACAAAATTGCTACATTCATATTGGCAGATTTTTTGCTGATTTTCATTTTATTTAGTCCATCCAAATTAAAGTGGCGGAATACCCCTCTAGGGGAAGGAGGGGATTTTTTGAAAAATACACATTTCACAACTAGGTTGAGTGAGGTATCGTTTACTATGGTTTCATCAGTGCTGAATCGAATGACATCACTCCCAACTGGATGTAATCAATATTTGTTGAAATATGATAGGTTTTTAGTGAATAAAAGTCAAAATAATACAATAATTCAAACAAAATACATTTTATTTCATTAAGATGAGAGCAGTAAAATTATAAATGAGTAATTATTACTATTTACATGATAGATACTTGTATCCTCACAATGTAAACGATGAATATTTATCTGTCCCCTTCTAACTGGTGCATATGAGGACATATGCAATGTACATGCTGCCTTTTGAATCCTAATTTTTCATAATTTTTGACTGATTTTTCCGCCAAAGCCAGTCTATACTTTTTAAACAGAATAGTTTTTCAAATTATGCAATTTGCTACAATTTTTATTTCAAATTGTAAAATTTAGTCTAATTAAAAAAAATATATATATATATGTATATATAGAATTGCTTCTGCCAAAATTTACAAAAGAATAGCTGAAATGCCAAAATACTAAAAATTTACGAAATTTCAAATAACTCTATCTCGTACACTATTAGGTTCACAGAGACAGTTTTGGTTTCAAAATTATAGCAAATTTAGACTACTTTGGATTTATCATAAGGCGTTCATCATTCGAAAAAATTAAAACTACCTATTTGATGCAAGTACGATGTTTAAAATTATTGGACTAGGTCATTTCAACATAATAAAATATTTTTTGCTTGAATTATTGTGTTAGTTCTACTTTTTTTCACTAAAAATATTTTGTATCTCACCAAATATTAATTCTATCGAATTAGGAGTGATTTCATTTGATTCAGCACTGATGAAACCATAGTAAACGGTACCTCACTCGACCTAGCTGTGAAACATGATTTTTTTTTTTAAATCCCACACTGCCCTTAGAGGGGTGTTCCACCACTTTATTTTGGGCGAACTTCGCAGGTCTTTAATTATACTGCCAAGATGAATGTATGACCAAAGTTTCATAAATGTAGCAATTTTGTCATTTGTTAAACCTTATTTTACCTGTACTAACAGCGTATTTTAAGATACTTTGGACACGTTGTTCGTCAAACTGAGAACTCAAACCTGCAGAAAATCATTGTAACTGGTAAAGTGAAAGGCAGGCGAAGCAGAGGAATGTCTCCAATACGTTGGACTGATCAAATATCACTGGCGTCCGGAACGTCAGTGTCCTCAGCTCTCCACGCAGCACAAGTCCGCGAGGAATGGAGGAGCCTTGTCCACCAGGGAAATAGGATTGGGGTCACTATCCTCAGCAATGAGGAAATGACTAAAGAAGAATAAAGCTCTCCAGGTTAAGGAAATTGTACCACACTTAATAAAGTCCTAACATGTCACCCAAATTTAAAAATATTTTCTCTGATATGATTATTATGCATTCTATACTACCCATCCAGCATGACTGGCAGATGACTGGGAATTCCAGTTCTTACCATCAAATTGCATTATAGGTTATGAGTAAGTAACATAGCTTGCCCACAGATGAAATAGGTTGATGACATATAGGGGACTACCGGTTTCGTAAGCGAGAATCACCTACAATCGGCAATTTGGATACAATTACAGGTTGATATGATGGTAGTTGGCTAAAGGAGGAACTAACGAGTGAACAAACGTTTTTTTTATATCCGAAAAATTTACACCGCCTGCAAAATGAAAAGCGTTAAGCTGTGGAGGAGGCCTGTGTCCAAAATAGCATTTACACAAAGTTACAGTATATGAATACACAGCATATTACGTAGGAGAAATAAATTAAGTAGAAATGAATACATAATTATGTATATACATATAAAACGAACAGAAGAAATAGCAAAAGAAAATATAATTATTTGAACTGTAGTGTAAAAAATAAATGTTTTGTCATGGACTCTTGAAAATACATTAAAACCCCTATTTTACGTATTTCAAGGGACTGAAAAAAAAAACTTAAATGGAGGGAAAATGTAAATCGGGGGAAATGAAAAAAACAACTTTTTTTTAAAAAATAATCTTTGTTAATTTTTTTGGTTGAAAAAACAATACATATTTTATTTTAAAAAAAAAAATCATGTAGGTAGATTAGTTGAGTGTTGAAAAAAAAACATTTAATTTTTTTTTATTAAAAAATCATATTTGTTGAATTTTTTGTATTGAAAAAATATTTCATATATTATTAAAAAAATCATGTAGATTAGTTTGTTTAATTTATTGTATATATACATTTAAACGTTTCGTTTTGAACGCCACAAATGTGACAACTGCGCTGGCGCATTGTCATGTGCGCGTCCAATCACGGCACAGATAGCTAAAATTAAAATTGATAAACATGTGTCTTCTGCGCCGACTCATTGTCAAGCGCGCGTAAATCACACATTTTGAATATTTTCGACGTAAATTGCGGGAAAAAAACGTAAAAATCGGGTAATAAATGTACTAAAATACATCGGGACTGAAATAATAACACGTAATTGGCAGGAAAACGTTAAATCCGAGGATGTAAAATACGGGTTTCACTGTAATTGAAAAGTTCAGATTTATATATTAGGAAGGATAAATTACGGATGTCAATTAAGTACCCATATTCGTTGCCGAGGTTATGAAGTCTGGGTATTGGGAACAGGTTTATTATGCATTTTTAACCAGATATTTGTATTTGCAGGTTTATCAGCTGTGGCGTCACTCTGCTCCCTCTCGTGGGCCGTGGTGAGCTACGTGCGTGCGCTGCGACGGGCCCGGGCCGGGGCGTGCGGGAGCTCTTGCCGTGCGGGACGCCCGCTGTCCCTGGCACTGCAAGCTACCTGGCGGGGTGCCATGCTGGCGGCCCGCCTCGCCGCCCTGCTCATGTTCGCCGTGGCCTTTCAACACTGGATATTTACACTGTTGGGTTAGTGTCCTAAATAAGTGGATACAAAAATTATCAACCTGTTTTATTATGCACATAAAGGACTAGCCTCACTAAAGGTTCCCGTACTAGGTCCCTGGGCTGGGCAACATGGTCCAACATTTTTATATGTATTCCCTATTCTGGCTAACATTTTACCGGTGAGACCGCCTCAGAACCGAAAATACAGCAATATTGCCACACCACATCTATTTCCTTCTCACTCTGTTCTAAGTGTGTCTCTGTTCGCCACCTACCCGCTACCTGCAACTTTTGTTTTCAACTGTGAATTGGTGCTCCGCTCGTGTCCATCATGTTACACGCACATGCACCAGCCTGCAGGGAATCAATACTTCTAGCTCTTGCGAGCAGGCTCCATTGAAATATCTGTAGAACAGACTCAGCATTGTGTCTGTGCATTAGAGATGGCAATCGGTCGGTTAACAACGGATTATCAATCAGATGAACTGCCCTCCTTTGCACAGAATCAAGCATTTGGGAGCTCCAACCCAGAGGTGGCTTCCAAAGTCAACTGCTCAGTTTCAGATACTAGAGATTTGTATGGGGTTATCAGCTGGTCGCTATTGATAAATCTGCTAGTCTAAGATGCCCAAATTCTTGGAAGTCAGATTTCCTCGGGCCTCGATACTTGAGCTGGTCTGAAATATGTACTTATCCCAAGCATTTCAATGGAGTCTTTATTGGGAGAACGCTCCCATTAAATTGCACCAGACAGTCATTGACAAAACTATCACAAGTTTGAACTTTGTGGTTTTGACGTTTGTATTGCATACGTTGGAGTGGTTTAAACACAAAAAATATCATTGATTTTATTAATGAAATTAATTGCTAATCTTATATTATTCAGCTTCTTTTTAAATTTGACCCAATATCATTGCGTGCTGAAAATAGTTGCATTGTCTTAGAAATTCCAGACAGAAAAAGTAACCGTTTGAGAGTTTCTAGTGGAGGTTACAAACACATTCTCACCACTATAGTTAAGATTTACTAAGTAGGTAAGAACTTGCCAGAAGAATAAATGAATGCCGACACACTCCAGTTTTAACAATGACATAAATACATATTGCCCTGCCGCTGAGAGTTATATTGTTTTTTTTTTCTTTATATCTAAACGATATTCTTATATCTAATTTGTTACAAAAGTACCGTTGATTGTACCGTTTGTAGTGCAAAAAAACTTGCAAACCGCCTAAGTTTTGAAGAATAATGTTGAATTTGACATTGTTGCATGAAGATAGCGGGTCGTTCTCCCCACAGGCAAATTCAGATTTGTACGACTCGCTCGACAATACAAAATGTTGTGGCGACGTCCCCAAGTGTGAGATTGTGGCACAAATTATAATGATTAATTTGTGCCACAATCTCACTGTTTGAATGTGGCTGTTAATGAATTTTTTGAATATATTCTACCTGTAAGCTATTAACACTCTTTTGTGATACATGCGTCACATAGAAGTTGGAATGAACATATCTGCTGTATGTATTCCTTCACATTTATTTTAATTGAGATTTCAATCTTTTTCAGGAGTCCATTGGCTTGTGATGACAATGTGGGTCATCCAGCAGAAGACGGACTTCTGCCCGTCCCGCCTGGAGGAGGTTTTCTACAACTGCGTGGTGGGTGTCATCTACTGCTTCTGCTTCTTCAACCTTCGCGAGGGCCAGGCCCGCTACCGCATGATCGCCTTCTACGCCATCATGGTGTCGCAGAACCTTGTTTGTTTGCTGCTCTTCCTATTTCTCCACCCTGGCGCCATGAATAGGGATCTCGTCATCATCACCTCGTCTATCATCATCAGTGGGACGTTTCTGGGTAAAGAACACCTTTTTTTTTTATGACCTTCGCAACAACTTGATATGCTAAAGGTTAAAAGATAAAACATTTTAACGTACGAAAGACCGAAAACACTTATTAATTAACTACTATAATAATTATCATAATTCGTCGCAGGAAAGTAATACTGCTGTAACCACCACTACCCACAAAAATGCTCTGTATACACTATTTCACGGGGATTTTTTTTCTGCGTCGATCTATCTGGGTCCCGTGACTCTACTATGAAAAATAAGACCTTTACGAGTACGACGTTGAAAAAACCCCATTTTTTCAATATTTCATTTTTTAATTGATATATATAAGCTTCAAAATCTTGCTTTTCTTTTTACATGGCTTTGGCTTTTACACCAATATTGCTTTCCTGCGACGTTACACATATTTATCACGTATGAGATTTTAACAGGGTGATGCATATGCAGTTCCCGCAAAAATGATGAAATAAATGCATACATGTATATTCATAGCTTTGGAGGCACAAATCATTCCCATATGTATGCATAATATAACATATATGCATAAAATTGTGTGCATAGCGTTGTATGGGTTAAATACAAAATAAAATGATGAAATTCAGGATAGTAAAGTGCACGTAATTAGTAAGTAACGTACCTATTACAAAGTCTGATATTCAGAGAATTGTCAGTTAATTAAAAATAAAGAAGCTATAACTTAGTTTATTGTTGTTTCATTGAGATTACATTCTACTGTTTCTGACAATGATGAAATTTCTATCTAAAATATTTTCATAGGAAATGTGGTGAGGCTGAAAGTGGGGGAGGGGAAGATGAACGTTGGGAAGTACAGGCTATTCAGATATGGTCATTAAACATACCTAAAACCATTTCAAGCAACTTTTCAGTTAAATGGTGACCTCTCACCAGGGTGATACAAATAGTATCTCTCACTCTAAAACGAGATGTACTACCTATAAATTAATTAGAAATCAATGATTATTTGAAGTTAAAGTGTTAATTGATTCCTATAAATTGCGTGTATTGATATTTAATATAAGAGGTTATTGGAAGGAGTGTGTGTTAAGTTAATGAAGCGACTCACCAATGTGACAGAAGTTGATTTATTGTATAACTACATATTATAAAAACTTATGAATAAATTGCACAATATAAATTAGAACATGAGAGGGGTAAAATGATTTAAAAACTTAATAAAGAGAGATAATCTAATCTAGCCGAAGAATGAGAATAGATTCATCAGTGAAAATCGTCGACTATATAGGATATGTAGATGGCACCGCTATCGCTGTGATTCATGTGTTTGAAGGCTGTAAAATAGGAATCGTTAGTGGCCAGTTCAGCAGGTAGCTACATTATATTATTTCATTTCACTGCTTGGTAATTTAATCATTAAGTATTCAGAAAAGAACACGGATCAATCATGTTTCAGGGCTAAGCAGCATGTTGATTTACTATCGCTGGCTGCACCCGGCAGGCCCCATCAGGTGGTGGAGTGACAAGGAGCAGGCCCCCGAGCAGGCGCAGAGCCCCCAGCCCAAGGGGGCCCACAGCAAGACTGCCGAGAGCAACGCCGATCCACTAGCCAACATCACCCTGAGATCCCTGAAGTCTGCCTGGCATGATGCCTCAGAAAATACTACAAAGTAATTCAACCATATTACTCACGGTCCTATGTTTGTTGGTACTCTTTAATTAAAATCAAAATCCCATCATAATGTTCAGTTTGTGTTTTGCATCTTACAAGTAATTCATATTACAGTAGAATCCCATTAATACAAACCCGAAAAATTAAAAAAAAAAATTCTTAAAATTTTTTATTCAGAGTTCGAAATTCATTTTGGTCCACCCTTCAATTTTTTTTATAAATTTTACTCATTGTCTTTTTTCTCTATATATATATTTTTTTTCAATGTATATAATAAATAAATGTTGTATTATTTTATATAAGTTTTCTGTGATGAAAATAATTTGGGCTATTTTGTTTGAAATTGTGTCATAATGAGTGATGGTGTTGAATATTCATATTAGACAATTCATGAGATAAATGAATTATGACGGCCTCCGTGGTCGAGTGGTTAAAATCCTCAACTACGAATCCAGAGTTCGCGGGTTCATATCCTGGGGATTCTCAAGTAAATTTCATTTAATTTTTTTTGGAATAACTTATTGCTTATAAACCTCATAATAATATATTTTTAATCATTGAAGATAATATGAACAACTCCCAAATCGAAACACGAAACTGAAGACACAGGAAAGAAAAAGATAATGGTAGCAGCTGGGATTCAAACCCGGGACCTCATGGTCAATCCGGGACTTGCGCTCTATGCCAACTGAGCTACAGCTACCCCAATCCATCCCGTCATTTTTATCGGTATCATACTTCGACTTCTAAAAACTGTCAATATTATCCTCAATTAATTCTATTTCTTTCAATTAACAATGCAATTGTGTCAACTTGGAGTGAGTCCACCGCCTTCAGAATCGGACTCATTGGACTGGGTTCGGCCGGAACGACTCTCCTCTACCGGATTGTATACTTATTTGATAATATTACTGTATGATGCCACTAAACAAGTTTTGACATTAATCTAAAAATTAAGCAGTTGTAAAATGTAAATACCGTAGTAATGGTTTAAGGACTCAACTTCTTACCAAAAAATATTGGTTTATCATCCATTGTGTACTGTAACCTACAAAATATGAGTACATCACCTAAACTGGAACATTTCGGTACTCATGTGACGTCAAAAACAATGGTACCAACATCACATGGTGTTATGAGATGATTTTTTATTCAATTTTAGAATAAACGATTTATAATTTCTACGTATAATTAATTATATGTAATAAAAGTTATATATTCAGAATCGGCATTTGCTGATGTACGAGTATATGAATATATTGTTTTAAAGCCATAATATTTTTCACTGGAGTTCCTTATTATGCGGGAATTCATTCATTCGAAATTTGGTTTTCGAGGTCTGACCATTTTGCATACCATATAACCAATATGGAACAATGGACAGTTAAATGGGTATTTCAATCCCCCATAACTCATGATGGAAATGATTATGTGAACTAAAAATATCTACATTGACCTGGAAATTGTGGAAAGAAAAGCTGTACAAATTGTCAGAGCTTACTATTTGGGTGGTTTTTGCTGTTTCAGATGAACTAGATTTATAATTAAATGTATTATTCCAAAAGGTATATCCAATCCTACATATTTGTTACCTATTCAACATTCCCATCAATGTCATTATCACATTAGTATTCATCGTACCTTACATGGTACATATTTATAATGAGTATTAAAATTATTTTATAGGTGTGAAGAGTCCCCACAGTGTGCAGAAAACTCCCCTCAGTCAGACACTGAATGCACCGACAAGAAGCTTCTGCTCGAGCACTGGATAGCTCGTGCCGGGAGCCCCACCTTTGCTTCTGCTCCTATTGATAACGCTGATGCCACAGACGTCACAGGAATAGAATTCTACTCGGTTGCCAATACCCCTGAAAAAAACAACAGAATCCATCCTGATAAATTAGGCAACTTAAATGTGTCCTTCCAATTCGAAAATGAAACTGGTAACAGAATAAAATGTGATAATTCAAACGATTCAAATACTTCCATCAAAAACAAAAGAAGAGGAATTTGTTCCACGACAGAATTAGGAGTCAAGTTTACAAAAATGGAGCAAGATCAAAGTTGTTTGAAAGATATTCCTGAGGGGAATGAAGCCATGGATATGACCGCCCAAAAGCGCAGAGGAATTTGCTCTTCCGGGCAGCTGAAGGACGATATGGAGCGCATGAATTCTCACCGCGACCAACCTGTGGAAACCCTGAGGTCGGTGAGTGACGGCTCGGAAGATGATCTCGGGAATGACGGCAAAACTTCTAGTGATTCTTTAAATTTAGACCTAGATCTCAGTTTTAGTGATATAAATAGTTCAGACATTAATGAGTTTAATGAGAATATTGTACAAAAGTTATGTTTGAGCACATTAAAGAATATTAAAAATGTTCATCAAGATGCGGATATTCGTAATATTCAGAAGATAGCTCTGGAGATATTAAAAGATCTATACAGCAAAGGAGGGGTGAAGGATGATCAGGATTTAGAGTCAGAACTTAGTTCCTCCGTCGGTCGGGACCTGGAAACTCCTAGTGAAGTACTCTCTGCGCACGACTATGAAAATATATGTGCCGTGAACATCGCTAGGGAGGCCTGGGGCCTGCGCTCCTGGCGGGGCTGCTCCGACATGGGGGGCTCCCCTCCACCAGCTCCGCCGCCCCCGCCCTCCCAGCGTCGGCCCGCTCCTCCCCCTCCCCACCACAACTACATCACCACGGTGGCCTATGAACTTGCCAAGTGCGAAGACAGCCGTTGCCAACTGATGAAAACTCCCGAATACCACAAGGAGCCGGAATCTTCAGTGTTCATAGCAAAGCCTTACATCGACCAGAATGAAGGAATATTCCCAATATCCACCCCGTTAGAACCCATTCTGGAAGAATTGGATGAAATAATGGACGGCGGCGGCACAATGCGAAGGAGACAAAGACACAATTCGGAAAGTGCGCTGGTCGCAACCATTGACGAAATAAGAAATGACACCATCACAGATTCCCCCAGGAATGTGTATCATCGTGCTGTCTGGGAATCTCCGTGTCCTAACTTCGAGAGTGAAACTGAAAAAAATTATACCGATACTTTCCGGAAAGCCACTATGAACAATCTGAGAAAAGTTCTTTGGAAAGAAGAACCTCGGAATGAAGGATGTCCAAGGGATCAAGTTGATCAGAACTTGCATCCCAAAAAGCTGAACTATATGAAGGAGGAGTGTAGGAAATTTCCACCACCCGATAACCCCGTGAGAGTTGCTATAAAAACTGAAAAATCTCCTAAAAAAACGTGTGAATTTAAATTAAAGAATGACTGTGATGTAGGTAATAAACATTTTAGGAATATGGAGGATAGACAGAAGGTAGGAAAAAGTAATAGTCATAAGAAGAGCAATGGAGCCAGGGTGCATTTTCAGAAGAAAGACCCCTTCAGGCAGTCGCCCAAAGTCAAAATGGCAAGAGATGAACCCATCACCAAATTGCCTATTGAATTTCACAATTGCTACGAGGAAGTGTCATTTAGGTCTCAATTAGTTAACGACGCTACGAAAAAATGTAATATTACTTCAACAGAGGATGTATCTAATTTAGGCATCAGTTCATCTTTACAATCTCTCATAGATAGAGATTGCCAAAGTGACATAGCTTTGCCAAAAATCAACACTGAAACTCGTCTAAATGCCAAACGAAATAATGGAAACCGACCGAGAAGAAAATTTTCGTTACTTAGGGAAAAGTTCGAACCAAAATCCAATAAACATTCCGATGAGGAAATGCTGTTTCAAAGTTTGGAGAGTGTCAGATCCTTGACCCAGGAGTTGGATATTACCTCTAGTCGAAGTTGTTTAAAGAACAATGCCAATATAGTGTTTGTGAACCAGGAAACTAAAGTGAGCAAGGACAAGGAGAACCTCACTCCCCCTGCCCTGGAGAGGGGAATGTGCCCCCTTCCTTTCCGCGAAGAGGTCGTCTTGTCCTTGACGCCCTGTGACCTGCCAATACATAGTGAACAGAGTAGTGCCAATCTCAAAGAAAAGCGAACTATTTTCCTCGAACAAGTTCTAAGTCCGCCCAAAATGAACAGTTGGATTAAAAAAAATTTAAATGAATATGTTAATTAAGAAACATGTCTTTTTCTGATATTTTATTGTACATTCAACATTATAATACGTTTTTGATGTTATAATGAACTGTGATTAATAAGTGGCTTGCAACACTACTTAAACCTAGTTAGTTAAGAATGCATTTATTTATGCATGTATTATTGTAATACAGATTCACTAAAATTAACCCCATTGTTTGAATGGTACACATCAATATTGTACATACTATGAAAACTTCATCTGCCTTTTTATGTAAAATTCCGTCCTATTATTGTTATACATAAATGAAAAGTTATCGAGTCATCATGCCATCACATCATGCTTTTATGTAAAGTATGATGTGATACAGGAAAACTAGAGGAAACCTTCAAATAACATTTTGAAGTTGTTTCTGGTGATTGTAAATATTTTATGTCCATAGATTTGCTTTCATTTTTTTTGCATTTTATATTGATGTATAATTTACATAAGACTATTACATATTTAGAATTTTATTTAACTGAGCAATAAAAATGGTTGTTTACTCCATTTTAAAATACAATCTTTTATATTTCATGTTCATATGTGCCAATACATATACAGTGAAACTCTTAAGAAGTTTTCCAAGGGACCGAAAAAAAAAATTCTTGTGTGGAATAAATTGCGCCATTTTTAAATTCAGCCTTCAAGGGACTGAAAAACCGAACTTCTTAACCGAGTTTCACCGTAGGGTAAAAATGTAAATGGTTAATTTACTATTAAAATGAATGTATTCTGCATGCACCATTGTAGGAAAATGATTTAAAGAAATAAACATACATATATTATATTGTGATTTACAGAAAATCTCAGAATTTACATTATTCACCACACTGAATATTTCAAATATTCACAATTATATTTTAGAATTTACTTAGCAAAAATTTATTTTATATCAAATTAGTAGCGCAATATTATAATACATACATACTATAATATAAATTTGAAACTGTTACTTATACATAGCCAGCAAAAAGGACAATGATAAGTGGTAACTAACTCACTGTCCTTATAAAAGTGATAAATACTGTCCACACATGCAATTAACCAAGTGCTTTAGTAAACTCTTGCATTTGTAGTAAAACTTGATTGTGTGCATGTCCAAACGGCACGACAATAGTCTCCACCTAACTACAAGGATGCGCATACGTAGTGTGGAGGGGGTTACTCAACTGAAAAAATTTAGATTTTCCTAATAAGCAAACACATTATGGATTCACATGATGTATTAAATAACAAGACACGTTTTTAATCCACTTTTATTTTTTATTTGTCGACTAGTTTCGATTCTGCCGAATCATCTTCAGGACATAGAACATACTAATTAAATAACAGGAGTGTGCTGTACATATAGGGTAAAAATGGGGAAAGAGAGAAACAATATTAAGAGGGAGACAACAATATAACAATAAAAACATACAATACCAAATACCTAATCAAAAATCATCCTAAGTTCAACCCCGAACCTCCAAGCGAATAGCATTCATAAAAAGTTAACAAATGAAACTTTAGTTCTAACAAAAGCCGATAAAGACAATACAGTAATCATAATGAACCGTTCTGAGTAGAACTCAAAAGTGGAAATCTTTCTTACTAGTGATAATTTTGAAGTGTTACGAACAGATCCTATCAACAAAATATAAAAAAAAACATTACAAGCTTGTAAATCGCCAATATTTGAGGATACTTCATATGACAATGTTAAATTTCTAACAAAAAACCCTAAAGTACCTTGGCTATATGGGTTCCTCAAAATCCATAAACGTGATTGCCCGATTAGACCAGTAGTATCATGCTATAATTCCCCAACTTATAAATTAGTTTCCTTTGTAACAAATATATTTAATGGTGCTGGGGTATTTTCCCCCAAATACATAATTAAGAATTCCCATGAATTAAAAGACTTGGTACTCCCAAATAATTGTAAACTAATTTCCTTTGATGTAGTTAATTTATTTCCCAATGTACCTGTATCCGAAAGTAAAATCATATTGTCTAATTTGTTGAAACAATCGGATTTACCAAAAGATTTCACCAATGATCTTACCCGAATGTTTAATATATGTCTAAATCAAAATTACTTTAAATATAATAATGTAATATATCAGCAAAAAGAAGGGCTACCGATGGGTTTACCCACGAGTCCACTTATTGCAGATATATTCATGGATAACCTCGAACATAATATTTTTAAGTCTAATTCACCCCTGTTAAAAAATGTATTTTTGTGGAAAAGGTACGTCGATGATATCTTTTGCATTTGGAAGGGCACAGAACGTCAACTTAACTCCTTATCTCTCCTAAATTCGTTCCATAAACAAATCCAGTTTACAGTAGAAATAGGTACTAATTATAGCTTAAACTTCCTTGACCTCACTGTATCCATTATAAATGATAAATTTAATTTCAATATTTACAGAAAATCCACCTTTACAGACACAGTGATCCATAATTCCTCTAACCACCCTGCCTCCCATAAACATTCCGCCTTCCACTCCATGGTCCACAGACTCGTCACCGTTCCACTATCCGATAAAATTTTTGCTGAAGAGTTATCAACTATAAAATCTATTGCTTCAAATAATGGATTCGACAATAATTTAATTGATAGAATCCTTAACAAAAAAATACGACGCCTATCCACAAACAAATTTTTGTATAACTGCACGCCTACTTCTAAAAACACTAATAATAATCAATACCACGAGTGGGGCCGAATTCTATATATTAATAATTTTTCATCGCTCAGTACTACTAAATTTCCTTCTGAAATAAAACCCGCATATTATACGAATAACAACTTAGGAAAATTTTAACTGTAAAGATAAAGAAAATAATTTAAGCTACTCGGGCATTTATAAACTCATATGTAATGATTGTCCTTCCTTTTATATAGGTAAAACCGCCCATAATTTTAATGTTAGAATCAAAGAACACATGATGTTTAAATAGTGTAGGTTTTTCGGAATTTGCGGAACATTTGATAAGTTCTAATCATTCTTTTGACCAAACTACGGGAATAAATATTCTACACAAAAATGGAATAGGCCTACGGCTAAACAACTTAGAAGCCCTTGAAATAAAAAAAAAATCAGTAAAAAATAATAATAGCCATCTACTAAATAAATAACCAAACAAATTTAACTTATAGTCCCATTTTAGACCTATTTCCGTTCCCCTCCAACTCTCCCTCCCCTCAAGCCACCACCGTAATTGACGTTCTGTTACCTTCTTTGTCTTTCATGGTTTTTCCCATTGTATATGTAATTAGGTATTTGGTATTGTATGTTTTTATTGTTATATTGTTGTCTCCCTCTTAATATTGTTTGTCTTTCCCCATTTTTACCAGCGCCCCCTTGAGGTGATTTTTCACAAAACGGCGCTATACAAATCATCCGATTATTATTATATACAGCACACTCCTGTTATTTAATTAGTATGTTCTATGTCCTGAAGACGATTCGGCAGAATCGAAACTAGTGGACAAATAAAAAATAAAAGTGGATTAAAAACAGTGTCTTATTATTTAATACATGAAAAATTTTTATTGTGGTAACTAAATTGGTACTTAACGGCAACTTACCACTTGACACACTGTTCACATGCGGACAGCGACTTACAATTAATTACAAAGATTCCACTTATCACTGTCCTTGCTACTGACTGCGTGTGACATCAGCATTAGGGCTGGTATTTCAGTATACTCAGGAATGTTGTGTCAAATTTTGTTGTCGGGAAACCTACCCAATAGCAACTTGACGGATGTAAATATCTCTCAAGCCAAGCTTAAAAAGTAACTAAAATACCGGCCCTAAGTAAGCACCCCTTTTATTGGTTGAAACCAACTGGTTTTCGAAGACAGTCAAAATATATATATTCATATTTCTGCACTGAAAACAGACATTTGTCTGCCTAAAATGTCTTCAGTTTTGTCAATTCTTAGCATCTCTCCCTCATCCGAAACCGGCAGTTCTCACCGGCCATTTGGTTTCAATTAACAGTAAACTGATATTTACAAACGATTATTTAAAAAAATGTTTTTCCAGAATGTGTTTTGATTACTTTATTTATTCAATGTCTTCCGAATTTTTTTTTTTACAAATACATGCAATGAAACAAAAACATATTTTATTAAAGCCCACCAATATACTTTTAAACATAACATTTAATACTAATAATTGACACTACCAAGTATTTTGACATATTAGCCCCCAGACTGCTAAGTATATATAGTTCAGGGAAATTGTAACTTGTAGTTTCTGGTGGACTGGAATGTGTAGTGAGTGGATTTGGAGAGTTTTTACAGTTTCTTGTATTTTTTCGGCATTCACTATATAGGAATTTCTAGACATTTTGTTTGGAAGTTTTATTTACTATGTACTTTTGCTATTTTTGATTTATTAAATTCGCTACCGGTTTCGACACAACCGTGTCATTCACTAGTTTTAAGAACGCTAGTGAATGACACGGTTGTGTCGAAACCGGTAGCGAATTTAATAAATCAAAAATAGCAAAAGTACATCATAGTAAATAAAACTTCCAAACAAAAAGTTTTTTACAGATTCGTTATTCTCCAGAAAAATACCAAAGTAAATAAAGAATTATACCATTGAGTAGGCCTTTGTTATTTTTAAAAAAATGCAATGATTACTTATGGCTTTATATTTTGGAAATAAATTTTGGCAGTTTTCTAGGGGTTAAAACAATAATGCTTTCTTTAATTCCAATATGTACATCAGTGAAACTCGCTTAAGAAGTTTCCACTTTTTTCATGCTAAACAGTTTGGTTTTTTCGGTCCCTTGGAGACTGGGTTTATCCCAGTCCCTTAGACTTTAAACTTCTTAGGAGAGTTTCACTGTACATACAATATAACTGTGGAAACACCATAAATAATATCAGTTAAAACCGATACAAAAAATAATGAATAATAATAAACACTTTTCTTTATGTATTTGTAAGTATGTTCTTTCATTTATACATCTATATATTTATTTTGTTACCCGTCTCAGAACAGACATCGTCTAGTGAGACGGGTAAAGTACATGTAAATGTTTAAATTTTATGCCAATAAACGTCCGGGTTGCCGGCAATGAGATGAATGAATGAATAAATTAACATAAATTTGAGATAATAAGATAATGGGCTTTTCTAGGTATTCACTACTTTCCACAATTAACTCTTTATGATATAGCGGGATTCACATCCACGGCTCGACTAAGTCACTTGTGATAGAATGTAATGTTAAGTAATAAAAAAACATGGAATGTTGTGTTATACAGTCATACATAAACCTATAAAAAGAAAAGAACAACACAATAAATGTTATAATAAATTTAAAATATCACAATAAATAGTAGGAATGTAACAAGTGTAAATTCAAATATGATCAATACATATTGTTAATGGTAAATAATTAATTGTACAATTTTCAAAAAGTAAAAAAAATATCATATTTCGAAAAAATAAATGCCAAGTATAATGTAATATGCAGAATAACAAATACATTAATATTTTTACAATGGGAGATAAAGAATATAAATTAAAAACAAATTTTCGAAAATAAAATATCTTGATATTGGCTACCATCAATTCCCGGGGAAATCAACAATTTCTTGGCATATTTCGGTTTAATCTATGAAAACTCTACCTTTTCGCAAATTTGCGAAAATTCTTAAATAACTAGAATTCTTAATTAAATCACTCTAGAATTCTATGACAAATAATGTCTTTATTACTATGCATCTATTTCTACACATAAATTCAGTGCCAGTACGATAATAAATGCGATTACATAACTACATCTAACATAAAGCGTAAAATTTATGAAAGCGTAAAGAACAAATTCAAGTTAAAATAAAACTGTTTCATATGAAACAGCAATGTCTAAACAAAATTAGATGACTTTTTGATTAAAGCAAATAATGCACTTGAAATAATAAATAATACTTGAAAAAATAGTTCCATGAGCAACGATGAAGACACAAAAATTCTCGATGGTTTAGAAATTTGGACGGAAACCTTTTGATGGGATTCGTAATTACGCAAATTAATGCATAAAATTAATTAGGATAAATTGTGTTTTCATTTAGGTCTGTCTGCTGACACATCAGATTGCAAAAATATATACATATTATGATGAAAAATTGTGTAAACATAAATGATTAAAATAAAATCAATAAGATTCCCACATAAGTTTTGTTCCCATAATTGATACAATTTATCAAATATTGAATATTTGGACACAAAGAATTGAATTGTCCGGTACTGAGAAGACTCCCAGTTCAATCAGTCCATGGTTTTTTGCTTGGTTAGCGGATATACACCGCATTAATCGGCTGGCTGAAAATTATCTGTAGCACTGATTTTCCTAACTTATTTGACTCACCGCTCCATTTCAATGATACTTTTCATTTACATTTACTCCTCTAGGAAAACTCAAAAACTAATTATAACATTGACTTGAAGATCCCACAGAGTACATTTGTTAAGACCTGTCTTCTGTAAATCGATCTGCTGCAATATGCATTTTGCATGTTTCTTTGAAAAAAAAAATTATGTAAAAACATGGTTCATAAGTATAATTTTGGATAATAGAAAAATATTTTACTTTACCAAATTTTTGCAAAAAAACCTTTTCAGTTTATCAAACGCCTTCTTACTGCCCTCACCGCCTCTTACCATCCTATACTATAATTATATGCTCAGTAATTTGCACACACCACAATCACACATAGTCGTGTCTTTTAGGGTTCACCTGTGCATCATGTGGGCACAATGACTGTGGGAGCACCTTATTCTGTTGATGGAAGACCAGAATTTCCTCTTTCATATACAGTGAAACTCGCTTAAGAAGTTTGGATATTTCAGTCCCTTGATGACTGAATTTGAAAAATGCCCCAATTTATCCCACATAAAAAGCTTTTTTTTTCCGGTCCCTTGGAAAACTTCTTAAGAGTGTTTCACCGTAGCAGAGTTATAAGCGATACAAAAGAAAGATTAATGAATTAATTATAATCAGCATAATAAAAACAAAGAAAAAAATGTTTCTTTTCATGTGGCGCAGTGATGAGAGATAAAATAATCTCTCTTTATAGCGGGATGAAAAGCGATAATGCAAAAGAAAGATGGATGAGTTTAATCATGCGTCCCGTGGTAGGGTGCGATACCCCCGTGGTCCGTTGCCATGCCAACGTAGCACAGGGTGGCCTCATCTCAAATGTGCGCCTGGCCGGCCTCCTCCTTGTTCTCGCACTTGCACAGGGACTTCACTACCTGCCACACCGTCTCTCCTTGCCTGGAAGGTCATTCATTGCATTATAACTTAATACATCGAGGAGGGAATGGGAGAAATCAGCTGGACTCAATGTGGACAGAAACTCACTGAGGGAGCTAGTAGAGACATTGCCACATACAGTTGTTGGGGATGGAAAGTACTAATAGTAGAAAATGCTACTGGGTTGAAGAAACACCTAATTACCTATACTGCCAATGTCTCGTCTGGATGAGCAGGAGACTGAAATATCTAGGAAGTTGCATTATCGAATGGGTTTACAGTAAGGGCTAACGTGGGTACGGTACAACAATGAGAAGATGAAGAATGGAACTCAACATACCTTTCATATATTTTAGTCTGAATTTGGGTGAGAGTCTTGCATCTAGTATTGGGCAGTAGCAAGTAAAACACTATAAAGGTAAGCACACCCAACACACTGAACATCAGCAGCATGCCGTAGAGGTGTACTGAAACACAGAACAAAGCATTAATCAAGCAAGTCGCCGTATTCACTGACTGAAGAGCTACATAAAAAACCATCAGATGATAAACATGCACTATAAAGAGCTTTCCATTATCCTCGGATATTTAATTAGCATTTTTGCGCGGTAGCGCTGCCAATTTACAACTGTCTGTAAAACTCCCGGTTCGCGGAAATCAACTGTCATGGAATTTAAATATGCAATTGAAATTTATGTGATTACCTAAAACAACAAAAATAAATATTTAAATTGTGATGGAAATTTTCATTCATTATCCAAAATTTAAGATAAACTAGAATGATTTCCAGTTATTAACAGATTGATTGATTTACAACAAAATTTTGCCTAAAATCCATACGTGCTGTCAAAAGTTAAGCCACCCAAAAACTCTACCGATAATTTTGTTAAAAATCTGCTGAATTCAAATAAAATAACATTTCAAAGACAAATTCATATTCTGGACTCTAAATCAAGAACAGTGATGTACAACCTTTAATGTTCCCATTGTTCACAGGCCACAAAAGGGAACAAGTGTTCGGAGACATTGTACTACGGGAAGAATAAACATCAATACACGTAATATGGAAATAATGATCTAAAAATAGATTGGACCTGAGCTGCATGAAGTACTGAACCATTTCAGCAGCAGTTCTATTAAGCGTGTTAAAAATATTCATTAATTGTGTTAAATAACAGTCCTTGCCCGCGGCTTGTGCATCACTGATAAAGAGTAATCAATAAATAATATTGTCTTAGGTAAAAAAATTTAAATTTTCAATACTCACGAGGCATCTTCAAAAACGTCATCTGCACTATCAGATCTATAATGAAGTAGAGTCCAACAGAAATGCCCAGGCCCCGGGCCCTCCATGCAGTGGGGAACATCTCGCACACCAGCAGCCAGCCCAGGGAGCCGAAGCCGAAGGTGTAGAAGAACTCGTACATCAGCACAATGCCCACACCGACGATTCGCAGACTCAGGATCAGGGTCGACGGGGGCGGGAGGTCATCCAGAGGGCAGTTTAAGGGGTTCTCCTTGCGGCGATACGGGCGGTCCAGTAGTGCCACGGGAGTGGGTAGCAAGGGGAACGGAGGACGAATGGAGCCTTCTGAAATTATAATAATAATATACAGTTCATCAAAATACAGCAGACAAAATTGGAGGCTGTGCAATGGTTTAAACTGTTTTAAATGGCACCACCAAGATGAAAGGAAAAATTATGAAACTTTAAAAAAGCACTATGATTCAAGTGAATATTTTTCACATCGATATCAAACGATGTTCAGAAATAAGAAGTAATTCCTGAAAGGATTCTAAATCGTATTCTAAGGAAATTTTATCTTTGAACTTGTTATTTTTTATTAAGGTTTTTTTTTTAAATAAAAAATTAAGAAAAATTGAGTTATGTCATTTATCCCATCCAGTCAACAAGCTATATTCGGAAATCAAACATAACCTCACATTTGAATGTTAAAAAAAAATTATTCCAAAATCGGTGTTACTCAGTGTAGCCATAGTAATAAATAGTTTTAGTTCCATTTTATCAAATTTCTAGTTAAATTTACTTTTACTTGGGCTTGCGAAGTTTGTATAACCTGTATTGATTTATCAATGTTCCTTAGGACTGTTGTAGTATTTTTTACAGACACCATAAGAAACTAACATCTACGCATTGATATATTATTTAGATTAAGCAAGAAGTGAAAAAATTGATTCCACTCAGTTGAGGGGAAGAGTCCTGAAAAGCAATTCCGCCAGTTTAGTCGATCTACAACCATCGACCGCTGTTGACGTGCCGCATGATCAAAATACCTAAGAAAGGGATCTAACAATAAGCTTGACTAAAAGAAAGGACGGTTGGGCGGCCGGGCCGTTTGATACAGTGGCTTCAGTTAGTACATAACATAGATATACCACTCTACATGACCAACTTTCGGACTCGACCCCCCCCCCCCCTTCTACTACCAGATTTATGTCACTATTTTAGGTTTTCGCTTATCACTTATTTGAATAAAAATAAATGAACAAATTTAATTATAATACAAAGTATTACTTATTTTGTCTTCAATTGCAGTAATGTAGATTCAATAAACTTTTAATTTGATAAAAACTGTGCGCACATGTGCGCCATGTCAGAAAACTTGGATTTTAAAGTACAACTTAGGTACATACAACAAAAAATCTGAAATACATAACCTTTTGCAAGGTAAAATGTACTTGGCCACTGAGTTAAAAGCGAATATGCAGAACATATTGAATTTTCTTTACGTTTAAGAACAATCTATGCAAAAAAGGATGGCATTTAGCCAAAAATATTAAGTAAGATAATCAGTTCTAGAATCCTGTTGCTATGGGTTTAGCTGATTTTGTAAGTAATGTGTTCTATCATAAAATGCAACGACTTTTGCATCTTTAAGATGAATTAAAATTTAATTACAAAACATTGTTCATAATCACCTTTTCATAAATGTAATTTTTATTTTTTTTATTTGGGTATTTAACTTTGAACTTCAATAATATAATATATCAGTTTTATGCAAATGGCGGATGAAACCTTGATATTCCAAGGAACGAGTGGTTTGAAAAACCGCCAGGGAGCTGTGTTCAGTCGACAAAAGGATGGAAACTTCCAAACGTTGCCGGCCGACACTCGGCTGTTCAAAGTGGAACCAAGATTGATGAAATATTATAAAGCCATAACACCTCTAATTAATAACTCGCATCTACATACATTTATTTTTTGCTTATTTCCTTCCACAAGTAATAATACAATATCAAATGACATAATATTCCAAATACATTCGAAAGTTTGTGGATGTGATTCATCTCACTACATCAAATTAATCAATTAAAATAACAGCGCCCTTGATGTGATTTTTCACAAAAATGGCGCTATACAAATCATCCAATTATTATTATTATTAACTACATCCAGGCTGGCAACGCCTTATCAAAATATTTTTGCACATCGACAGGAATCAAAGAAATATTCCAAAAACTGTTCCCATATAAGTTTATTTATCCCATATTTTTCGTAATGTGTTTTCATAATGATAAGGCACTGTTCCTGCATTTAGCATTGCATGACTATTAACAGCAACAATGGCAGGTGGCAAGTGCCATCAATCTAATAGAAAGACAATAAAGCTCAATTTAAATCTGACTCTCTTTTTGGGACATTTTTTCCGTAGAAGAAAAAGAAAAAGGATTATTTTACCCATAGTTTCAATGGCTTGAAAGTTTGGTTCCTCATCATGGGCCATCGGTAGCATTCCGATGGAGCCATAAATAGGCATCACATTACAGACGCGGGGGCCGGGGGACATGGCCGGGGTGTGCTTGCTGTCGAAGCACGCAACGGTGCTCAGGAAGGCCATGAGAAAGGCCATAAAGCCAACGGAGATCAGGATGCAGTACTTCAGGCCAATTCGGGTCACGATGTACCATAGAGCTGTTGCCGACAAGATCTGAAAACCAAATTACACTTTATAAGTATGATAAAGTTATCTTTGTTATTAAACACGCTCATAAGGACTCTTTATTGCTTACATATTTTTTTTATATTATAGTCTATGGGGCTACTTCACCACTTCTCAATAAGCGCTATTTGTAGAATAGAAATATATTTGCATTTCACATATTCTCAATAACACCTATATGCCATAAAAAGACCAACATAATTTAACTCGAGCTCGAACCAACAAATATTCTGACAGCTGCAGGTGAAGTGAGCCGATTATTGAGTTTATTGTGAATTTTATTGATGATTTAGCCATAATCGAAAATGCACAAGCACACGGTAATAACTTAAAATTTATTTTTTTTCTTAAATAATCTAAAAATTAAGAGGAACAGCTGGCTGCGTGGCCTGTTTCACACGAAGCTTAATTTTGGATTTGATGTCAAAATACTCACCTAAACCTAATGATCTTTTTTTCATTAAAAAGTATTGTAAATATCTAGTACGGATTATAAATAAGTTTTTTTATTTTTGTTTTACATTATGAAATATAGGCCATTAAAGAAATTGATTTTTTGCGATTTTGAAGGCACCTTTAACAATTATTTGGGGGTTAACGGAGATTTTTAAAAAAAGTTTTACCCCGTCTCCTTTGAAAATATAATGTAATATAAAATAATTTTTTTCAACAATATTAAAATAAGCATCATGGTAGACTTTAAATTAAATTAGAAACGACCAATTTACATTGGAACACAAATTTGCCGTACATAATTTAAAATATCGACCCGAAATTTTTTTTATTTTTAAATGTTATGTTTCTATATTTTTATTTATGTAATCATATTTATATAATTTAAAATATATATATATATATATATGATAAACCCGTAAATAATTTTCTAAGTTTCCTCTAAAATTATGAAAATTGTTTTTTTTTTCATGGCATATATTTCATAATTAAAACAAAATAAATAAAATACTTCTCATACACGTACTAGATATTTACTACCTTTAATTAAAAAAAATATATCATTCAGTTTGGATGGGTATTTTGGCCTCAAATCCAAAATTAAGTTATGTATGAAACAGGTAGCGCAGTCATTCCTCTTAAGTGGCTGTAAAATGTAAATGCCGTAGAATTGGACCCAACTTCTTATCAAAAAATATTGCTACAAAATATGAGTATATCACCCATGAAACTGGAACATTTCTGTAATCATGTGACGTCAGAAGTAATGGTACCAACATAACATGATGTTTTTACGAAATGGTTTTTTATTCACTTTTAGAAAACGATTTATAATTTCTATGTATAATCAATATATACTATAAAAGAAAGTACAAAAAAACGTGCGGCCCGCAAAAACTCGGAAACGAGTCCCGGTACGATCAAGGGAGTTATATGGTGTGATAGATCTCTATCCCCCCTCCAGGATGAGGGTTCCCATTTTTATCTAAAGGGCGTGCTTTTGAAGATATAAAGGCTGGAAGTTTCGCCCTTTAAAAATTTCAAGAACAGTCTTCCGGAGAGTTCTAGAAGGTTCGATAAAGCTGTAGTTCTAGAAGGAGTGGCGGAGTATGTCGGTAAGTCTAGAAGGTTCCAAAACGTTCTGAGTGGCTCGTAAATGCTTTAGAAAGTTATGGAAGCAGAACGTTCTAGAAGCTTTCAGAAATGTGTGGCGGAGTGTGTCGGTGAATCTAGAAGGTTCCGGAAAGTTCTAGAAGGTTCGATAAAGCTGTAAACAATTCTGGAAGGAGTGGGGAAGTATGTTGGTGAGCCAAAAAGGTTCCAGAGTGTTCTGGATGGTTCGCTAATGCTCTAGGAAGTTATGAAAGGAGAAAGTTCTAGAAGCTTTCAGAAATGAGTGGAGGAGTGTGGCGGTGAGTCTAAAAGGTTCTGGAATATTCTAAAAAGGTTCGATAATCTTAATTTTAATCAATATATTATTTAAAAAAAGTATTCGAGAGCATTCCATAACATTCCAGAACATCCCGGAACATTCTGGAATGTTGTGAAATGTTCGGGAATAGGGAATTAAGAACATCATTCGGGAACATCCCAGAAGACTCTCGAATGTTGTCCTGAGCGAAGCCGGGTACCCCAGCTAGTTATATATAATAAAAGTTATATATTCAGAATCGGCATTTGCTGATGTATGAGTATGAATATATTGTTTTAAAGCCATAATATTTTTCACTGGACTTTCTTATTGCAAGGTTTTTATAAGGCAGAGGGGATAATTATTCTTGCAATTTTTGACTACTAAAAAAAACTAATAATATCTAATATTTACGAATAACTTATGCAAACAGTTTCGTTTCACCTTAAATTGTTTTAATAAATCATTATAATAGAATTCCATCACAAATTTATTTTAGTATCAAAAATAGAAATATGTAATTACATATCAAACCTGATGTTTCTTCAATACACATGCTTTTTTTTAATTTTGTGAAACATTCACACAAGGCAAACTAGTTTGACGTATTAGGTTGGCCAACTCAAGCGTAAGATATTTTTGGCTGAGAATAATAAAGCGGCCCAATTTTATTTCCCCTTTCGAAATACGTAAATCATGTATTCTTCACAATCTCTAAGAAACATCATTGTTGAATGCGTAAATCGACTGAAGTCGTCCAACGCTTAAGACATCCACACGATTCATAAATATGCTATTTTGCATCAGTGTTTGTAAAAGGAGTGGCAGAAACAATATTTTTGGATTTTAAGGGCTAATGATAGTATGTACATAATTTGAAACCGAATGAAAACATACCCTGACAACGGAGGTGGTCAATGCCACCGTACTGTCTGCAATGCTGTAGCATGCACCAACCAGAGAAAAGAGTCTTGGGGCATAAGAGAGCACCCAAGTCCTGCCGCACAGCTGCGTGAGTACCACCAGCCCGATGGACCTAGACAGAGCCCACATCACTCCATTTCTGCCCAGGTTCTCTTCATTCCTGCCAAGGGAGTCTCCGTTCTTGTAGAGTCGCTCTGTTAGGTTTAGTCCGGCCTCTCTGGATATGATGTAGTGTGGAGATTCAGGAAGGAAGAGATAGGTGACGATGAAAATGCTTATACCGAATGCGCAGATCATTCCTGAAACAATTTATTAAAATTTGTCATTGGTGTCACAGAGTTTCAAAGAAATCCTTTTATTAATTTTGTTACATTGGCTATCCTGTTTCGGAAAATGGATTGCCTGAATTGACAACCTAACTAAAGCTGCCTACAGACTAGCGTTTTTATCCGTACAAACTGAACCACACACATCATCTAGACCATTCGACAGTCATTTCCTTAATGCAAGTGCATATTTTGATCCCTTTCTTCATTTTTTCTTAAAAACAGTGACCAAATCGGATAAGTCTGAAGGCAGCTTAAGGACCATTTGTCATTGGTGGAGCTAAAATCGCTCAAAGATAAACAAACCACATAAAATGAATAGCCTACCTGTGACCATGTGAAAGAATTGGTTGTTCTGTGTAGTGGCATTCTGTATTCCCACCATGGCAGAGAACAGAATGCCCATCTGCAGAGACATTTGCTGGGACACCAGGATGCGAGCGCGGCGCTCGCTGCGGCATGTCTCAGTTATGTACACACACTGGGCCATCAGGAGACTGCACACTGGAATGTGCAATTTTACAACAAGACATTATATAATATGTTGAGTTCCAAAGTATTGTCTCTTCTTGAAAATATCATGTAGTTAAAGATAAACATTATTACAGGTTTATTTATATCATATTTATTTTTAATATAAAATACCGCACAACAAACACTAGTTTCAACTCGTCGAGCCAGTGGGACTATGGCATCCCTAATTGACGTATGTTGTGAAGGTGAGGGAGTGGGGAGGGGAAGAGGAATTGTTATACTACTCTGGTTACTAAATATGAATAAAGCCATTTCAAGCAATGTTTTAATTCTGAATGGCGGTCTTTCACCAGGGAGATAATCATAAATACTCCTTTTTCAAAGCTTTTTTGATCTATAATTCCCAGGTAAACACAACTATCTTTGGTAATATTTCAAGTTGGGACGGGATTCAGTTGAAAAACTCATAATTTTTAAAAAAGAAAAATACTTTCAGATTCATAAAAATAAATAAAATTACATATGCGGAAATAAAAGAATAGTTTCTAACATCCATTTTAAGCAATTGGCACTTTTGGCAAATGTTATTTCATACTAACATTAAAAATGGCGTCAATTCTTCTTCAATATTTAGGCATTTTTATATAAAGTAAAAAATTAAGTGCATTATTTTGTATTTCCGCATATTCAAATATTTTTTATTTATTTTTATGAATGAAAGTTTTTCTACTGAGTCCCAACTAGAAATATTTACCTTATTTTCAATTTATAATATCAATAATTCCATTGTGAACAATGGGGCTTCAAAATATCCATTGAACTTTCAAACGACAGGTTGCAAAACTAGTTATCTAGTTGAAATTTAATCTAAAAAAAACAAGAGATACATTATTATCTGCTTCTTCTTCCGGAGTCCTCTCATATTAGAAGTTGACTATCTTCAGGGCAGTCTTTACGCTACATTCTGCAGTCTGGAAAAGCTTGGCAGGACTACCCTTATACCATTCCTCTGCCATGCCCTTTGGAAGTCTATGTTATCAATGCCCCCCCATGATTTTAAATTATACAACAAATCACAAGAAATATATTTTTTTTTATAAAAATTCATTTAATAATCAAAAAAAAAAAAAAGTTAATATTTTTTTTAATTTTTAAAGATATTGCCACAGCCGAGAATCGAATCCTGATTAACTAGTTGTAAGGCAACTATGCTGACTATTACACCACCAACTAAAAATTGTAAGAACGGCGGTATAAATTCATTATATGTACTGAAAATAAAAATTACCTTTTTTTTTTATTATAATGTTACATACTCACATCACACCCGAAATTATATTGTTTAATAATTAATAGTCTACCTGAACATCCTGACAGAAAACGTGGAATGAATGGAATTAAGTAGGTTCCACTCATAACACCCAGAAGGGAGCTTATTGATAGGATTAGAGAAGAACCAAGCATCGTCCCACGGCGACCACATTTATCCATTATGAATCCTGAATAATAACAGAAACAATTGGATAATTTACAAAACAATACAATTTTCAGAAAAGCCCATTCAAATATTCTGATAAACCTTAAATTTGATTCTTGTCTTGATAATATTGTATTATTAGGATAATATGGTCTATTCACCTAAAAAGGGTGGGTTGTAAGTTAAAACATTTTCTAAAATGGCTATTATCAGAAGAGATAATAATTAGAAGTTTCATTCATCATAGGATACGGAGTAAAATCAACTATTTAAATGTCATTACCTCCAAAGAGGGTAGCAATTATAGCTCCAGCTATCCAACCATTGATTAGCATTCGATGTTCAAAGCAGTTCAGATCCAAAATACTGCCAAGGGATAAGAGGAGATTGGTGCCTATTGTCATATCAAAACCAAAGGAAAGTCCGGCCAGCATCGCAACTGATGCCCCCACATAAGATTGAATCGGCGTGAACGTCGCGAAGACATGTTTGCGTCCATTTAGTTCGAACGAATTATTGTTCTGTTTGGTACTCGGAATACCCTCAGTTTTCTCTCTGGGTTTTACATTGTCAGTGTTCAAAATCAAGGGTTTACGGAAATCGGATGGTTTTGAACCCAATAGCTGCGCCGTATCTTCCGAATCAGACATTACCTGCAAAGGCAAGAATTTTGAACGGGAAGATTGCGCAGAGTTGCTAAACAGCGAATACCCGATATCTCCGTAAGAGCGCGATTCCAATTAATCAATCACTATGTACCCAAACTATGCACTATACACTATACAGCACTTGCAACTTGCAATATTGTATTATTATTTATATACATAACAATATAACACAATAACAAGAAAGTGACATATAATATTATATATGATATATTCTTCTAATTGTTTAGGGCTATTCAATTTCAATAATATTCAGGTATTTATCTGTTGTTTCAGTTGCTCCACATACGCGAGTTCGTTCAAGCATCGCGAGTGAATGGGCTCATTTAGAACAAGTTAAAATGGATTGTGAATATTTGGTTTTCCTTCTATATTTTGATTTGTCTATGAACTAGTTTGACATGTGTGTTTGACATTCTTAGAAGTTTTGAAACGAGTGTATTATTTTTTTATCGCCGGCTTTCTTCTTCATTAATTAATCAATGAAATATTGAATTAATTACTTTGATTAACCATATTTAATTAATAAGTAAATTATTTAATTTTTTTCTTGTAAATCCTATGATTCCAATGGCAAATGTTTATTTTATTGATTTACCAACATAACCTCAAAGGCTCACGTTTATCCGACGACTAAATTTGATCTGAATCTGTTTTTATGTTGATATTGTTTATCATATTTTAAACATGATTTATATATGAAAATAAACTAATGAGATTATATACGTCTACAAATTCATTAGAATTGAACCGTTTTTAACCATTACAAGTGTAAAAAAATTATAAATGAATTGCGCAAATATCATATTATTTTCACATTTATTTATATTCAATGATATATTTCATAATACACGTCACAAAAACGCGCCACAAAAATCATCCAAATATTCTTTTCATTTTAGGTACGTACAAATAATTATCTTTTCATTTTTTATCAATTCTAAAAGTTCTTTTCATTGCAGACTTATCTCAAGTATATTCCCAACATGGACAAGAAGGGTTCCAAGAAATTGGCCAAAATTGGCAGACACTCAAAAAAAATAAAAGATCAGCTCTCTTTCAAAAGAAAAATGAAACAAATGCTGTCATGTGACAGTATAGATAAAATGATGGATGAAACGGAAAGAATGGATATTGATTATATGAATGATCAAGCCTGCGATATTGGAAACTTTGAACCATCTGATGGAGAAAATAAAAATGATGCAAATGAAAACAATAAAATCGAACAGAAGATAAAGAAAAAAAAAGTGCACGCTGTCGGAAAAGATCTAGTTAATAAGAATATTAAGGCGAAAGGTACCCTAAAAGAAGAAAACGAAATGTTAAACATCATTTCAGGTATAATTTTGTCTAAATCAAAGCAAACGAAGAAACCAATTGAACCACCAGACAATCCAATGCTAGATGGGAAAAAATCCACTAGACTGGATTCAGTCTTTGATCCAAATAAGAGCCTTGCCCAAAAAATTATTGAAAAAATTAAACTAAAAGAGCCCACTAATAAACCATCACAAACTATGTCCCCGGTCATTGTAAAGAAAGCATCCGGATTTCTAATGAAAAAAAATGTTTTGATTGAAATGGATGAACTCATAAGACCCAAGAGAAAATTGTCTAAGAGACTTGATTACAAATATTCTGTGCTTGAAGTTTTCAATAATTGCAAGCCTAATGTTAAGGCGGAGATCTTTTCAATTCTTCCCCAAGAACCTGTTCGACCTACCAATGGCAAAAAGTCCCAAAGTTCTAGAGCCTCAGTTGAAGAAACAGCCAAATCTTCAGATAAAATAAACACTACACTGGATTCACTAACTGATATCACCGACATGACTGATGAGTCATTAGCTAAAGAAGTTGAAATTTCAAAACCCAAGCTTCCGGTGAAACCCAAAATGTACAGCCTATTTGTACTTGCGGATTGCTGTGTTGTGATCTTGAAACGCGCCACAAAGTTGTATTTTTGTGGAAAATTGAAAGCATCTTTGATATACGGATCTGCTGAAGTGTTGGGCCATAAGTTGACCGACGTGGCCCAAGAAGTATACAGTTTGCCCAACTATAGTTTATTGTGCTTTGAGAGCTCTGACGGAGCCATCACCGCTCCCAGAGTATCGCAACTTACTAATGTCGGAGTGCCTATCAGTAAAACACAGGAAATCCTTGGAGCTACTTGTGAAGGCGATTCTATCATCCTGCTGCAACCTCACAGCAGCCCGATGACAGATTTCATGTCCAAACACTTTAGTTCCGACTATAATACTGATTTATTCAAAAGAGCGAAGCTTGATGAAAATATTACCAACCCCGAAGCATTCAAACTATTGCAGTGTCATTTTTCAACAGAATCACGTAAAGGATTATATGCAAAACACTTCCTCTCTGAAAACATATCAGATTTGATCTTAAAGGGGAAAAAACTAACTCGTAAGTAGATTCTTAAACTCTTAAGTTATTGGAATCAAAATCTTTTCGCTTGAATGCTTAATTAATAAATTGTATTATTTTCGTAGCTTCTAAAAGAAACAGTACAATTCTTTGCGGTGGGAAGAATGCGGGTAAATCTACCATGCTTCGATACTTGGTAAACAAAACAGTAGTAGCTGGCCCAGTCCTGGTTATTGACTTGGATCCTGGCCAACCTGAGTTCACTATCTCGGGATTAATATCAGCTACTCTTGTTACGGAACCTCTGTTGGGCCCCAACTTTACACATCTCAAGCAACCGGATAGGTAAATATTACAATACGCTGTTCAGTTTTATATTTTAACCTTTGTAAACTGATTGTTCTGAAATATCTACATACTATTAAAGGTCTTCCTTTCTTTCTGTGTTACCATATACATACATATGTATGCGTGAGCTTTGGGTTATCTTCAGGAAGAGCAGCGTGGAATAACTCGATACAAAACGTCTATTGCACGTTTTTCGAGTACCCCAATTATAGTAGCGCTTCTTCCTTGGTCACGCAGGGGCGAGAAGCTGGTTTTATGGCGCTTATGAGAAGGAGGGTGGCAGGAATATGGGACAGGATTTACACATGCGAGAATGCCCTCATAAGGGAATCCCATCTTTCATATTCCAACATCCGAGAATACTGTCAAAGATTTTGTCACCATCCGCTATCTTGTTATGTTTTTCCAAATTTCTTTTTCTATTTGCATAATAACAAATTACAAGGCTAATAAAACAATTCAGTTTGTTTTTCATAATTCTCCTCACTAGAGGTTCCTTTGCTGAAATGGATTAGGTTTTATTTAGAAACTGATTGTTTTAAGCTTCTACAACATGTTTTTCAAAAAGCTGGATAACGCCTCTTCTTTGATTTCTGTGAGCCAGGTTTTGATTTGGATTTTGAAATCATTCTCATTTTTTATATTGCTGGTGGAAGTGAATTATGGAGCTTAGTGGAGAGATATTTATAGTTCCTTTGTCCAGAATCAGTTTTAATTTTGGGTATACTCCTATTTATAATGTCATTCTGGATTCTATTCCAATTTATTATAAAGGGTATCTGTATTTATAAATTTATATGTTATATTGAATATATGGAATTATATTACCCTCTTCACATCCCGGAATAAACAATAAAATTTATATGTTATATTGAATATATGGAATTATATTACCCTCTTCACGTCCCGGAATAAACAATAAAAATTTTCAATTTATTGTAATAACTTATTAAAGCTGATAAACCTCATTATACTATTTAATCATTGAAGAAGATAATACTAACAAATATCAAATGAAAATATGAAACAATTAAATAAAAATCCGATAAGATATATCCGAGACACTATCTAGATTGCAAATATATTCAGGTAGAACTTTGCCATCATACAAAAAGAGAGCAGCTAATAATATGGAAATTAATTGTAAATCTTTAAATATTGAAGTATGATATCGATAAAAATTACATTAAATAATAACGTCTCATTAGCTCAGTGGCTAGAGCATTGTCCCGGTAAGACAGAGGTCCTGTGTTCGATTCCCAGGTGTAACTGATACCTTTTTATTTTCTGTTTCTTCTTTTAATTTGAGATTAGATTTGTTAATATTCTTCAATGGTTAAATATAATTATTATTTATTTCGTAGGAGTCTTTGTCTAGGGTTGATAAGTGTAGCCGAAAACGAGAAGAGGTATGTCAAGTGTGTTCAAGATCTCTTCAAATATTGCCATGAGAACCCCAACTACGCAGCCGTCCCTTGGTTCATAAACACCATGGGATTTACGGGTCCCATTGGCTTAAAGTTGCTGACTACAGTGATCAACATTAACAAGCCCACCATTCTTGTGGAATTGAAAAGCTGTGTGACGCGAAACAATTATGACATTCAGCTGAGTTCAGAAAATATCAACCATTACCAGAAAACCTGCGATGTGGATGGAGAAGTTACTCTTCAGAATCAGGATTACTCTTACTACGGCTTGGATCCTTACCAGGAAGAGTGGAATTCCAGCAAACCGTCTCTATACAGAGATATGGAACCTAAAGTGGAACGATTATTAAATGCTTTGGCCTATTTTAGTCCTATTGCTGTGGGAAAATCTCTTTCAATCCTAGAAATGGTGCCTTATGTGTAAGTTATAATTTATATATTAATAATAATAATTGGATGATTTGTATAGCGCCGTTTTTGTGAAAAATTACCTCAAATGTGTTAAGTAATACATATTTGATCTGAGGAACTAGCGTCATTGATCCCTTCGGCACCGGTGCATAGTCTGGAAACACGCCAAACGCGTGCCGAACATTTGCACACAGTAGACATTTGTCATATGAGAACGGGTCGCTTTTACGACTTGTTCCTGTGTTCAACAGCTCGGCTGTGGAATGATCTGCCGGCCTCTGTGTTTCCTCCATCCTACAACATGGGTCTCTTCAAGACCCAAGTTCACTCCTTCCTATCCTCTAAAGGACCCTCCACATAGCATCCCCAAATATGATATAGGCCTCGAGGGAAATTATTTCCTTCAGGGTCTCCTGTGTGGAGTTACCGTAAAAAAAAAATGTATTTAAATCTGTAATCTAAACTATTAAGCAGAAATTTGATTGCATGAAAGAGCAAAAATACTCTGGTGTCATGAAATTTGTACATTTGAAAGTATTTTCCATGATGAGCTAAGAAGCTTTGAAATTCCGATTTATATGCAAAAAATTGAGCTTTCACTACATTGTTTTGTCCATATTTTTCAATTACATACGAGTATATGTTGTACAATAAGATTTTTTTTAAGTAAACAGTTTTACTAATATTATTAACACACTTTGATCGGGCATTTTATGCGCGCGCGGACCGCAAAAAACGGGCGAAAATAGAGGTCCTGCGCGAATTTCTTTTATTTGTTTTAAATCGCTATATCTTGGAAAATAATGAAAATATTTTAATAATTTTTTCTACATACTAACTCAGCATACCCAAGCTATAAAATTACTAACCGAAAACTAAATATTATTTGTAATGCAACCTAATAAATCGAAAACAAAGTCAGTGTTGGATCATTAGGGTTCAATTTTTAAGAATAAACTAGGTTTCCGATTTATAAAAATACAAATTATTATTATTTTCAATAAGCCCAAATCATTACAAAACTAAAACAATTGCTACATCTCTCAGTCTCGTCAGTGTAACACAATATTGCCCATTCAAGTTCTTCGTGTGCAAATCCCCCTCGCAAGGTGGAGGTAATTATAGCGGACCAAAACCATTGGAACGTGGTACTGATACTGATTATTTTTTCAAATAAAATTTGAAATAATAACTTACCATTGTATGCTTCTCGCATTCCTCACGTATACTGCTTATTGTTTTTCACCATACACTATTATTTTTAAGTTCCTAACCACCAATATATAATCAATTACAGTTCACATCTAAAAATTGTTCATCTAATATTTGGATACAGTATGATACTTAGTGAAATATTCCCCCCTATGAAGAGGGACATCGCAAAATTTACACATATAACTCGTCAGGCCTTTCATTTTGTGCGCCGAACATACACGACATTGTCTCTGGGGATGTTTTTTTTTACCGCCGGTGACGATTTTTATCGCTTTATGTTTTTTCATATCCATTGATAATCTTCCTGGAGGATCCTTTTTCAAGACTTTCCTTTGTAATTGTGATGTGGATGGTCTCGGTACATCAAAATTTGCATCAGTTTCAGAAATCTCGTCCATTATCCAATATTTGGCAACATTGAGTAAAAATTGTTTATAACTCAATCTATTGGTTGCATTCAAAGCCTTAAAAACTTTAAAAGAATTAAACAGAGCACAATTCAATAAATACATCACAGCTCTTTTAGTCCATTTTTTGGTTCTTCGTATTATTGAGTAATACGAAAGATACTGATCTGCACGATCAACTCCTTTCATATATTTGTTATATTCAATAATACTCTGCGGTTTCCAAATTCGTTGTTTCGTCTTCCAATCGATATTGCCGCTTTCAAGTATGATCGAGGAATGTATAGTTGAAATCATTCTGACGTCCCTCTTAGATTTCCAAATTTGCAATAATACATCATTTTTTCGACGGAAAATACTTTGACCTGGATTGAGTTTTACGTTTTTAAGGCACTCGGGAAAACCTCGATTAATTCGCATTGTTCCGCACGTTCTTATTTTATGTTCCAACAACACTTCACTTGTTTTAACGCTATTATAGTAATTATCCATATATACATGATGCCACAAATTTAGATATGGATTAAGCAATGTTTCAACTGTATCTAATAATCGCTTTCCTTGCCCACAGTATATTTCCAAGTTGCAAATGTATCCCGTAGGGGCTTCACTAACCATTCGAACGAGAATACCATACCTAATTATTTTTGACGCGTTATATACTTTAAATGCTAGCCTTCCCCGCCACGGTATTATGCTTTCATCTAGAGAAAGTTCCCTTTGGGGCTTATAAACAGAATTAAATTTCGGGATGAGATATGTCAAAACGGGTCGAATTTTTTCAAGGCGATCGCTGGAATCGGTAATGTTTTGGTTATTTGAAAAGTGCCAAGATCTCCAAATTTGATGGAAACGATCACGGCTCATTGTTTTTGAAAATATAGGTGTTTCGATACATTGGTCTGAAGACCAATAATCTTGTCTCGTAGGTTTTTGCACTTGTCCCATAAGCATAATCAATCCTAACATTTTTTTCATATCTGTAATATTTATGGGCTTCCACTTGATGGATTTGTTCGTTTGTCTGAATCTTGATTCATTTTGAGCATGGTAACGATTGCTCTCTTCTACCATCATTTCAAACAAATCATTTCCAATAAATAGTTCTACTACTTGCTTAATACTTTTGGAATCAGCTGGTGTTACGCAAACACCAGGATGACCTAAAAATGATTCGATATTTGGCGGATTATCTATTCGAGACCACTCTTCTCCTTCTTCCTCCATATCACTTTCTTCAGAATCACTGAACTGTAAAGGCATCACTGGCATTCTTCTCCTGCAAGGAATTTCTTCACTTTCACTAGTTTCTTCACTTTCACTATCAAATTCAGGCAAATAATTACTAGAACAGGCAGATAAATTATCTGCGACGATTTCGTCATCACTTTCGTAATTTTCAGAATCCATTTTAAAAGGTTTGAAAAAGCTAAAATAAATATTACTTCCTCGGAACACAACCTTATAACAATTTGCGTTTTCAAAACTGAAATGTAATTGTAAATATTTATTACGGTCCGCCTGTCTGTATTTGCGGATACCTGCTACTTGAAACACGCCCAACATATCTCGCTCGCTCGCACATAGGAGTTGAGTGGGTGCGCAATAGAGATAGAGCATTGTTTGGGGTTTTAGGCTCATAAAAACCCTCGTTCCAGGAATTGAATTATTACAATAACAGAATATGTTATCTAAATTACTTATTTAGTTGAACTTCAAACGCAATGCCCATCAAGTAGCAGGTGTTCAATAATATAGGTTATTTTTGTTAAAATACCGATGTACACGAAAGACTCAAGATAAATACAAAAAAAAAGACTTGTTTTGTAAATTGATAATTATGAACATGTAGTTGGGACCTTTACAAAGAGATTGGTTTATAATATTTACATAAAAACATCGGATAATTTCTTCTTTTTTGCCATTGAAATGAGGCCGGCGCAGAAGGTAGAAATACCCTTCCCGACGTTAAGCATCAATCGACCGAACGGGTAGAAATACCCTTCCCGATCAAAGTGTGTTAAGTTCTGCAAGCATTTTATTTTTTTATTATTATGACAGCTGTTTCGGTATTCAAAGCCATTTTCAAATTAATTCCTTAAAATAATTCAGGAATTTACCAGACACATTTAAATTCATTGACTTAAATAGCATTCACGTCATATTATTAGCAACTGCCTAATCGTCCAGTTAAACATCGACAAATTACATAATTTGTGTATCGCTAATAACTTATTTCTCAACGTTGATAAATGTAAGACACTAACATTTTGTCTAATCAAGACCCTTTATCACTCGACTACGCTATAGACAACAAAATCTTGAAAAAAGTCTACGAAATTAGGGATCTCGGAGTTTTGTTTGACATGCAGTAAATTTTTTAAAATTATATACAACAAATAACTAGCAAAAGTATGAAGACACTGGGATTTATAATTAGAACTATCAAAGACTTTGATTCACTGGAAGTTATAAAATCATATATTTATCGTTAGTATGCAGTTTATAGAATACAATTCAATAGTGTGGCCTCCATACTATCTAATTCATATAAAAAATATTGAACGCGTGCAGTGCAAATTTTTACGTTTTATTAACTTTAAACTGCGCATCCCAATTCAACGCATTAACTATAAATTCTTGCTAAATACGCTTAAAATACGGAAGAGAAATAACTGACCTGACTTTTTTTATTTAAAATTATTTATTCCATATTAGACTGTTGTGAACTCCTGCAACTAATCAATTTCAAAGTACCTCATCGACCTACTCAGCAAAATATATTATTCTGCAACAATAATTCCTGGACTAACTACCAAATACATGCTCCCATTTCTCGCCTACATGCAATTATATATATTTAATGTAAGTTTACCAGTGGCGTGCAGCACATAAAGGAAGTAATATTTGTACGGCACCCTTGAGGTGATTTTTCACAAAAACGGTGCTATGCAAATCATCCAATTATTATTATTAAAGGCTGAAAAGCTGTACCTACATTTATTTTTCCAGATTAAATTTTTTTTTAATTTTTCCAAAAATTTCTTATACCATGATCATTCTACCGTAAGAAATTGTCTCTGCTTGGCAAATTTCTAATTGTATGGTTGTAATTTGCCTTGAGCGCCTTATCCTTCGTACATTTTGGCATAAGTAATGATAATCAACACCCGAAAGGCAACAGCCTACCTTACCATGGTTAAGGAGCAATGCACGCCACTGAAGTTTACCCATCTTTAAACGCTTTGGCAAGAAACGCATTTTAAAATTTATTGTTGTTGTGATTTTTGAAGGAGAGTGGGATTTTTATTGTGAAATATCAACCAATTTGACTGAAATACGCAAAAACTTTTGCTAATTTAATAATAGGGACCCGCAAAACACACGGCATTTTTACTACGAGCTTAACATCTGCCCGAGTATGTGTTCATGAAATACAATATAATTAAACACCACCGGGTAATTTTAGCAACGTAGAAAAAAGGGTGATTGATCCCTTTACCGTAGTGAATTAAGACTCAAGAAACAAAGCGTTCTTATTTTTACAATTCAACATATATATATGTTTGTGCTCTGTGCTGTGGTTGCATTTCGAAAGTATTGGGGATAATATTGTTTAATATTTTGTAAGATGCGTATATCATATTAAATCTACTCCTATCAAATTTGAAAACGTTATTTTATTATGTCGTATTAACATGTACTTTAATCGTTTATTTTTGATTATGGCCAAAGTCGGCCCCCAATCTGGCCCCATATTTTATTAACGTAATAATCATAATAATTGAACGATTTGTATAGAGCCGTTTTGTGAAAAATACCTCAAGGGCGCTGTATAAATATTACTTGGTAGGGTTTATCTTATTATCTACAAACAGATACAGAAACATGTTAGGCAATGCAAGTAGTACCTTCTTGATTTGTGCATTATTTTTAAACCGTTTATTTTGAGAAACCGAAATGGTTTCGGTAATTTTGAAAAAGAAACTGACACGCCCACCTATAGTTTTTACCGAAAATATTAATATGTAAATCATTTCAAGTACCATAAACTACCATGGGTAGGGGTAAATAAAATCATATAAGTAAGTCGTCTCAATGTGACCTAACAGTTTAAAAATGGCTTTAAACACCGATACAGTTGTCAAAATAATAAAAAACTAAAATACTTGCAGAACTTGTTAATAATATTATTAAATTTGATTTACTCTAAATTTAAAAAATATATATTTATTGAGTTCCACAAATTAAACACCGTAACAATTAATAAGAGAAATTGATGTAATCTCAGACAAAGCCAGGTTGTAACTATTGATAATTATTTATTTTTTCCAGTATTTCACTGGACGATGTTGGCTTGTCCTTTAATAACATATGTGTGGACTATTCTGGCGCCTTGAGTGTCCTCAATGGCAGAATGGTAGCGCTGTGCAGAGACGAGCGCTTCAATACTCCAGATCAGCCGAAGGACACCATTACTGAAATTGAACTTGCATATTGCTACGGATATGGTAAGTTACCTACTAGATTACTTATATTCATTTAAATCCCCTCTATTTAATTTTTAAATGTTTTAATTTTTTGTAGGTTTTGTTAGGGGAATAGACACGGTAGATAGAAAAGTGTACATCATTTCCCCGGTGAGCCCCCGGGACATATCCAACGTGAACACCTTGGTGTACGGAGAGAGCAACCCCGATTGCACCAGTATGCTGGTCTCTGGCCTTCCTCAGGACACCATGGTCCCTTATGCCACTCCCAACGTGAACACGGCAGAACTTGCTTACCTAATGAAGAGTCCAAAACGCAACTTTAATCCATTCCGTCTCTTAAACATGAAAAACAACAATTAATACATATTAAATTTATTATCAGTATAACATTTCCGTACTAGTAATAATTTTATTTACGCACATTTCCCCAGATTATTAAAAATACTTTGACTCTTTATAGTGGCATTCTATGATGTTTGTTGAAATTCGTATGTGTATTGAGGTTTTATAGAATAAAAAAAAAAAAATTAAGATTTTTGTTGTATGGAAAAACCTCTTTGGAGGTAGTTTTTCAGGAAGGATGCTACTTTTATCAGTTTTTTTGTCAATAAAATTTATAGATATAAATATCAACACTTTGTGAAAATTGGGTACAAAATCTACATCCATTTGAAAAAGTTTATCAATTCTCTTATTTTTTGCTATAAAAACGAACATCTTCTGGACTGTAATAGTATTTAAATCTGGTATTAATGTTGTTCTTTTTTTAAATAATTTATTACTTAAATTTCTATATCAAACAATTTTATTGTGAAACCCATCATTAGGATCAGCAAATGTTTAATGTATTTTGTTAAATTATTGTTTAAACTTGTGATTTTATGAAAAAATATAATTTTATTTGGTATACAACACATTTTTATTTATTTTAATCTTATCCAATTTAATAATTTCTTTAAATTTGCATTTCATTTTATATATTACACAGTTTTTTTTAAAGTACAAAATACATATTGTCCAATATGGGTTAAGAAAATATACCAAAATTAAAATACTCTTTTTGTTTCATTTTTGGCCAGCCAATATTATAACACTAGGCAGGATCTTTCGCTGTAAATAAATTAAATTGAATAGTTACATTAAAATAATAAACACTTGAATTCCACACCATTTATATTATTTATTACTTAAGTGTAAGTGAAATTATTTAACAAGATAAGTGACAGACAGTTAAAAGTACCACCCTTGAGTAACGTTAAAGTTTGCTACCAAAATATCTCCCATGGCATTGCATTGCATGGCATAGTGTGAAATGATGGTTTAAAGGCCAATCGTTACCACTTAGTCAGTTTATGAGAAAGCTAAGACAGCGTAGGCGGTGACAGAACCGAGAATAAACATGGCAAGATGAGGCAGATACTCAAAGGGTATCCCTGGGTGATTTTTGGCTAGGAATATCAGCATTTTAGCCTTCTTTTCGGAGTAGGGCGGATAACGGCATCTGAAATAAGTACATAATAGAAAGTTAGGAATTAAATCACAAAACAGATGAAAGTTGAAGTTCATTCCATGCATATCGCTTTGAGAGAAAGCCACTGTTATCACTTTATTTAAGACTATAGATATCCAACAATAATGCTCTGATCAACATTACTGTTTTCCTGCTCCGCCCTATTAACCTTTTCCACCCGTCAAAAATATGTATGACTTCTTTAAATTCTAGTAACTCTGTTGCGCACGAGTGAGCGGCCTGTGTGCTGTGAGCAGGGCATGTATAGTGTGGTGCACGGGTGCTCTCCCCATGGCTAAAAGGTTAACACCGCACAATTAACATAATCCCTATAAATTCTAGTAACTCTGTTGCGCACGAGTGAGCGGCCTGTGTGCTGTGAGCAGGGCATGTATAGTGTGGTGCACGGGTGCTCTCCCCATGGCTAAAAGGTTAACACCGCACAATTAACATAATCCCTATAAATTCTAGTAACTCTGTTGCGCACGAGTGAGCGGCCTGTGTGCTGTGAGCAGGGCATGTATAGTGTGGTGCACGGGTGCTCTCCCCATGGCTAAAAGGTTAACACCGCACAATTAACATAATCCCTATAAATTCTAGTAACTCTGTTGCGCACGAGTGAGCGGCCTGTGTGCTGTGTGCAGGGCATGTATAGTGTGGTGCACGGGTGCTCTCCCCATGGCTAAAAGGTTAACACCGCACAATTAACATAATCCCTATACAGATAGAATGTTTATTTGCTACTGCACTATGACGTCTCCAATTTGAGAGATGTTGTGAGGGTGAAGAAAGTGGAGAGAGGACAGAGACAGTGAAGAGGAAGGTTTTGAGGTACCTGGCTATTCAAATCTGATAACTAAACATAGCTAAAAGCATTTCAAGAAATGTTGCAATTCTAAACGGGGCAACACTGACACAGTATCTTGCACACTGATAGAAGGTGCAATTATATTTTAACCTTTGGAACGCCGAGCTCCCGCGACCTAATATTTCCTTAGTGTGCTGAGGGAAAAATGTTACACACTCTCCACCGGGCACCGGCTGAGTCTATTTTCATAATAACTTACTTGTTTTTTGCAAAACAATGTTTTTGTAAATCGTATCGTCTTACGAGATAATGTGTTTAGATATTTATAAAATATGTATACGAGTATCTATCATAAGTAATTTCCCCAGAATAGCTACTTATATTCTACAAGAAAGTATATTTTTACATTGCCCATTGGATATGCCAGTATTTAACATATACAAATTTTGTGTATCCGATGACCAATCTCGGCAGACTAGAAGTTAAAATAATATTAATTAAATATCTTTTGGCCTGTCGGCTATCAAACTCGTGAATCTTGAATCCAGAGACAAAGAGCTTACTGATGTGCCACACAGGTCGTCAATAATGTTTATTTCATAACATAATAAGCATTTTTTTAAAGTACCAACCTTTGAATAAATAAATACGTATGTAAATACTTACGATGCAAGTTTTTCCAAGATTGGGTTGAAGTTCTTGGCGAGACAACTCTTGTGGTGCGTGAATGTGTCAAAAGTCGCTTTACTGTGATAGGATCCCATTCCACTTGCTCCCACTCCCCCAAACGGTAGCGACAAAACTGAAACACAAAGATGTCGTTTGGAGCATTCGTTATTCTTTTCAACATGCCAAATTTTAATGTAAACAATCTCTTTGATTGACTAAAGAAATCCAAGTTCTATTTGCGAAAGTAGGACAAAATCTCGCATTTGATACTACATATGTATATAAATATAGTATTACATATATTGATACCTATATAATATTTTTTTTACCCAGACTGGATAAAATCTTTAAATTTAAGCGCATTTAGAAAACAATGTTGAACAAACCTGCCATCTGCAATACGGTTTCGTTGATAGCAAGTCCTCCGGAAGAAGTGTTGGTAATCATGAGGTCCACATCTTTCTGTTGCTTGGAGAATATGTAGAGAACTAATGGTTTATCCCTGCATAAGAAATTAAAGGTTCAGATTCTTTGAATTCTTTTCCATGTCATGAAAGTCATGTCTATCATAGTGATGAATATTGTTTTTTTTTTTTAATATTGGCTAGCTACGTAACTCAAGTTTTTAATAATTTTTCATTTATATAGGTGGATAATATGCTTTCAGGTTTTCACGGCCAAAAGTATTTTTTTCTTGAATAGTTTTTGGGATATTGTGTCGTATTGCACTTCCTCCTCCTGTAGCTAACGTTTCGGACAGCATTACAGTATCCATCATCATGATTCTGCCCTGTTGGCTTCAGGAGGAGGAAGCGCAACACGGCATAATATCCCAAAAACTATTCAAGAAACAAAAGGTGGATAATACTTCCGTTTTACTATGGCAGAACTACATTTAACTGAATATTTAATAAATTATTATTTCAGATCAAAATGATAATAATTTATTTTTTATTCCTAGGTGTTTTACGATGAGTGTTCAATACACAACTATTGAAGTAGTGCAGGAAAGGAATACCCGGAGACGCCTTGTCGAAACAAATGGGTCCCTGACCCGAATAGGAAAAGTATATGAAAATACATTCATAAATAAATTACCTGCTGTTGATGAAATTGATGGCTTCATAGGCATTTTCTACATTGACTATGGGGAGAATGGGGCCAAATATCTCATGTTGCATTACGGGATCAGTTGGCTTGACGTCAATAAGAATTGTAGGTTGAATGTATCTGTCCAAAGCATCAGTTTTACCCCCGTAAGCCACTTTGCTTGTGTCAATCAATGAACACAGACGACTAGAAATAAAAATAAATATTAAGCCAAAACAAACAACAATTACGAGAAAAAATTAACACCTGAAGGCCCCTCGTCTTCTATGAAAATGATATGTTTTCAACACAAGTGAAGTGGTGTCATTCAATTTTCATAATAATGAATTTCCAGCTAGTTAAATTTTGTAAAAATACTTACTTGAAGTGATTAATGTTTATGATTCTGCAGAAGTCTGGAGAGTTTTGAGGGTTCTCAGTGTACCAGGAATCCAGTATGCCCTTGGCTCTCTTCACAAACTCCCCTTGCACCTCCTTGGTGCACAGGATATAGTCAGGAGCTATGCAGGTCTGCCCCGCATTGATCAACTTGCCCCACAGTACCCTCTTTACTGTTATGTCCATGTCTGCTGAGCTGTCGATGTAAACAGGGCTGAAAAAATATTTATAAAATATCTTTTATAGATTTTATCAAATTTCTATATAAATTTTACTTCATTTTGAGCAATGCACACTAATTTCTCGGAAGTCTCCTAATCCCGAATAGGGTCGTAGGTAGGATTTTATTGTTTTTGTCCATTATTTAACTGTTTGTGAGTTGTTATTAGTCGAGGGCCATTTCGTCCGTATGTGTTCAATTTTCGTGCGATCTCGGTAATGGTTGGTCGGTAGATAGCTCACAGTTGTTCATAAAGTAAACTGGTGGAATATTGATTTAGTTTCGCCAATAGGGTTTTATGTGAATGTGTAAAATTAATGTACATAATATTTTTTACACTTCCCATGACTTCGGTGGTGAGTGAACTTAGTTGATTTATACATAATGCCACAAAAAAACTTTAATCTCTCTAGCCCTATAACTGTATTAGTATAGTAAAATGTTACAATTTATTTTTATATGGTACTATAATGCTATTTCCATATTTTAATTCGCCTATTATGGAATTTAAGATCCTTTTTATGTATTTTCACCATCAATATGATTTTCACACATCTAAGATCGTGGAATGGATTTCGTCTACAAAAAGAAGTACCTACCTATGATTTTTTTTATTGAACCCCAACTGATTGTGACATGGACCTCTTCATCTAAATGCCTTAGACTTTATTTTAAATTTTAACCACTACATTTATTCTATTTGCCAACCAATTTCGAAAGCATTCTTCCTTCATCAGGATAATAGTTGAGTTAATGACGATACAGAAAGAATGAGTGTCCGGTTGTGATTAGTCAATTATGAACGAGTTGTTCATTCTGTGCTGGCTCATTTTGATGAGCCATGAATGTACGACTCCATGTTATCTAATATTATTTATTTATCTACAAAGATAAACATATCTCAGATTTTCAATAATATTCTTAAGCATTTCTACGATGACGCATCTTTAAATGAGGTCGTTTGTTCTAATTTGCTTATATACATTACTGTATACGTGTCTAACTTCTACAAGATTAAATTATGTCCACGACCGTGGGATATTTGGCGCCATGATTCATCTTAAAGCATACCATTTGTCATCTAGGGTTCACACATTCGTGTGTAGAGACAAAATAATTACCACACTTACACGTATGTAGGTGCAATACAGTACGTGAACGGTGCCTGACATTCTGGCATCTGGACGTTATGTACCTACACCTATACGTTGGGAGTCGTATGAGCCGGCGTATGAACTGGAACTTGTATGAGCTGGGAGTCGTGGAAGTCACAGCCGGCTACTAATATGTGCCGGCTCTTAAATGAGCCATCGTTCAATTGAGTTGTACGACAATATTTATTTTTATTTTTATTTTATTTTGCAAAAACAGTTATAAAGCCCAATTCAATGCAAAAGCGATAAAAAATTACAGAAATATAGTTAGCACAATTATATAACACAGAGGTTAAACCAAAAATAGCTACAAAGAGTTATAAGTAGGAACATAATGTTATAACATATTAAGTTCGTGCTTAAAATTATTGTAGGTCATGTGAAAAATATCCACATTTCCTGCGAGGCAGTTAATTAACCTAGTAAGTCTTCCCAGAGGCATCACCATTGGTAAGTTAGTTCTGCACCTGGGAAGAAACAGAAGCCTGTGTTGGCGACCTCGGGTGAAATCATCAGGGACATAAAATCCTATTTCAGCCAGGATGTCAGGTATTGCTAATACACCGTTCAATAGTTTATGAGCCATAAGTAGTAATGCTATATCTCTCCTAGAACTTAGGCTGCAAATACCCAGCATTCCCGAGATAAAAGCTGTTGGAAACAGCCATGGGTAAAAACCGAACTCTCTCATGTAGAGGAATCGTAAGAATTTCTTTTGGATTTTCTCGACCCTTAGTACATAAACGGTGTCCTCTGGCCCCCATACCTGAGATCCACTCTCGAGAATGCTACGCACTAAACTGAAGTAAAGCAGCCTTATAACTGCAAGGTTTGTTAACTCCTTTGAACTGTGTATGACAAAACCCAACATTTTTGTGGCTGATTTGCAGATCCTTTCGATGTGATCATGAAATGTTAAACGAGCATCAAACACAGTTCCCAAGTCCTTACAAGTCGTCATGTGCTTCAGAGACGTATCTTTCATTTTGTAATTAAAGTATACAGTCTTGTGTGACCTTGTAAAGCACATAACTGGACACTTTTTAACGTTAAAATCGAGTTTATTAGCAATACTCCATTAATATCTTCTTGAAGTTGCCTACAGTCTTCTAACGTACATATTCGCACGAAGAGCTTAATGTCGTCGGCGAAAAGTAAAAGACGGACGAATTTTATATTTTTTCTAATGCTATTTATAAAAATTAAAAATAATAGTGGTCCTAAATTTGATCCCTGTGGTTCGCCAGAGTGTGTGGGATATGTGCGGGAGTTGTTTAAACCATAAGATACAAATTGTTCTCTTCCGTTAAGATAATTTCTGAAGAGTTTCAGTAAATTTACAGAAAAACCAATCTCTTCAAGCCTGCTTAGGAGAACTAAGTGATCAACCTTATCGAAAGCCTTCGCAAAGTCGTGATATGATGTGTCAACTTGCTCATTGTTATCGAGTGCTCTCGCGACGTAATCTGTAAATATAAATAAATTCGTAGTGGTTGATCGGCCATGTCTAAATCCATGTTGCTGCTCTATCAAAAATGGTTCAACTTTGGCATAAACATATTTGTGGATAATCATTTTCAATAACTTAGCGGGTGTGGAAAGAATAGCTACGGGTCGGTAGTTGGTTGCTTGATACTTGTCACCATCTTTGTGTAAAGGGGTGACCTTTGAAAGCTTCCATAGTTTGGGAAAAATTCCGTTTTTGATAGTGAGATTAAATATATATAAAAGTGGCCTGGATAATGATTCGGAACATCCCTTAATAACAAAGGGTAGAATTAAATCAGGGCCAAACGATATTTTTGGTTTCAATTTTTTTACCGCCAAACTAAAATCCACGGCGTCGACGTTTTCAATAGAAATATTTTGAGCAAATGTTGATCCTGATAGCCCTGGCACAAAAGATTCAAAATCAACTTTTTCCTGATTATAGACAGATTTAAAATACTTTGCGAAAGCTTCTCAAAGTCTCCTTTGTTGAAATTCCAACCACGGGAGTTATGTTTGGAATGAAGATGAAGATTTTTTAACGGTCTAACATGTTTAAAGCTAATTTCTGATAAAAGTGTTGGATGATAATTATCCTCGGAAACAAGACAGAAATCAGACTTTTGTACAAACATGTTCAAATTACTTAAAACTACGTCTAAAGTACGATCACATGAGTTCAACACTGTATTCAACTGTTTTAGTTGAAAAAGTTCCATTACATATGCAAGTTTGATGTTTACAGCACGTGGATTTTGTGACGAATTAATATTAAAATCACCAATCACTAAAATTTTCTTACCGGCAAAATAGCTTAAATTACTAATTAACATTTCAAAAAGAATCATATAAACATTTGTTTTAGAGTTGGGAGGGATATAAACAGCACAAATAAATAGACATACGTCTTGAATAATGACTTTGACCCATAAATTTTCATCTCCTGTTTCCAAATGGAAAAGTCGCTCAGCTCGCATGTTTTCTTCATTTAGCAGCGCCAACAGTAGACCGCGACCTCGTGTTTGACCAGTGCTTCTGTCTTTTCAGAAAACGATATATCTACTGTCGAAAATCTGCGCATTAAAAATTGACTCGTTTAGCCAACTCTCAGTAATTACGATTACTTTGTGGTCTTGGTTAAGAACATTTTCTAAAAAAAGTTTCGTCTTCGATCGGAGTCCTCGCACGTTTTGATATAAAAGTAGTCATTGTATTCGACCAGACTTTAACTGATATTGAGCTGATACCGTGACTCCCGATCTTTTCAAAATGAATCATGACCCATCGCTAGTGCCCAGTCATAAAAAAAAATCATTACATTTTTCAGACACAGTCGTGCCTTCTTCAGTACATGATTAACAACTTAAACCATAGATTATTTTCAAACATTTCACAACAAAGTTACATAAAAAATTTAAAAAACGATTTTTTTGTTCAATGAAGTACAGTCTGACTTTTATAACAGCAAAAACAGCAAAATAAGGGCTTTGCCATCGTTTAAAAGAATTGAAATGGCAACACCTCGGTGTTGAATTATGGCTCATATGAAGATGCATGTATGTTTAAAAAGCATAATGGTCTAAGTGCATATTTTTTACTTTTACCAAACGGTGCTCAGAAATAAATGGTACTTTCCAAAAGGAGATGATTCTACATCATTATTTAACGATTTGCAAGGAAAATAATTGCAAAGAAAGGCGATATTTTGTATCGAAATAAAATTTAAAAGAAAACAAAATCAAATTCACAGATAAAAATTGTATATTAAAAAAATAATTGTGATGTTTTGATTTGTTTCTAACGAACTCGAATGACAATGAAAAAAATAGAATGTGAAGAACACATTTCAATGTCAAAGTGAGTAGTTTGGTGTTGCTATATATATAGTAATTAAAATATTAGTCCCACTTTATTAAATGTTTACATTTTATTGCCAAGCTATATCTATATCTTGCTGGGTTCAAACAGATGTAAAATAGTCAGTGATTATTTAGAAGGCAGTCTAAATTCTTTTTTTTTTTTTTTAAATACATATCTTGATTAGTCTTATGAAGAAATAATATGTACCTCTTTCCACCTAACTCCAGGGTGACGGGTGTGAGGTGCTTATTGGCTGCAGCATGGATTGCTCTTCCCACCTGATAGGATCCAGTGAAGAAGATATAGTCGAACTTGTTCTTCAACAGTTCTGCCGTTTCCTCGACCCCTCCCAATACAACCTGGACCACGTCCTGCAATAGACAAATAAATGTTTTCCATTATTACTCATCGGGTAATAATATACCCAGGTAGAATGGCAGCTTGCCGCACTAAACTACATATTGAAAGGTGGGTTAAATCCCAGTACTGGGAGGAATGGGGAGGGTACCCGGAATGAGACAATCCAAAGTACTCATAAATGGACCAAACACCACAACTAGGCAACACTCAATATGGACAGAAACTCACGGAGGGAACTGGTAGGACTACTAACGGGACACTGCCACCCCGGGAGACATATGTAGCTATTGGGAGTGGAAAACACCAATAGATGCAGGAAATGTGAAGAGGATGATAAAAACCCAAATATTTTAAGTTGAAATCTGCTGTTGTTCTAAATTAACGCATCATCGGTTGAAGGTGCTCGCCACATGTCCAAATCCACATGCCACATGGCCACATGTCAAAGGCCAGTGAAGTGTCAAAGTGAGTAATTTACAACGACTATTCCTTGAGTAGCTGCAAAGATATCGTTGTATAACCTTGAACGTGGTACTACAATCCGTAAAATTAGATTTCGTAGCTGTCGAACAGGGCGCAATAGAAAAAAAAACATTTGACGAGAAGATCTTCTGCTGTCACGGCGGCCTGAGTCCTGACCTCCAGTCCACGGAGCAGATCCGGTTCATCATGCGGCCCACGGACGTGCCCAACCAGGGGCTGCTCTGCGACCTGCTGTGGTCCGATCCCGACAAGGACACCGCCGGCTGGGGCGAGAACATCTGCGGAATGAGCTTCACCTTCACCTTCGGCATTGAGATAGTGGCCAAGTTCCTCAACAAACACGACCTTGACCTGATCTGCCGGGCGCATTAGGTGGTAGAGGACGGGTATGAGTTCTTTGCCAAGAGGCAACTGGTCACCCACTTCTCGGCGCCCAACTACTGCGGGGAATTCGATAATGCAGGTGCAATGATGTCAGTGGACGACACACTGATGTGCTCCTTCCAGACGTACGTGCAGACCAACACCAACCGTCCCGTCACACCGCCCAGGGGCGTCACCAACAAGATAAAGAAGATTTGAGGGCCCTATGGATCAGTCCCCCCGGCCCCCGTCCTCCCCCGCCGCTCCCTACCCATGCAAGATGGTCGACAGTGTACAAAGCGCCACAACGGACTATAGCCGACCTCTGGTCCAAACTCAGAGACAAACTCTCCATTAACATCTCCAAACAATAACACATCAATACTACAGTAGCCCAACTTCACATAACTCCTGAATGTAAAACTATGTACCTTGTTTTGCCGAAGCGTTTAACATATATGAAAACTTAGACCAAGCCGTATTTAATTTTGATAATTTAACTGCATCTCCTTATATGGTCTATAAATAATGTGTAATGATAGCCTGTCCAAAAAAAGAAAATAAATGTGAAAAAAAACTTCATGGAATAGATGTAATATAAGAATAATATAATAATAGGAAGTAATATTTGTACAGCGCCCTTGAGGTGATTTTTAACAAAAAAGGCGCTATAAAAATCATCTGATTATTATTATTATTATTATTGATGAAGATACTTCAATTCACCTATGGTGCCAATGTCCCGGCTTGATGTGAAGAGACTCAGCTACCTGGAAAGACATATTGTGGAACCAAGAGATATAGCTGAATATCCAATGACAACCCTGGTAAACTTTATCAACGGGACCGGGTTACTGTCAAAGAAATAAGGTAAAATTAAAGATAGCACAATGGTCCTATTGCCTGAGAGCTCACGGGAGTTAAGCAAACCATATCCGTATCAATAAGCTACTTTATCGAGCTGGATTATCAGTTAACTTAGTAATAGAGCGCCAAGTGCAAAGATTAATTCTGTACAATCCCACATATTTGAGGCCATTAGTGAGGTTCCTCAAGGGTCCCACCTCAGCCCAATATTATTTTTAATTTTCATTAATGGCATTGTTAACAAATTTAAAGATGTACTGGTCCTACTATTTGCAGACGACCTAAAATTATTAAAAATAATAAAGAATGTATATGATTGCCTAATTTTACAAGCTAATTTAAATCAACTACATGAATGGTGCGAACAAAATGCTTTATTTTTGAACATTCAGAAATGTCAAGTAATACGATTTTCCAAAACTCGTTATCATATCTTACATGATATATATTAAATAATATTAAATTAACACCAGTGTCACAAATTCGGGATCTGGGTGTAATATTCTATGAAAACTTGACATTCATTAGACACATTAACGATATAACTAACAAGGCTTTAAAGATGCTCGGCTTCCTTTGCAATAGATTTCGATGAGAATGAGATGACAATGCTTTACACTTCATTAGTTAGAAGTCAAGTGGAGTATAATTCACCTATTTGGTCCCCTTTGTATAAAGTACACTCTAACAATATAGAACAGGTTTAGCACAAATGTCTTGGGTATTTAAATTTTAAACTCACAATTACAATTGAAAATATTAATTATCTAAGTTTGATGAATCAATTGCATCTGATTACGCTGTCTGACAGGCTTGTGTCAGACATAGTTGTATTATATAGAATCATTAACATCATAATTAACAGCCCTGCCATCCTCGCCACTATTAAATTAAATGTACCGACGAGGAATACAAGACAAACTGTAACATTTTTCTGCAACACTTACACAACCAACTATCAGTCTCATTCATTAACCAATAGGATGCATGATCTGGGCAACAAGTTTGGAGGTATTGTTGATATATTTTCTGAATCCATTTATACAGTAAAGCGTCATCTATACCAGCACTTTGATGAATCCTACAATATGTAATATTGTAGCTTGGATAATGTAGCGTTAATGATTTGTGTTGTAATATTGTTTTAGTTTTCTATTTTATGCCACTGTTAAACGTTTAAAAATGCTCATTACTTTATGGTTTAAAATCTCTATGAGCTTATATTTTTTGATAGCTCTTTATATCATGTTCTAAAATTAATGTAAAAACCCAGATGGGTGTATAATAAAATAAATAAATACCCAGGTACTTACTGTAGATTCTGTTTTATTTATTTTTATTTGTTAATGCCAATGGGCTTTTACATAGTTACATGATTTAGTGCATGATAGAGAAAAAAAGTTTTTAAGTAGGTACTAGATTACAAAAATGAACACGATACATATTTGGTAGGTATATAAGTGTGTAACATATAATATATTTGTACATAAGTAAAATATAAGTGTATGACACAGAGAACAGCAATAATTTTTTTAAATTGCTAATAAATACAAAAAGAAATTCGAATAGTAATAATAAGATGAACGTGATACATAATATACAAGTGCATAATATAATATGAGTGCATGACAGTGAAATAAAGCAACGTGTTTTTATATTGCGGATAACATAAAAGTGTGCAGTATATATAATATAAAGGCGCATAATACATAATATGGTGCATGATACAGAGGAAAAAAAAGAGGAACAAGGTTTTAGATTGTAGATAGATAAAAAGATAATAAAAATTGTATATAATAGCACTCATGTGATGCTCCTACATAATCATTGCTAGGTAAAAATATCATTCAAGTAACTCATATATCTTAAGAGGAACGGCTGCGCGGCCCGTTTCATACAAAACTTAATTTTGGATTAGAGGCCAAAATACTCACCTAAACCTAATGATCTTTTTTCATGAAAGAGAATAGTAAATATCTAGTACGGATTCGAAATTATTTATTTATTTTTGTTTTACATGATTTTTCGCGATTTTAGAGGCACTTTTAACAATTATTTGGGGACTAACGGTGATTAAAAAAAAATTACCCCTTCTACTTTGAAAATATAATAGAACATAAAATACGTATATAATGATGTTTCACACTTGGTTCAAATAAGACTTAATTGCGTTTCTCTGCAATAAACAAAAGAAACAACATTTAAAGCCTCTATTTCAGGTGTTTTTATCTCGTTAAAAATTATAAAGCATATTGCTACAATAATAAAATTTCGCTCTCGTTAAACGTCACGGCCGTTTAGTCAGTAGTGACATCTAGCGGGCTACCAACTAACCTGTCGGTAATGCGGAAATTACAGAATTAAGAAAGCGCTAACATTAAGTAATGTGGTTTTCTTTACACGTATATATTATTTTATATTAAAATAAGCATTATGGCGGACTTAAAATTAAATTAAAAACGGAAAATTTAGATTGGAATACAAATTTGACGTACGTAATTTAAAATGTCTACCCGAAAAATGTTTTTTTAAATGTTCTATTTTTATATTTTTATTTACGTAATATAATCATAATAATAATTGTAATCATATTTACATAGCAAATATAATAATTTTTTAAAAAATACAATAAACCCGGAATAATTTTCTAAGTTGCCTCTAAAATTATGAAAACTGATTTTTTCATGGCATATACTTCTCATACGTTGTGTCGGACAGCTTGCCGCCTATTTTTATGTTGTATGTTTAGCTCATAAGAATACTTGTAACTTGTAAGGGAATCGGGTTGTGTGGAGAATAAATGGTGCTTCACTGTTTGCACACAGGCCCGATTCTCGATATTTTTGTATATGTGACGACGGGTGGGCTGTGGATGAGCTTGTTCCCCCAGCCCACTCCGACTTAGAATGGAATAAAGATGACAGAGCGAGATGACGCGGTGGGAGGGAGACGGTGATGTCGGGTAAAAACTTTCACGGCGCTGCTCGATGGAGATTTTGTGTCGATAGCGCCGTGAGAAGCCAACTAGGCCGCCCGGCGTAGCACCTGGTTGGCATTTGTATACAGGCCGAAAACGGGAAAATCGGCAGTCATCCAGCGACACTCGAACTGACATCACCTCTGCTCCACCGACCGCTCTACCTCGCTCTTCTTGAAACTGACCCGCCTTCTTCTTCTTTGACCCCCCATTGACTCTTGGACCACCCCCCGGAATACCAACGCTCCAAGGAACCAGACCCTCGCTTCATCACGAACAAGGCCCAGTCGAGCTTTTGCACAAAAGTGTGTTTGTGCAAAGCATTAGGTACTTCGCAAGTTACGAAATCGGCGTCGTTCCTCCTTGCAAAAAGAACGATAGGTGGTGTCCCCCTCCCCTCCAGCCCACTTCGCAGATTGGGATCAGCCGGCCTTCTACAGTCGTTTGTGTGTCGGAGTACGTCTGACACATACGTATTAGATATTTACTAAACCCTTAATCAAAAAAATATATCATTCAGTTTGGATGGGTATTTTGACCTCAAATCCAAAATTTAGTTATGTATGAAACAGGCAGCGCAGCCGTTCCTCTTAAACATGGGTAAACTTATACTAAATATGTCTATACTTGATGTGAATTAGTTTTGAAGTGCATGTAGGCAAGAAATGGGTGCATTATATATGTTTTTAAATATTGGGATTAATTGTTTGTTGACGGATGTACATACGACATAAAACACAATATTATATTGTAACACATACACATGTATGTATCCATTCGTGTAAGGTTTTTTTCTCAAATATTGAAATTTACGCCATCTGCGATCGCGAATTTTCATAATAATTTAAAGTTTAACCCTAATATATTATTGTCAACTAACTATAAAGTTTAAAAGAAAAACAATTAAATGATTCAATGAATGAGTGAATGAATACATGTCCAATGTCCATGTCTAATATCGGAACAATGTTTATGTTTGTAATAATTAAATACGAGGATAGCTACAAGTAGTAGATTGTTTAAATTAAAATTCTTTGTTCCGATCTGTACACTTCGAATAATTTATTTATCATTAGCGGAATCTGTTATAAGGTATGGATTACAGCCTGGGGACTTTCCTGTAAAACAAACATCAATCATGTTCAATCAGTACAAAATTCACTGGTTAAATTATTAGCTCATAAAAGTTCGTACGAACAAAGGGATAATATTCCATACTTTTATCGGAGTCTCAAAATTCTTTCAGTTAGATCAATTCTGTGGTACAAAATTATATTTCAGCACATTAATAACCCTATATTTAATACAAATAGACTAGAGCACAATCACAATACTCGACTCAATTTTAATGAAGGATTAATGGTTCCTAAGTATGAAAACAAATATGGACAAAGAACTTTAGAACACATTTCCTAGTTATATAAATATGTTACCCGCTGAAATAAAAAAAAAACTGTATTAAAACTAAACCATTAATAAACACATTGAAAACTTGGCTATTTGAAAGAAGCTATTTGCATTAGAAATAAGAAAATATTATTTTACAATAAAAACACATAAATTTGTTGTAGACCACTTATTTATGATTTATTGCTTTCTTTTATATTTTTATTTTATTAATTTTTTTAATATATTTTTGCAGAAATATTTTAGAATAATATTCTTTATAAATATTTATGTTTTAGGCTTGTTACATATGGTTTTTAAAAACATAAAAATATATAATATATAAATATATATATATATATATATATATATAGAGATCCCCTCTCGTACTATATTGATCAGGCGCGACGGTACGCCAGGAATTTGTTGATCCGGAGGAATTTGTTGATCCACCCTAATTTGTTGATCCAATACCAAATCAGGCATATAAACGTTGATCCAAAAGATCAACTTTCGTCACATAGATTTTGCTGTAAACCACGCTCATTTTTCCATCACATATACATTTTACACTTTTTCCCTTTGTTGATCCGATTTGAATGAACCAATCAGGGCGCTGTGTTTATCAAAGGCGTGCACGTGGTTCTTCACTGTGCTCATTTGTTGATACGATTTAAATGAACCAATCGGAGTGCTTTGTTATCAACTGGTTCTAAACGAGTATAGGTACCGCCGCCCCGGAACGATTCGTTGAATTAACACTATCTTGACGATTTTTTTGCGAATAACGCACAAGAGTCCCAACTGCTTCTAACTTGAGAGATTCAATTTCGGAGGCAGGCGTAGACACCGCCACCCGGAAACCATTTAATAGATAACCAACACCTCTGCCATAGGTCACCTCAAGTGGTTCGTTACATTTAGTGACTTAGCAGGGGTGCCCGGGTTCTTGCGGGTGAGGTTTGTTCAGGTCTTAACAGTAGAGTATTTATGAAATGATGTATGATTTTTCTATGTGAATACTGCACAAGAGTCCCAATCGGACAAGAGTCCCGACTGCACAAGAGTCCCAACTGCTTTCAACCTGGTAGATTTGATCTAGGAGGCAGGTGTAGGTACCGCTGCCCGGGAACGATTTAATAGATAACCACATCTCTGTCATAGGTCTCACCAAGTGGTTAGATTCGTTTGGTGAATTAGCAGGGTGCCCGGGTTCATGGGGCTTAAGTTTTTGCACGTCTTAACAGTAGAGTTTGTATGAAATGATATATGATTTTTCTATGAGAATTCCGCAGAAAAGTCCCAACTGCACAAGAGTCCCGACTGCACAAGAGTCCCAACTGCTTTCAACCTGGTAGATTCGATCTAGGAGGCAGGTGTAGGTACCGCTGCCCGGGAACCATTTAATAGATAACCATATCTCTGTCATAGGTCTCACCAAGTGTTTAGATTCGTTTGGTGAATTAGCAGGGGTGCCCGGGTTCATGGGGTTTAAGTTTTTGCACGTCTTAACAGTAGAGTTTGTATGAAATGATATATGATTTTTCTATGAGAATTCCGCAGAAAAGTCCCAACTGCACAAGAGTCCCAACTGTTTTCAAACTGGTAGATTCGATCTAGGAGGCAGGTGTAGGTACCGCTGCCTCGGGAACTATTTAATAGATAACCACACCTCTGTCATAGGTCTCACCAAGTGGTTAGATTCGTTTGGTGAATTAGCAGGGGTGCCCGGGTTCATGAGGGTTAAGTTTTTGAACGTCTTAACAGTAGAGTTTGTATGAAATGATATATGATTTTTCTATGAGAATTCCGCACCAAAGTCCCAACTGCACAAGGGTCCCGACTGCACAAGAGTCCCAACTGCTTTCAACCTGGTAGATTCGATCTAGGAGGCAGGTGTAGGTATCGCTGCCCGGGAACCATTTAATAGATAACCACATCTCTGTCATAGGTCTCACCAAGTGGTTAGATTCATTTGGTGAATTAGCAGGGGTGCCCGGGTTCATGGGGTTTAAGTTTTTGCACGTCTTAACAGTAGAGTTTGTATGAAATGATATATGATTTTTCTATGAGAATTCCGCACAAAAGTCCCAACTGCACAAGAGTCCCGACTGCACAAGAGCCCCAACTGCTTTCAACCTGGTAGATTCGATCTAGGAGGCAGGTGTAGGTACCGCTGCCCGAGAACCATTTAATAGATAACCACACCTCTGTCATAGGTCTCACCAAGTGGTTAGATTCGTTTGGTGAATTAGCAGGGGTGCCCGGGTTCATGAGGGTTAAGTTTTTGCACGTCTTAACAGTAGAGTTTGTATGAAATGATATATGATTTTTCTATGAGAATTCCGCACAAAAGTCCCAACTGCACAAGAGTCCCAACTGCACAAGAGTCCCAACTGCTTTCAAACTGGTAGATTAGATCTAGGAGGCAGGTGTAGGTACCGCTGCCCCGGGAACTATTTAATAGATAACCACACCTCTGTCATAGGTCTTACCAAGTGGTTAGATTCGTTTGGTGAATTAGCAGGGGTGCCCGGGTTCATGGGGTTTAAGTTTTTGCACGTCTTAACAGTAGAGTTTGTATGAAATGAAATATGATTTTTCTATGAGAATTCCGCACAAAAGTCCCAACTGCACAAGAGTTCCGACTGCACAAGAGTCCCAACTGCTTTCAACCTGGTAGATTCGATCTAGGAGGCAGGTGTAGGTACCGCTGCCCAGGAACCATTTAATAGATAACCACACCTTTGTCATAGGTCTCACCATGTGGTTAGATTAGTTTGGTGAATTAGCAGGGGTTCACGGGTTCATGGGGGTGAGATTTGTCCAGGTGTTAACAGTAGATTATGTATGAAATGATAAATGATTTTTGTATATGAATACCGCATAAGAGTTTAGACCGCACAAGAGTCCCAACTGCCTTCAACCTGGGCGATTTAATTTGGGAGGCAGGTGTAGGTACCGCCGTCCCCGATTTAATGGAAGAGCAACCTCCCTACCATAGGTCACCCCAAGTGGTTCGCTACGTTTGGTGACTTAACAAGGGTGTCCTGGTTTATGGGGGGTGAGGTTTTTCCAAGTCTTAAGAGGAACGGCTGCGCTGCCTGTTTCATACATAACTTAATTTTGGATTTAAGACCAAAACACCCATCGAAACTGAATGATGTATTTTTTTTTTAATTAAAGTTTTAGTATATTATAATAAAACTTTTTTCCACTTTAATTTTTATTTGACCGTAACCGGGTTTCAGCTCGTTAGGGCCATCTTCAGACTGGTCATGGTCAAATAAAAATTAAAGTGGAAAAAAGTTTTATATTTGTTTTATTATAATACACTATAATGGAATTCCACTATGTATTAACAGTTTCAAAAATAGAAATATTAAAAAGTTTTAGTAAATATCTAGTACGGATGATAAGTATTATATGTATTTTTGTTTTAAATTATGAAGAATATGCCATGAGAAAAAACAAATTTTCACAATTTTAGAGGCAACTTTGAAAATTGTTAGCGGGTTTATTGTTTTTTTTTTTTTTAATTATTATATTTGCTATGTAAACATGATTACGTAAATAAAATTATAAAAACAATACGTTTAAAAAAAACGTTTTTTCGGGTCGATATTTTACATCATATGTACGGCAACTTTGTGTTCCAACATAAATTGGTCGGTTTTAATTTAATGTAATGTCCACCATAATGCTTATTTTAAAAATTTTTTTTTAATATTATATTT